>CM077826.1:22758929-23201429 GCA_039720395.1 Liquidambar formosana
ATTCTTGGCCCAATGTTCCATGAAACCCTAGCCACTTCTGCTTTAAATGGTTCCTAGCCTTGGATGAAATAGAACCCGGACTTGGGAGGACATATGTAATGAGTTCTCAAGCACTACAAGTACAACACTGAGGTGGATGTCACGTGAAGGGACCTAAAGACCACGAACAAGGGGCTAAGACCCTCTCCGCTTTCATTACAAGGTGGAGGCAAAAGGCCTCGAAAATGGCAGATAGACCGAATGAAGAATCATTCAGTTGGTAGTTAAGAACCTATTGCCGTGTATCACAAGCATCTCTTTGCTCACTACTTCCCTAATTTCAAGGCTCTTATGGAGCAGGCACCAAGTTAAGGATGCTATTGCCGATGGTCAATCAAGGCAGAAGAAGTCCAAAGGAGCCGCAGGCCGAACTTTGCTGGGAAGAAATTGCGAGGTCAATGCCATAGCCCAACCCATTCAACCCATCTCTCTAAATGACACCAACCCACCTCGCCAATTCACTAAGTTGCATATGCCACTTGAAAAGTGCTTGAGAAGCTAAAGCCGAGGCCTGTTGAAACCTCTCGACCTAAGACCACCACCAATCCATTGCCTAAGACTACAATGAGAATGAATACTGCAAATTCCACCAAGCCAAAGGCCACTCAACCAACCGTTGCTATCGCCTTAGGCATGAGATCCAAGACTTACTTGACAAACAAATCATCTCACCACCAACTCCACTAAATCGCCCAAATGTCACCCAAAATCCACTTCCCTCTCATATTCATCTAACTCCATAAATGCCATTGAAGCCGACCCATCTCGACTTTGCCTACCCATAAGACAATATACCCCGTTACCTATGTCCTTGACCCAAGCCTTTTACCAATGCTGTAACCAAGGCCTTATCATACCTCACCTTCCAAAGCCAAGACCCCAAACACCCCATCAATATTGCCAATACCATGGTATACCTGGCCATGACACTGAGGACTGTGCTATGTTGAGAAAGGTCATCCAAGACCTTATTGATCAAAAGACCCTACAATTGTCGAAGAAGTCCATCCAACAGCAGCTGAAAGAAAGGTATGAAGCAGGAGACCCTCAAGTAGGGCTATTAGGAGAACCTTCGGGAAATTTGATTACTATGTGCTTTATCCTAATCCATTGCCAAGTGAGCCCATAATTCCTACGGGCTGGGATGATATACCTGAAGAAGTACATGGAGACATTGACATGATTGAATGGGATGACCTAATGGGTGACACAAATGAGATTGATGACATATGGGCTAGTGATGAAGAAGTAGACCACATGACAAGAGGGGGCCGCCATTTCAAGCCTCCGCACTTGGAATCTGATAATCCACTGGGTGAGTTAGATAAGCGCCTTGATGTGCAAGAAGAAGAGGATGAAGTACTCCGACAGTTGAAGAAGACCAATGCTAATATCACCATATGGGGCTTGCTTATAGCCTCCCACAAACACAGACAGACAGTGCTGAAGTTGTTAAATCAGATACAGGTTCCGGTTGATTTGTCTCCTGAGGGATTGGTGAATCTAGTAAACCCTGCTCCGAAGAATTCCACTATAGTGTTCACAGAGGCTGACTTACTAAAAGTGGGCCAAGCCACTCCCAAGCTTTGCATATAACTGTTGACACCATGGGGAAGGGGTTCCCACGGTCTTAATTGATAATGGTTCCGCGTTGAATGTATGTCCCTTAAGAACTGCAACTGTTTTGGGCTTGGGGCCCACTGATTTCATTCCATCTGGGCAGACAGTGAGGGTGTATGATAATACCCGTAGAGAAGTAATTGGGGTAATCATTTTACCTTTAATCATGGGACCCACGGAGTTCAGAGTAGAGTTTCAAGTCCTGGATGTGCCGTCATGTTTTAATTTATTATTGGGGAGGCCTTGGATTCATTCTGCTGGGGCTGTACCATCCTCATTGCATCAAAAGGTGAAGTTCCCACATGAGGGAGCCATTGTCACACTTCAAGGGGACTATGATTTGAAAATGGCGGAGTACCCGTATGTGAAATAAAACCAGAGTCAGTTGAGATACCCTTGTCTGGGTTTGAGTATGTGCAGTGCATAGAAAAAGAGTTCGAAAAGGAAGAGCCATCACACTATTGCACTTTTTACCCAAGTTCTGATCCAGTACTAGCAGACAAAGATTTTTGTGACAAGTACTTTACAGAGGGGCCGAATCCTCAGAGCTTGACAAGTTGGTACAATTCTATGGGAAAGAAGAAAGAAGACTAGGTAGAGTATGTGGATACCAAGGCTATGGTCACCATGTTCCAAGATGTGGTTCTTACTTTGGGGGAGTCAGCAACAGAAGATTGCCAAGATTCGTCAATTCACCATGCAACCATGCTGCTTCACAATTGGTACCTAGAAGATGGAGCCATTGTAGGGATCCTTGAAGAGGAAGATCATGACTTGCCTGATAGTAGCTTGTAGGTTCCTTAGTTAGAGTCTTTCCTGCTTTCAATAAAGTATGTCCACCTATCCCACTTTGTGGAATTAGGAGTCATCTCATAGTTGTGGCACCAAATTTTGTTTCCTTTTCAAGTTTGTGTCTTTTTTTTGTTCCTTTAATGAAGTGTGTTTCTTTTATACATTGTTTGCTTGCAGTGTTTCTTTTCTCTCTTCTATGGATATTTATAGCATGGATATAGATCCTAGGAATGACGTCCCCCCAGAGCTCGTCGAGCGAAGGAAAAGGGGTGTCACGAACCTAACATGGATGAATTGGAATCAATCAATTTAGGGACAAATGAATTGCCAAGATAATTAAAATTGGGATAACCCTCTCACCACTCAAAAAGAAAAGCTGATAGCTCTCTTAAAGGCCAACATAACAGCCTTTGCATGGTCTTATGAAGACATGCCCGGCATAGATCCAGACATTGTGCAGCATTTCATCCCCACCAATCCCCTTAAAAAGCCGATAAGCAAAAGTTGAGAAGGTTAAAACCTGAATGGGCGTTGAAAGTAAAGGAGGAAGTAACCAAGCAACTCGATGCGGGGTTCCTACAGGTTGTGGAGTATCCGGAATGGTTATCTAACATAGTGCCTGTGCCTAAAAAGGATGGAAAAGTAAGGATGTGTGTGGATTTTCGAGATCTTAATGCAGCAAGCCCTAAGGATGATTTTCTTTTGCCCCACATTGATGTGTTGGTAGACAGTACTGTAGGATATGCGCTTCTCTCTTTATGGATGGATTTTCTGGATACAATCAGATAAAGATGGTGCCGTAAGATATGGAGAAAACAGCTTTTATCACACAGTGGGGAACATATTGCTACAAAGTGATGCTGTTCGGTTTGAGAAATGTCGAGGCTACCTATCAGAGAGCTGCTACAACATTGCTACATGACATGATCCATAAGGAGGTGGAAGTGTATGTCGACGACATGATCGTGAAGTCTGTGGACCGAGAAGGACACTTCATGGCACTAGAAAGGTTCCTGGAGCGAGCAAAGAAGTACAACTTGCTGGTTGAATCCTCAGAAATGCGCCTTTGGTGTCATTGCGGGCAAGTTTTAGGGTTCATGATTACTCAGAGGGGAATTGAGGTCAATCCAGGGAAAATCAAGGCCATTGTAAGATGGAGCCGCCTAGCACAGAAAAGCAGATTCGAGGGTTTTTGGGGAGAATTCAATACATAAGCAGGTTTTGCTAACCTGACCATGGTGTGTGAGCCGATTTTCAAGCTGCTTAAGAAAGGTGTGCCGAAGGTATAGAACGAAGAATGTTAAGAAGCTTTTGAGACTATTAAAAGGTATTTGAGTAATCCACCAATTCTAGTTCCTCCACGGCAAGGTGAGCCGTTATTGCTATACTTGACGGTCACTGAAACCGCGACGGGGGCTATGCTAGCTCATTACCTCGAGGGGTCGAAAAAGGAGAATGCCATTTACTACCTAAGCAAGAAGATGACAGATTATGAGGTGAAGTACAATGCTATAGAGAAGGCTTGTGTGGCTTTGGTGTGGGCAACTCAGAAACTCCGTCACTACATGATGTCCTATGAGGTTTTCTTGATAAGTCGTATGGACCCGCTGAAGTACTTGATAGAAAGGCCGGTTTTATCCTATAGAACTGCTCGTTGGTCAATTCTTCTCAATGAATTCGACATAAAGTATGTAACACAGAAATCAGTAAAAGGAAGTATCATTGCAGATTATTTGGCTAGCTGCCCTGTGGCGTCATCAGAACAATTCAATGATCAATTCCCCGATGAGGATGTCCTGGAAATCAGAAAGAAGAATTGGAAAGTATACTTCGATGGAGCTGCAAACAAAAGAGGGTATGGGATAGGAGTTCTACTGGTCTCACCTGAAGAAGCATTCACACCTTTGGCGGTTAAGTTGGGGTTTGAAGCAACCAACAATATCGCTGAGTATGAAGCCTGCATCCTTGCATTGGAAGCTGCACTGGAATTGGGGATCAAAGAGTTAGAGGTTTTCGGAGATTCAGCACTGATTATCTGCCAGATAAAGGGAGAGTCGAAGACTCGTGATGAGAAGCTACTACCGTATCATGCCTACTTAGAAGCCTTGACTAAGGAATTTGTGGAAATAGAGTTTAATTACTTGTCGAGAAATAAGAATCAGTTCGCCAATGCTTTGGCAACTCTAGCTTCTATGGTGGAAATCCCGGATGGTGGGAACGTAAAACCATTGGTGATAGAATGTAGAGAAAAACCTGTGTATTGCTGCTCTATTCGAGAAGGAGAGGTGAAAGATGGCCATCCTTGGTACTATGACATCATGAAATTCATCGAGAAAAGGGAATATCTAGAAGGAGCATCCTGTGTTGATAGGAGAACACTGAGGAGGCTAGCAAGTCACTATGTTTTGTGTGGAAGAAAGCTATACTGAAGGTCATACAATGGGGTCCATCTGTTGTGTGTCACCAAGGAAGAAGCCGAATGTCTTGTTAGTGAAATCCATGAAGGAGTTGGAGCACCGCACATGAATGGTTATATGCTAGCCAAGAAAATCATGAGGTTGGGCTACTATTGGTCTACAATGGAGAGAGATTGCCATGCACATGTCAAGAAGTGTCACAAATGTCAGGTCTTTGCTAATGGACAACACTTGCCTTCCATGCCTTTGACAAGCATGTCGTCGCCTTGGCCGTTTGCAGTGTGGGGAATAGATATAATTGGGCAGATTAAGCCGAAAGCCTCTAATGGGCATGAATACATCTTGGTAGCTATTGATTACTTCACTAAGTGGGTAGAGGCAGCATCTTTCAAGACCCTGAATGCTAAGAAGGTAGCGCAGTTCATACAGCTCAACATCATCTACAGGTATGGGGTACCCCATGAGATCATTTCAGACAATGGTCAGCACTTTCAGAAAGAAACCAAAGAGCTTTTGCAGAAATACACGTAGTGCACCATCTATCCTCCCCTTATCGCCCGCAGACTAACGGAGCAGTGGAGGCCGCCAACAAGAATGTTAAGAAGATACTACAGAAAACGGCTGACACTTACACTGATTGGCATGAGAAGTTAACCTTAGCTTTGTGGGGCTATAGAACATCTGTGAGATCGTCGACAGGGGCTACCCCTTATTCTTTGGTGTATGGCATGGAGGCTGTCTTGCCTATTGAGTTGGAGGTACCGTCGCTACGGGTTGCTATGGAGAGTCAAATAGCAGAAGCAGATTGGGTTAAGAACCGTTATGATGAGCTGGCATTGCTCGATGAAAGGCGATTAAGGGCCTTATATCATGTGCAGGGATATCAACGAAGGGTTGCAAGAGCATTCAACAAGCATGTTAAAGACCGAGGTTTGAAGACAGGGGATTTGGTGTTGAAAGAAATCAGAGCTCCAATTTTTGATCCACGAGGAAAATTCAAGCCTAGTTGGGGTGGCCCGTATGTCATTAAAGAGATATTGCCAGCAGGGGCTGTTCGCCTTATGGATTTGGATGGAATTGAGTTCGCTCGTCCTACCAATTTGGATCAATTGAAGAAGTATCATGTGTAAGGCCTGCTAGGTTGAAAACCCATAAGGGCGGCCTAGGCAAAAGTTAAGGCATTTGAACTACGAAGGCCTGATTCCCCATTCCTAAAGAAAAAAAAAAAGAAAAGAAAGAAAAAAAAAGAAAAGGAAAAAGAAAAAAAAAGGAAAAAAAAAAAGGAAAAAGGAAAAAAAAAGAAAAAAAAGAAGAAAAAAGGATGGGATACGTAGGCAACCCATAAAGTTACCTTGGGTGCAGTCCAAACAACACCACAACAACAAATCTCAAAATTAAATTATTATTGGCAATTCATTTAGAACTAATTAATTGACATAGCAATTTATTGATGTTAAATAAAGAACTACTGACATGCCATAGATATCCTATTTCTAAAGTCTTCAAGTCCTTTTGATTTTCTTCAGAGTCTCTTGGTTTGCTTTCTTCTCTTTTCTTTCAAGTCTTCGTTTCTTTCGTAAGTTATGGGCATGTGCTGCTTCCACTACTTCTAGAATGTCTTCCTTGCAAAACCCAAGTCTTGTGTCCTTGATAAGGTCATAAATCCTTTCCCTGCGTAGGGTTTCTCTTTCACACAAGCTAGTCTTCAACCATGTCTTATATTTAGGGCTTATGACATAAGGCCAATCAGTGTTTTCAACTCGAGTCAGTTTTAGTTGGTCAGTCCATCTAGTTTTGGCCCACTTAATCATCGTGGGGCCCACAGGTTCAACAGAATGATCAAATACCACAGAAGTAGGTATGGTTTGCATGGCACCCATTTGACGAAGGATTCTTGAGGTCCAATAGAATGAAGTTGATCTCAACCCTATGAGCTTGACCATAGCACACCCAGAAGTTCGGAGAAGAATTTGTTCCTTGCATCCCCATATGAAGACAAACCACTTGATGTTTCGCTATGAGAGAGTTTGAAAGTAGCCTAACCATTCCCTCAAAGAAAATTGACCAGGATGTTCAACTCGACGGCAATAATAATGTTGGGGTTTGTATGGGTTAATGGTGGCAGGAGATAAGAAGTTAAGCCTTTCGAGAAGCCACATCTGCAGCAGAATGGGGCTCCCTCCTAATGGGGCTTGTGGATTATCATGAGCTTTGTCTAAGCTATTCAGGGTTTCAGCTAGCACCATGGGAATCAGGTTGTTGTGTTCAAGAAGAAAAGGAATCAGTTCACAAATTTGAATAGGGACATAGAGAGTCCCCGTGGAGATAAGGAAGCAACCAATCAAACAGAAAGCCAGAGCGTGTTGTGTATTAAGGTTGAAATTCAGGGTACCTTTGCTATCATGAGCCAAAAAGGAAGTTGCTATTTCCATGAGATTCACCACGTGATCCTTCACGAATATGGAGACCTCTTGTTGAGAAATCCCAAGGAAGTTGGAAAAGGAAATCAGGTAACTTGAGCGTGGAGTAGGGAGGATGAAAGGTCCTACAGGTGAAACTCCATACAGAGCACAAAATTCTTCCATTGTTGGGCATAGTTCTTCATAATTGAAACGGAATACATGAAGTTGGGGATCCCAAAAATATGTAGCAGCAGTAAGAAGAGTGGTTTCAAGCTTCTCATGCATCAAAGAGAATAATGGATCCAAGCAGTAGCGCTTGAACTCCTTCCTTGCCTCCGCACTCATAACCTTCAGAAAATCACTCAAGAGTTTGTCTAGGGCTTCCATAACTTGCTCTCAATGAATGTAAGTAGGGTTTGAGACCCCTTGGATGTGCTCTTATAGGAAAAAATTTGGAAATCCGTGTTTTGGAAGGTGAAATTCCGTCAAAATAGGAAGTTTCCTAAAAACAGGCGAAACACTGCCTCGGGCTCGGGTGACCACCCAGGCCTGGGCGGCTAGCCGCCTGGGCCTAGGCGGCTAGCGCCCAGCCCCAGGTGGTCACCCGAGGCCGCCGCTTCTTTCGCCCATTTTTGCCTTGTTATGCCTTTGTTTGGCCCTTTTGTGATGTTTTGACTCTTTTGTGCTTGATTTAAGCCCATTTTTCACACAATACAAGATCATATCATTGCAATAAAGTTCAACATAGATTCATCAAGTATCCACAATAGGAGTTCAAGGTTGGGAATTGAAATTCCTAATTAGTACATGACAAGAAGATAGTAAGTTCCAAAGTTCCTAACAAGAGGTGAGTGAAACTCAATGATTTCCCATGGGCCTTCTCTTTCGACTTGGCCCAGCTCCATCATGACCTGAACGAGGTGCTCTAGAAGGGGGCATATCCTGTGCTGGATGAGATGATGATGCCTGTTGCAAAGGAAGATAATGAGTTAGTAGGGGAATGGTGCCAATCCTAAGTGACAGTTGATAAAGATGATCACTTACTTGGGGATTCAAGCGTGCCTCCAGAACTGAGTTCTCTAAGCTCATTCGCACAAGATCCCTCCTTAATCCTTCATTGAGTTCAATGCATTCTTGGGCGTACTCCCGTGGGACCTAGGAGAGTATGAACATGGTTAATAATAATGAAAGAATTGAATTCCTAAAAGGTAAGAGTTTAGAACTCACATTCTCATAATACGAATCGATCTTGTGATATTCATCGAATGGTGGATGGGTAATGTCAGTCTTCACAAATTTTGTCCCACTGCACAAGTTCACATACCAATTTAGTTGTGGGAGGAGTGGAGGTTGATTTCCTTCAAGGTCATCATCCTCGTTATTGTAAGTCATCCCTGTAGCAGATCCAATTGTGGAGCTGTGTCCCCTTGCCCGTCGGCCCTGAAATTCAAATGTTTGTCAAGAAACGTCTTTCTTATGATCTTAAAAAAGAGTTTAAGAGTTTGGGGAGCTCACCCCTTGAGGTGGGAGACCAGTGACCCTAGGATTCATCAGATATTGTCGACAGAAAGCAGTGTATTCTATGCGAGGGCAGGTGAATCCCTCAGCATCCCAACCCCTCAGAGCCTCTTCTAGTTCATCCCCCACTAGGTGGCTAGTATGCCTCATGTTCTTTGGTGGCATGGAAGGTGTCACAGCTGTATTCATATTTCCGTGGACTTATCTCAGGACTCGCTCCCCAAGATACCAGCTTCTACCTGTGGGGCTTTCAAAAAGGACCCTTTTGCTTGTCAACTCCAAACAAGAGGAGTACTTCTCGGGAAGCCTATGCTCCCACAGCCTCCATGGATCCCATTCCACCTGTTGAGTTTGAAATAAGAAATGAGAAAAAAGATAAAAAAAGATAAAAAGAGAAAGAAAGATTCTACCATATCAACAGTCAAGCTGGCAAGATATGCCCTTGCATGGGCATAATCATGTCGATTGGAGGCTTTTATAGCCAAGCAAGATGGAGCGTAATTTTGGAGGATGGGCCATGACATGGCATCACTAGCAAGAGTTGGATGGCACATGTTCAGGTACTCATAGTACATATCTGTGGAAAATCAATCAAAGAAATAGAAGAAATCATGTATGTGTTAAGTTTCGGGAAATAATAGAGAATTGAATGTTCTTTGTTACCTCCCAAACGAAAGGAAGTCCCCCAAAGTTCTTTGCAACTCCTCGGGACATGTCAGTCATGGAGTGATACATGGTTGCAAAAGCAGCCCCACCCCAGTTGTATCTCTCAATTTTGTTCACATCTTCCATGCTAGCTAGCAACTCTAGTCGAGCCATGTCATTAGTGCCCGCAAAGAAGGTACATGAAATCATGTAGAGCAAGAAAGCTTTCACAATGTATTGGGGATCTGTCCCCTCACTCTCTTCCACAATGGCAAAGGTGTTGAGAGCCAAGTACGGCGTACGCCTTTTGGGCTTAGCTCCGCTTCCACCCTGAGTAGGGCTACTATGTAGTTCTGATCCATGTTGGCTTGTTCGTAGTACTCCAAGCGCTTGCCTTTCAAGCTCAACCCAGTTATCATGGTGAAGTCCTTAGGGGTCATGGTCATCTCCCCGAAGCTAAAATGGAAAGTGTTGGTGGTGTCCCACCATAGCTTTGTCAAGGCAAACAATGCTTGTCTATCCCATTGCTCGTTCCATAGAGCATCTAGGAAGGGCCCAAAACCCGCCTTCTTTACTATCTTGCGAGCACGTGGTTGGGCATGTTCCATATGTCTCTACCATGAGATGAGCCCCTTTATTAATGTCCTTGTACGGAGACCTTGGAAGTCGGGCTATGTCAAAGGATTGTGTATTGAGTTAGCATTGAAAACATAGAGATATTGGGCATACATTGGTAATTGATTTCAAATGGTTTTCCAAAAGTTTTAAAATATGGGTTTTTGATTCATGAAATGAATTAGAAATAAATGCCCATGACTTTGTGTATTCAAATTCATTGATTTTGTAAGGATTGAACATGGTTTTGCCTTTCGGGCATTTTATCGAACACTTGGTGTGTAACTTATTTTCAAGCATTGAAATGAAAGATTTTGTATACCAAATCCTTGCCAATACCATTTGACTTTGTGCTACAATGCAAACCAATTGATTTTTCAAGAATTGACATGTTTTTGTCTCTTTGGCATTTTATCAAACACTTGGTGGGCATCTTTTCTCAAGCATTGCGAAACAAGCTTTGTACACATTCAATCCTTGCCAAATCAATGAAATTGGCTTAACAATGATAGAAACAATAAAAAGAAGATCATGGGAATGCATTTTATCCAATAGAAATCAAGATTTCATGATAAACACGTTAATTTGGGAAGAACTAACCTCATGTTGGGAATGGAGGTATAAGAGATGCTTCTTGGGTTCAAGCAACACCTTGTCTTGGGATTCATCATAGATTGGTGCCTTGTATGTATTCTTGATCACATAGTATGGATACTTGATGTTGGAATCATTGCTAGAAGCCATTGATGATGGTTGAGCTTGTATATGAGAAAAATGGGTTTGATAAGAAGATGATGAACTTAATCTTGCAACTTGATGATTGATGCTTGTTTTGTTGTTGAATGACTTGTTCTTGATGCTATTTCATACAAACAACTTGAATTGAAAGTGAAACTTTGAATGAGAATGTGTGTGTGAGTGTTTGGAGAAGATGGAATGGGTTTCTAGAGAGAGAAACTCTCTATTTTCGGGTTTGGAGAAGTGTGAGCATGAAATGGGGGTCAAGGGTTTAAAAACCCAGATTTTAGAGGACCCTAGCCTCGGGTAACCGCCTAGCATGGGGCGGCAAGCCGCCTGGGCTTGGGCGGCAAGCCACCAGCAGCCAGGTGGTCAGCCGCCTCGCCCACTCCGCATTGCCCGTTTAGCCTTTGCTCGCCTATTCGCGCTTTTGAACCTTCTTTGAGATGCAATCTCAAGCATGTTTTGAGTTGAAAAATGAATGAATATCTTGACTTTGTTTGACATGAAATGGTTTTGAAATAGATTGCGTTGGTAGCTGTGAACCCCGGAAATTGGGCCCACGAGGGATTGAAAAGAAAGTGGGTTTGAAAAAGAAAAAGGAAAGGAGTCGCCACCTTATTTTTTAAAGGAAACAAGGAAAACCCTAAAAATCAGGTTGTTTTAGGAAAACAATTTGAATGACTCCATAAAAAAAGGAAAGGCAAAAACCAATCTTTTGAAAACCAAAGAAATCGGGGATTCAGAGGTTAAGTTATGACATGGGAAGGTTCTAGGCAAAGCCTATAGGCACCCATGTCACCCTTTCGGTCTCTCAGTTCATTTGGGCTAAATTAAAGTCTTTCCATACAAAAATCAGCAAGTATATCATCACAAGAATTGCATGCATATCATATATTTCATTCATCCATCCATGCATAATAAGCAAATAAAAACAGAAAATAAAAAGAAGAAAAGAAAACATAAATAAACCTAGGATGCTTGGATCCTAGAACGGACTTGAGCCTCACGAAGAGCGCCTACGTACCATGCAACGAAATACATGGATCAAAGTCCACGTAGTTCGATTAGAATTAGGGTTAAGACCTAATATAAACCTATGGTTAAAACCCTAGGTTTCCTTATTTGATCAAAAGAGTTGAATATGATAGAAAGTTTGATTTTAGGAAAGAAATCCACAAAATGGAAACTTTAATAAAAACCAGAATTTTGTTGGTTAAGGAAACCTCTAATTAAACCATAGGATCATATTAAAAATTAACCCTAAATAGGGAGAAGAGAATGAGTTAAGAAGAAAGGTGAATTGGGGCACCTTCACACCCACTTACCTGAGCGCAATTAGCTCCAAGCATTTAGCCATTTCAGACATAAGCAGCCCTATTTGCCATGGGACAAATACCACACCTATTTGCACCCTTACAAGTGCTCAAAACCATGCAAAAACACTAACATGCAAATCTGGACAGAATAGTATTATGACCTAAAATCATCCACTAAGCATGCCAATAGCAAAAACAGCGAACAATAATAAGTCCTAACATATTCCTAGAACCATATCATGCATAAAAACCCTAAAACATACTAACATGCATGCAAAACTATCATGTTTACTCCATATGAAAAACATATACAGCAAACACGAAGAAAAACCAAATAAAAAAGTCTACTTTATCATGCTATATGAAAACAAACACGAAACAATGACTCTAAAACCCTAAACTCACAAATATGCTTAAAAACATACAAAACATACTTTAATCATGCTAAAACCAAACTAAACAGAAATTAAATCATGCATATTAACTAACTAAAGCAATATAACATGATGAAAATCCTAACTCTAACATGCAATGACACTAATCCTAGCACAAGGACAAACAGGAGCACAAGAATCACAACTATGCATTAAAAACCTAAAGGACAGCTCTAAAGCATGCTAATCAGTAGATAAAAAATAGATATTCCATGTATATTAACTAGCTAGAGTGTTAATACATGATAAAAAAGTTATCTTTAACATGCAATAGGCCTAACCCATATGAAAACCTAGTTTAAGCTTGAATAGAGAAGGAGAATACCTTAGGAAGGGCCTTCCCTTGTGTTTGTAATTGTTCGTGGCTCCTCAGGTCTTTAGAGTGAATCAAACCAACATGAATCCTCCTCTTTGTCAAAGTGGTATCACAGCAAAGAGATCAAAACTCACTCAACTTTGAAAAGAAATAGAAAACAAAAAGAGAACAAGAGAAAAGAAAAAGTGATTCTCGTCACTTTGCAGCAGCAGCAACTTCAATCGCATTTTTGGGTATGAAAACGTTGGATTTGGACAAAGCTTGTGAAATACAAAGTTGTAGAGAATTGAATTATCTTTCTAACAAGACCAATTTCATCAAATTCTGACTTCGGATGAAAAAGTTATGATTAAAATACGACTGCTAGTTTTCAGAAAATCTGCTGCTGAATTATGATGAATTTCACTCCCTCCAAACCCTCTTCTCCTCTCCCTTGTTTAAAGACATTAAGAGAGTATTTATAGCTGAAATCTAGAGTTTCCCTTTCCTTCCTGGACTAGGTTTCCTTGGAGAATAATCAAAAGGTATTTTATAATGATAAAAGACTTCTAATCTGAATAGGAAAAGGAAATTGTCTTTTATAAAAATTGGGAGACTGACCGCTAACACGCATGCACATGTATCGTATGTGCGTACACACACTCATCACATACGTACACGTGTTAGTGTCATGATAAAAATGGCTAATTTAATAAAATAATTTTCTTTTCATTTTAACCAAAAATCTCATGCTGTGATTCGCACTAATTCTTCAAGGATAATCCGTAAATAACCACACTAAACTCATCATCAGGCCATATCAAAATTGAACTTCATGAAACACTTTTGAGGGTAAAATGATGACTAATGAAAGTCAATTTGAAAAGATTTGGTTGGTAATTGTGAGTCAATTAGAGCTAACCCAAGGAAGGGTCAATTAACCAACTTGAACCACATCGAGCCATTTTAATCCCGAGCCATTGACTTACCAAATTGACACTAAAAATACCTCTTATGCATCCATATGAACTCCAATTGACAATTTGGAGATCATTCCAAGGTCAAATGAAAAGTTTGGGACTTAAAAGACGATTATGCCCCTCAAGTCACAAAAGCTCTTATTATCCCTCAAGATCAACTCCAATTTGAACCAAAATTCATATCCATTGTCCTTGTGACTCTAGAAAACTAATGCAAGTGACTAGACTCAAAAACAAAACAAAAACATGCATGAAATGATGAGCCCTAGTAAGGTGGTGCAAAAATGGGGTGTGACAGTAGCCCTTGTGTGGGCATGGCATGCTAGTAGGGTTGAACAACCCTCTCTATGCATATGGCTTTTGATCATTAGGGATGAATTCCCTCTTATGTCACTATGATTCATTGTCATTTAGGATAAAGATACTTTCCCTATATGCATGTGAATGATCGCCTTCATGAGGAGAATGTGTCTCCTATATGAGTTGATGTTTGAGTTGAGGCATGAATAGCCTCCATGTGAGATGACTTGGTGAGATTGTTGAGTGTTGGTAAGTAGAAGCTTACCTTTGTTTTGATGACTTAGTGAGAGAAAGATGCAATCTTTCTCATGATTACATGCTTACCTTGATGACTTGAAAGATGCAATCTTTCCCATGATTTGTGTTTACCTTGATGGTTTGATTATGAGAAGGACGCGATCTTTTTCATGCTATGTGTTCACCTTGAGAGTTTGATATGAGAAGGATGCAATCTTTCTCATGTCACATGTTTACCATGATAGCTCGAAAGATGCAATCTTTCCCGTGGTATGTGTTTACCTTGATGATTTGAGCAAGAGAAGGACGTGATCTTTCTCATGTTATGTGAATTATCTTGACAATTGAGTGATAACCTTGATGGTTTGAACAAGAGAGGGACGTGATCTTTCTCGTGGTACATGATGACTTTGATGATTTGAATATGAGAAGGATATATCTTTCTCATGTTTTGAGATAGCCTTGATGGCATAGTTTTACCTCGTATTATTCGCCAGAGCCATTGGCGTAGTATGGGAAGACCTTTCATCGAACACAGATTCGGTGTAAGCTATGGATACCTCGTATTATTCGCCAGAGCCATTGGCGTAGTATGGGAAGACCTTTCATCGAACGCAGATTCGGTGTAAGCTATGGATACCTCGTACTATTTGCTAGAGCCATTGGCGTAGTATGGGAAGACCTTTCATCGAACGCAGATTCGGTGTGAGCTATGGATACCTCGTATTATTCGCCAGAGCCATTGGCATAGTATGGGAAGACCTTTCATTGAACGCAGATTCGGTGTAAGCTTTGGATACCTCGTATTATTCACCAGAGCCATTGGTGTAGTATGAGAAGACCTTTCATCGAACGTAGTTCGATGTAAGCTGTGGATACCTTATTTTGTCCCCCCAGTGAAACTGGTATACAGTATAAGAAGAGTTCTGTAGGACTTATGAGGAATACCTTTGTGCTTGTGTATGATGAATTCGAAGAATTCAATGATATGATCACTCTCTTTTCCCCAGTGGGTCTTGATGAAATCAATTCCCCTGGCAAAAATGGGTTGTTCTTTTGGTCATTGGCTCGCAAGTGAAACTTGCTCACCAATGAGGGGCTTCTGTCACACCCCATTTTTGCCACCTTAGCTAGGGTTTGTCATTTCATGTGCCATTTTGTTTCCTTTTTGGGTTTAGTATTTTGCATTGAGTTTCCAGGGTCCTAAGGATGGTGTATATGAATTTTGGTTCGATTTGGAGTTGATCTTGAGGGTTAATAAGAACTTTTGTGACTTGAGGGGCATAATCGTCTTTTTGGTCACAAACTTTCCATTTGACCTTGAAATGATCTCCAAGTTGCCAATTGGAGTTCATATGGTTGTATTTGAGGTATTTGTGGGTTCAATTCGATGAATTGATGGTTTGGGATTAGAATGGCTCAACAAGGCTCAGATTGGTTAAGAGACCTACTTCGGGTTAGCTCGAATTGGCTCATGATTTTCACTCTATGACTACTCATTTGACCTTGATTAGTCTTAATTTCATCCCCAAATGTGTTTAGGGAGGTTGAATTTCGAATTAGAAAGCATTCGGTACGACCCTATGTGCATACTTAAGCTAAGCGATGGTGAGGCATAGCGGTTAACCACCTTTGTAGGACCCAACCATGTAGCCATGGCCAGGGTTTCTTGCCCTCAAGTGACTCAAATTACATTCCCCTTCGAAACACGGTCGTTTTGGCTTTCGTTTCGTCAAAATCGGAGTTGATTTGAGTCCTGAAACACATTTGGAAGCCGAAAGGGGTCAAATTTGGGCTGAAGCTGACATGGCCTCGGGTGACCACCCAGGCCTGGGCGGTTAGCCGCCCAGCCCCAGGTGGTCACCCGAGCCACTTTCCTTTTTTGAGTCTTGACGCGGCTTCCTCCCTATTTCCTCGGATTTGCTCGCCTCCAGCCGCCATTTAACCCTAATTTCAGCCCTATTTGACCTACTTGAGCCCCAAGGGAACCTCTAAGAGCCCTTGGATCAATCCCTAGGGTTTTAATCCCAACCATTGAGGGTTTCCCCTCAATCCCTATAAATACCCCCTTATACTTCAGCAATAGGGAGGGCAATTTCTGAAGTGAGAGGCATATTGGAGGCTATGGCAGCCATCCTTAGGGTAGTTTAACCTAAACTTTGAGTGAGAGAGTGTGAGAGAAAGCTTGAAGGAGGGCTGGAGTTTGGCTTGAAGGTTTGAAGGAAGGAATTCCCAGCAGTGCATAAGAGGAAGGAGGACTCTCTACAGCAACAAGAGGATACTTCACCATAGGTATACCCCCCTTCTTCCTCTTCTCTCTTTTCAAGTTAGGGTTTTGCATAGAATAAGATGATTGCATATCAAAGCTTGTGTTTTTATCATGTCTCGTTGCTTCCATTGGTATGTATGCATGACTAGGATAATGTTTATGGGCTGTTTAGTATGCTAGGATGTTATTCCATGTGATTTACTGCATGTTTGGGATTCTAAGGTTTCCTTAGTGCTGAAATTGGTTTTCTACATGAAATAACTCTTTTGCATATTAAAGCTTGTGTTTTTATCATGTCTTGTTGCTTCCATTGGTATGTATGCATGATTAGGAGGATGTTTATGGGCTGTTTAGTATGCTAGGATGCTGTTCCATGTGATTTACTGCATGTTTGGGATTCTAGGGTTTTTCTTGTGCTGAAATTAGGTTTTTACTTAGAATAGCTATATTTCATGTGCAAGCTTGTGTTTTTATCATGTGTTGATGCTTCTATTGATTAATATGCATGATTAGAATGATGTCCATGATGAGTTTTGCATGATTTAGAGTTATTTTATGTGATTTTAAGCATAATGGTGATTCTAGGGTTTCATTCATCCTTGTATTAGGAAAGTTGCATATAGCATGATAGTTTAGGGTTTTTCTTTATTTTTTCTTCATAGTTGATATATATGTGCTGCATATTTGATAACTATGATATTTTTTGAGCATTCACATAGTTGATTTTAGGGTTTTTATGCATGTCATGGTTCTAGGTTCAAATTAGGGTTTATGATTGTTCACTATTTATGTTGTTTGCATGCTTAGTGGATGAATATAGGCTTTAATTCAATTTTGTCCAGATTTGTTTATTTCCCTAAAAATGATATTTTTGCATTCATAGTAGTGGATTTTAGGGTTTATTGCATGTCATTGCATATAGGATTGAATTAGGGTTTTTATTGGTTCATGATTGGTGTTCTTTGCATGATTTATGAGTGATTTTAGACCTTATTTCAATTCTGTCCAGATTTGTCTATTGTTCTTATTGCCATATTTTGAGCATGTGTTAGCCTATGTTTAAGCATGATAATTGTTTGATTGGAACCTAGCTAGGTTGTTGGTATTTTTGGTGTTATTTGCATGCAAATTGCAGGTGCTTGACAGGTACAACAGGTGCAACTACCCCACCAATGTGGGGTAGTTATTTTGGCTATTGTGAGATGAAATCTTACAAATAAGATAATTACCCTATGCAATAGGGTGGTTATTTTGATAGGTTGCTTTTGCTTAAAGGTAAGTAGAGTATGAGGGTGCCCCAATTCACCCTTCTTTCCTTTCCTTGAAACTTTCCCTTTCTCCCCCCCTAGGGTTATTCCTTAATAGAAGGGTATAGTAGATTCCTATAGTATCCTTTCATTAAAAAATACCTTTTAAATCAAAGTTTCCATCTTCATCAAATTTCATATTTACTGAAGATCTTTTGAGAATAATTCATTTTTGGAAATTTACCATGTTTTACTTGAAAGGAAACTTAGGGTTTACCATAGGCCTTGATTAGGTTATAACCCTATTCTCATTCGAACTACGTGGACTTTGATCCATGTATTTCCATACATGGTACGTAGGCGCTCTTCGTGAGGTTCAAGTCCGCTCTAGGATACAAAGTATCCTAGGTTTTCTTCCCCCCCCCCTCTCTTTTTCTGTTTTTTACTTGATTATATGGATGAATGAATGAATGATATGCATGCTGTCTTTTGATGATAATTGTTGATTTGTGTGTGATTAAGACTTTGATTTAGCCCAATTAAATTAAGAGACCATTTAGGGCGATATGGGTGCCTATAGGCTTTGCCTAGAACCTTCCCATATCGTAACTTAGCCCCCGAATCCCCGATTTCTCTGGTTTCCAAAAGACTTTTTGCCTTACCATTTTTAAATATGGAGTTAATCTTTTGTTTTCCTAAAACAAAACTGTTTTTTTAGGGTTTTCCTTGTTTCCTTTAAAAAATAAGGTGGCGACTCCCTTTTTCGTTTTCTAAACCCTATTCTTCTTTCCAATCCCCTCATGGGGCCTGATTTCCGGGGTCCACAACTGGAGATCCCAAGAACTAGGTTCAAAGGGAAAAACGAATCATAGAGTTAGTTGGTGGTAAGATGCACAAATTGGAGTTTATTCTCTCGGTCTCTCTATATGGTGTAAGTGCATCAATTCTGTAATGGATATAAGGATGAGATTATCTCTTAATAAAATCTGTAGCTCTTATGAGTGGGATGTCATAGTTACAGAAGCATCCTTGACGGATTTTACCTATGTGAGTGTGGGAGTGGGGCCGCTTCCTATGAGAATTTGGCTTGTTCTCTAGATCACTCATGAAACTGGGATTAAGCACAAGGCCGTAACATGCTAGTTTAAAAAGCTCAAGTTGACACCTGGATTGTCATGTGTGTGACGCAATTTTTTGTATCCCAAAAGCAGTCATAGTTCAAGACTTGATTCACTACTGGCTCTGGTACAGGAATTGCCGACTCACTAAGTGAAGGTTCAAGGCATTGCCACCTTCATTAAGCATGATAGTCTATCTTTACCCGGTATGTATGTGTGTGAACCCACGAAAAAGCGCGGAGCCCACAAGGGTTTGGCAAAATGATAATAGGTATGAAAGACAACAAACAAAAAGGGAGTCGCCACCTCATTTTTTAGGGAAAAGAGGAAAACCACAAAAATGTTTTATTTTCAAAACCACATGACTCCATTAAAGGAAAAGCAAAGTCTTTGAAACCAGAAAATTGGATCCGGGGGCTAAGTTACGACGTGGGAGGTTTTGGGCTAAGCCCATAGGCACCCACATCGCCCGAGTTGGTCTCTTAATTTAATTGGGCTAACTTAATATCTTTTTCACTCAAATATCATCATATATCATCACAAGGCAGTATGTATATCATATATTTCATCCAATCATCTCATGCACAATCACCCAAATAAAACAAAACAGAAAAAAGAAGAAAAGAAAAGAAAAGCCTAGGATACTTGGATCCTAGAACGGACTTGAGCCTCACGAAGAGCGCCTACGTACCATGCAGCGAAATACATGGATCAAAGTCCACGTAGTTTGAAAAGAATAGGGCTACAACCTAATACAAACCTATGGTAAAAACCGTAGGTTTCCTTATTTGAAAATACATTGATTTAATCCAAAACTGAAAACTTCCACAAGAGGAAAACTTTGATAAAAACCAGAATTAATTATTGAAGGAAACCTTTGATAATTACCATAAGCTTGTATTAAGAAGTAACCCTAGGAGGGAGAAGAGAAAAGAAAGAAAAAGAAAGGTGAATTGGGACACCTTCAAACCCTACTTACCTGAGCGCACAAGCTCCAAACATTAGCCATTTCAGACCATAGCAGCCCTATTTGCAATAGGACAAGCATTGTACCTGTTTGCACCCTTACAAGTGCACGCAACCATGCAAAGAAAGCAATATGCAAATCTGGACAGAACCATGACAAGGCCTAAAATCATCCATTAATCATGCAAACAACAAGAATAATGAATAACTAAGGACTCTAACTTAACCCTACATGCAATGACTCGACTAACATGCATAAAAACCTACCAAAGACACACTAACAAGCATAAGAGACTCTAATAATATCAATAAACATGATAACAAAGCACATTCCAACCAAAAGGATGATATTTTATGTAAAATATGAAAATAGGCCTCCCTACGGCGAGCTTTCTTAAGCGAAACTATCCTAGGATAATTTCACGTAAGAAAGTCGTTATGGGGAGGTGCAATCAGCATATCCTATGTAAAATATATACCCTAGAACACAACAGAAAAGATTTCATGCTTAAACACATCACAGAAGACTCTCATGCAAAACCTTACTCAACGAAAAGGATAATTATCCTTAGAAAATGATAATGTCTCCAAAAACCCTATAAAATATACTATATGAATGCAAACCTAGCATGATTCAACTATATGCAGCATATATAGAATGACTATGATGAGCAACAGCTCAAAAAGCTAAGCTAAGCATGCTGTATAAGACCTATGCAATTTCAGGGTTATCGAAACCCTAATCTCACAACTATGCATTAAAACCTATGAAACAACTCTAAGACATGCTCAAATTATCATGAATATCATTCATATAGCATATATTGACTAACAGGAACATCCACACATGATAATAATCACAGCAACTTAAACATGTGAACTATGCATGATTTAAGAAGATAGAACGAATAAGGCTATCAAATCCTTGGTAAACCAGGGATTATCAAGCATATAAAGCCATGAACTATCCTAAAATCATTCATATAACATCATGTAAACATTGAATTCAATCCATAAGAAGAGCAATTGCATGCACCACAACTATCCTAGAAGGAGAAGAAGAAAGAGAAGAAGGAGAAGCAGAAATTCATGCTCAGCATTAAAGGGATAGGCTTACCTCTTGTAAACTCTTCCTTGTCTTCAAACCTCTTGTTTCCTTGCTTGCTTGGGGTTGAAGAGCCTCCTCTTGAAGTCCTTCTAGCTCTCCAAACTCGTAGCTCCCTCTCTCTCTTAGTGTAAAGTGCAATTTCTCCCCCTATGTGCTGAATGTCATGTCCTTTATATAGAGAACTGACCCCCTAAACCAATGGCTAAGATTAATTCATTAAATAATGATCCTAGGGCTATTAGAGACTCTCTTGGTGCTCAAACAACTCAAACCTACACACTCCTAGGCTCAGACAAGTTGTTTTGGCGGAGGAAACCGTCAAAAGAGGGAAGATAGAGTCAGAGTTTGACTTAAAGAAGGATTCCTCGGGTGACCAACTAGGCCTGGACGGTTAGCCGTCTGGGCTTGGACGGCTGACCGTCCAGCCCCGGACGGTTACCCGAGGGTCCTCTATTTCCGCTTCGGTTTTGACTTCTACTTGCTTCAGAAGTCCTAAAATCTTTAAATTAAGTCCGATTTTGACGAAATAAAAGCCAAAACGACCGTGTTTCGAAGGGGAACACATTTTTAGGCATCTTAGGACAAAAATCCTCAACCATGGGTGCATGGTTAGGTTTTACAAAGGTGGTTAACCATGGTGCTTCACCGTCGCTAAGCTGGGTTTGTACACAAGGTCGAACCGAATGCTTTCCCAATCGAAAATTGATCTTTCTAAACATGTTTAGGACATAAATAAAGCCCAATTGAAGTTAAATGAGAGAAAATTGATTGGGTCTTGTCACACCCCATTTTTGTCACCTTAGCTAGGACATATCATTTCACGTAGGATTTTGAGTCCTTTTTGAGTCTAGTCTTTTGCATTGAGTTTCTATGGCATTGAATATCATGTGTATGAATTTTGAAGTGATTTGGAGTTCATTTCGATAGTCAATAAGAACTTTTGCGACTTTAAGGGCATAATCGTCTTTTAAGCCGTGTATTTTCCATTTGACTTTGGAATGAATCCCGAGTCATCCCATCAAGTTCATATGGTTATATAGAGTCCATATATAGGTTCAATTTCATGAATTAATGGTTTAAGATCAATTCGGCTCGTAATGGTTCGGGTTGGCTAAAAGACCCTTTCTTGGTTTGCTCAAATTGACTCATAAGACCCAATCAATTTTCTCTCATTTAACTTCAATTGGGCTTTATTTATGCCCTAAACATGTTTAGAAAGATCAATTTTCGATTGGGAAAGCATTCGGTTCGACCTCGTGTACAAACCCAGCTTAGCGACAGTGAAGCACCATGGTTAACCACCTTTGTAAAACCTAACCATGCACCCATGGTTGAGAATTTTTGTCCTAAAATGCCTAAAAATGTGTTCCCCTTCGAAACACGGTCGTTTTGGCTTTTATTTCGTCAAAATCGGACTTAATTTGAAGATTTTAGGACTTCTGAAGCAAGTAGAAGTCAAAACCGAAGCGGAAATAGAGGACCCTCGGGTAACCGTCCGGGGCTGGACGGTCAGCCGTCCAAGCCCAGACGGCTAACCGTCCAGGCCTAGTTGGTCACCCGAGGAATCCTTCTTTAAGTCAAACTCTGACTCTTCTTTCCCTCTTTTGACGGTTTCCTCCGCCAAAACAACTTGTCTGAGCTTAGGAGTGTGTAGGTTTGAGTTGTTTGAGCACCAAGAGAGTCTCTAATAGCCCTAGGATCATTATTTAATGAATTAATCCTAGCCATTGGTTTAGGGGGTCAGTTCTCTATATAAAGGACATGATATTCAGCATATAGGGGGAGGTGAATTGCACTTTACACTTAGAGAGAGAGGGAGTTACGAGTTTGGAGAGCTAGAAGGACTTCAAGAGGAGGCTCTTCAACCCCAAGCAAGCAAGGAAACAAGAGGATTGAAGACAAGGAAGAGTCTACAAGAAGTAAACATGTCCTTTCAATTCTGAACATGAAATTCTACTTCTCCTTCTTCTCTTTCTTCTTCTTCTTTTAAGATAGTTATAGTGCATGCAATTGTTCTTCTTATGGATGGAATTCAATGTTTATGTGATGTTATATGAATGATTTTAGGATAGTTCATGACTTTATATGCTTGATAATCCCTGATTTACTAAGGATTTGATAGCCTTATTCGTTCTATCCTCTTAAATCATGCATAGTTCACATGTTTATGTTGCTGTGATTGTTATCATGAATTGATGCTCCTGTTAGTTAGTATATGTGATATGAATGATATTCATGATAATTTGAGCATGTCTTAGAGTTGTTTCATAGGTCCTAATGCATTGTTGTGAAATTAGGGTTTCGATAACCCTGAATTTGCACAAGTTTTATACAGCATGCTTAGCTTAGCTTTTTGAGTAGTTTCTCATCATAGTCATTCTATATATGCTGCATATAGTTGAATCATGCTAGGTTTGCATTCATGTAGTGGGTTTTATAGGGTTTTTGGAGACATTATCCTTTTCTAAGGATAATTATCCTTTTCGTTGAGTGAGGTTTTGTATGAGAGTCTTCTGTGATGTGTTTAAGCATGAAATCACTTCTATTGTGTTCTAAGGTATATATTTACGTAGGATATGCTGATTGCACCCCCCCATAACGACTTTCTTACTTGTAATTATCTTAGGAGAGTTTCGCTTAAGAAAGCTCGCCGTAGGGGGGCCTATTTTCATATTTTACATGAAATATCATCTTTTTGGTTAGAATATGCTTTGTTATCATGTTTATTGATATTATTGGAGTCTCTCATGCTTGTTAGTGTGTCTTTGGTAGGTTTTTATGCATATTAGTCAGGTCATTGCATGTAGGGTTGAGTCAGAATCCTTAGTTATTCATTATTCTTGTTGTTTGCATGATTAATGGATGATTTTAGGCCTTGTCAAGGTTCTGTCCAGATTAGTATTTTGCTTTCTTTGCATGATTGTGTGCACTTGTAAGGGTGCAAACAGGTACAATGCTTGTCCTATTGCAAATAGGGCTGCTATGGTCTGAAATGGCTAATGCTAGGAGTTTGTGCGCTCAGGTAAGTAGGGTTTGAAGGTGCCCCAGTTCACCTTTCTTTTTCTTTCTTTCTCTCTTCTCCCTCCTAGGGTTACTTCTTAATACAAGCTTATGGTAATTATCAAGGGTTTCCTTCAATAATAAATTCTGGTTTTTATCAAAGTTTTCCTCTTGTGGAAGTTTTCAGTTTTGGATTAAATCAATGTATTTTCAAATGAGGAAACTTAGGGTATTTACCATAGGTTTGTATTAGGTTGTAACCCTATTCTTTTCGAACTACGTGGACTTTGATCCATGTATTTCGCTGTATGGTACGTAGGCGCTCTTCGTGAGGCTCAAGTCCATTCTAGGATCCAAGTATCCTAGGCTTTTTTTTTTCTTTTCTTCTTTTTTTCTGTTTTGTTTTATTTGAGTGATTGTGCATGAGATGATTAGATGGAATATATGATATGCATGCTGCCTTGTGATGATATATGATGATATTTGAGTGAAAAAGATCTTAAGTTAGCCCAATCAAATTAAGAGACCAACTCGGGCGATGTGGGTGCCTATGGGCTTTGCCCAGAACCTTCCCACGTCGTAACTTAGCCCCCGAATCCAATTTTCTGGTTTCAAAGACTTTGCTTTTCCTTTAATGGAGTCATGTGGTTTTGAAAATAAAACATTTTTGTGGTTTTCCTTTTTTCCCTAAAAAATGAGGTGGCGACTCCCTTTTTTGTTTGTTGTCTTTCATACCTATTATCATTTTTGCCAAACCCTTGTGGGCGCCGCGCTTTTTCGTGGGTTCACAGTTTGGCGACTCCACTGGGGATATCGAGGGCTAGACTCATTTAATTTGATTGGGCTAAATTAATTTCTTATTGTTAATTAAAATCAATCACATTGCATCCGCTTGATTGTGTGCTTTCATTTATTGCATTGTGTGCGCTACTGTTGCATGATCACTCGATTGTCCCTCGATGTATCCTTGCCACTGATAGCCTAGTTCGACTTTGGTTTTCCTGATTCCATGTGTTGGGCGAAGCTATCAAACCTCTCTTGCCAAGTACCCTTGGGTTTGCCCTTGGGTATATCAAATAGATCAATCACGTACTGCTGGACCCACGCGACATTCCTGATGTCACATGTGGTTAGGTATAAAGATTGGTACAAGCAAAGTTGAGGACCCTAGCCTACCCTCTTAAAAGAAAGAATTGCATGTAATGGACCTTCTAGGACATCGTTGGATCACTTATATGCACACACATTGTTGTGATGATATGCAGCCGTGTTTGTGATGTGTTGCCATGCTTCGTTGATTGAGTGGGTAATTAAAGGAAACTTTACATCCTACATCCTTAATACGTACCCTTCCCTATGACCCCTGCAAGGGTAATTGGTTAAGAGAACTAATTAAGAGTGTACGTTGTAAAGATTTTGAGATAATTATAGAAGCTTAGGATGGACCCTTAGGCTAAAAAATTGAGTATTTACCCTATGTTAGAGGGAGAGACGTGCTGGCTTGGATCCGCAATCAACAAGGGTGCCTAGTCAGTGCTGATTCCATCACTGAGTCGAATATGGCTGAAGAAAGAACTAGCAACCGGGGTTTCAACCTTGAGGCCGCTTTGAAAGCTATCATGGAAAAGTTTGATCACACTACCCAGGTATCCGAGACCGCACTCAAGTTAGCTCAAGACCTTCAACAGAAGAACTCTGAACCTGAATCTAGGGCCCGTGCCACTGATAACAATCAAGGATCCAATGAGTCTGAATCCGCTGAGGAACCATTAGGAGAAGGGGGAGAACTACCCAAGACCAAGGAAGGGGAAACCAAAGCCACATCAAGGGAGAGCTCAACCATCCTGGCAAACAAGGTCGAGGCCTTAGAACGAACTCTGAAGGGAATCCGCAGGTCTGATGATATGGTGGACATCCGCACTTTGTCCTTGTTTCCAAAGGCTCGCATCCCGTTACAATTCAAGATGCCGGAGTTGGAAAAATTCGATGGGATTGGCTGTCCTAAAACCCACCTCAAGATGTATGTGCGAGCTATGCACCCTCGAGGGGCGAATGATGAGTTATTGGCTCAAATGTTTCATGAGTCATTAGCGAGTTCCGCCTTGAAATGGTTTTTGTTATTAGAGGATAATAGAACCAAGACTTGGGAGGATGTGTGCAATGCATTCACGGATCATTACAAGTATAACACTGAAGTGGATGTCACGCGAAGGGACTTGGAAACCACTAAGCAAGGGGTTAACGAGACTTTCTCCGCCTTCATTACTAGGTGGAGACAAAAGGCTTCCAAGATGACAGACAGACCGAATGAGGAAGAACAGATTCAATTGGTAGTGAAGAACTTGCTGCCCGTATATCACAAGCACCTCTTTGCTCACTACTTTCCGAACTTCAAGGCTCTTATTGGGGCTGGCACACAAGTTGAAGATGCAATCGCCGATGGAACAATCAAAACGGAGGAGGTCCAAAGGAGTCGAAGGACAAACTTTGGAAGAAAACCCAATGCTGAGGTCAATACCATTACCCAACCCACTCGCCCTTTCTCCCTAAATGACTCCACCTCACCTCGCCAATTCACCGAGCTATACATGCCACTCGAAAGAGTTTTCGAAAAGCTGAGAAGCCGTGACCTCCTGAAACCCCTCGACCCAAGGCCTCCCCCAAACCCATTGCCCAAGAACTACAATGAAAATGAATATTGCAAGTTCCACCAAGCCAAAGGCCATCTAACCAACCGTTGTTACCGCCTCCGCCATGAAATCCAAGATTTGCTCGACAAGCAGATCATTTCACCACCCACCGCACCAAATCGCCCAAATGTCACTCGAAACCCCCTCCCCACTCACAATATGCCTCCTCCCAACAACATAAATGCCATCGAGCTTGGCTCGTCCCAATCCCGTCAACCCATAAGGCAATACACGCCGCTTCCCATGACCTTGACTCAAGTTTTCCACCAATGTTGTGATAAGGGGCTCATATTGCCATGCCATTTAAAGCCGAGGCCTTCGACTCCTCACCAATTCTGTTTGTACCATCAGGCGCCCGAACACGATACGGAGGACTGTGTTATACTGAAAAAGGTAGTTCAAGACCTTATTGATCAAAAGGTTTTGGTATTGCCAAAGAAGTCCATGCAGCGACAATTGAAAGAAAGGTTCGAGGCAGGAGATCCAAAAGTGGGTTTGTTGGGAGAGTCGTCCGAAAAGTTTGATTACTATGTACTCTACCCCGACCCCATCCCTAATGAGCCTATAATCCCCACGGGTTGGGATGAGCTACCAGAGGAAGTCTAAATGGAAGAGATCGACACAATCACATGGGATGACCTCATGGGTGATGTAGGTGAGATTGATGATATGTGGATGAGCGATGACGAGGTGGAGCACATAACTAGAGGGGGTCGCCATGTTAGGAATATGCCCTAGAGCCAATCATAGAGATGATTGTTTATGGATTAGGAACAATCAATTGATTTCATTTATATATGTCACATTTATTATTGATTTAATAAAAGGGCTTATTCTATTATGTTTATATGCATCATTTATATTTACATAATATGTCCATGGAGTTAGAGTTGAGAATATGAAATTACAAAGGGTTGTAATTTTGAGACTGTAAATATATCTCTGTACTAAACTCCTAAATCATTCCTAGTTGAAGGTTCACTATGATGGACAGTAATGAACCATAGGACTAGCACTTGTTAGGTTGACTCTATAAGAGGATAGCTAGTCTCAAGCTATTTGTGTGGAGACACTACAACCAACAAGTGGGTGCCTATTATAAGAATAGGTACACTGAATGTGACCAAAGATATGAGATAAACTGAATGGAGTTTTAACCTGCCTGTCAATCAGTTTCTCATTGTTATAGTGGTACAAGTAATCCTTAGACCTGAGACACCATGGTTGTCTAATACATGTAGCTTTAGAAGTTTGATAACACTAAGTGCAGATCCTATTCAGGGGTCTGTAAGGGTGTTCATTGGCCCTACTGCTATGTGTGTGAAGGCATGTGAGTGATCAACAAGGAATCCATCACTCTCAGGAAAAAGAGAGTGAATGTCTCATACAGCATTCATTGAATATAACTCATTAAATCCATGGGCCCATGGTAGAATGAATATGGAAAGGAGTTTCCATAAGTTCATCATTGAGTTGATATTAATGAATGAGTATAAAGTAATTGAACTAGGGACTTGACAGACTTCCATGTCCTATTAGTTCAATTGGAGACATTGTGTTGATGGAAGGATGGAATTGTAACCTGTAAACTATAACAGAAGGGTTCTTTGTAAATGACTATTCACCTCATTAAGGACCACACCATGAGCCATATGCTAGGTGTTACTCATGGTTAGTAGAAGCCCTAATTGATATAAATGAGTTATAATCAATTAGGGAATTGAAAGGAGTTTCAATTAGACCCTTAATGGAAAGTGTTCCATTGTGCACAACTTGTGCTGTTCCTACTACTTGATGATGTGAACCCAATGGGTCACACACTGATCATGCTAAGAGAGCTTGATTGTCTATGAGAGAAAGGGTATAAGTGATTAAAGAAAAGTTCTTTAAGGGGCTAATTTGTATTTGATGCAAACTAGTGGGCTAATTGTGTAATTAAGAGTAATTACACAAATTAGATTAGGATTTGGAATCCCCCCTTGGCCGGCCCTATTAGTGGGCTATATAATGCTCACTATAAGGTGATGACATCATCACAATCATTCTCCCCAAGGGTTGGCCAAAAATTACAGCTCTCCTTCTCTCTCTCTCTCTTTCTTCTCCACTTCTAGCAACAACAAGGAAGAAGAAGGAAAGGACTTCAAGTTCAAGCTAGGTGTGGATACCGTTGGAGGCAGCACACTTGGGCTGCTCATTCACCGCTGTCCGGAGACAAAGCTTGGAGCAAAAAGGAGAAGACAAAGCTTGGACCATAAAGGAGAAGACATTAATCAACTGTAAGTAATCCCAACTCTCTTGGTAGTTAGGGTTTATGTTTTTGTATTATGCATAATCGGATTCATGGGTTTGGGAATCGTAGGAAAATTTTAATTCCGCCCTTTGTAGTTTTCTTCCCTAGTTAGATTCCCAACAGTAGTATCAGAGCCATGATTATGCCTAATACAAACTACATATGGGCTGGAATTTATGGTAAATTGATTGGTTAATAAATCTGGAATTTATGTTCATGCATTAGAATGGTTTCCCTCTCATGGAAAAACCTAGGGTTATTGAACCCTAGGTTAATTCTCCTTCTACTCCTCTTCTAAAATAGTTTTAGGGCTGCTGGTTATTCAAAAGTTGAATGGGGATTGAGTTTGGAGAAGATGATGAACAGTTTTTATGATAGTCATGAAAAATCGTCATCTTATTTTGCATGCCGAAATCAGAGTTCTTCTCCAAAATTTTCGAGCCATACATGGTTAGAAATCTCTTTGAATCAGCTTTACAACCCAACAAACGGTTTGTCGATCCGAGTTTTGTAGTGAAAGTTATGAATTTTTACTACAGGCTGTCAGGGAAGACAGTTTTGCTCGGGAATGATGCAATAGCCACAATTGTGAGTTTTTGATGGAGATCAAAGGCATGGCAATGGTTGCCACCACTTGGGTTATGTTCTAGTCATGGTAGGAAACGGTTCCCAAGCATTCGGATGCATCATAATTGGATTATGAGTCTAGAACAGAAGGAAGAAGGAGAAGACCACCATGTTTGAATCTGGGTTTTAGAACCCTAGGGTTCTTGCTACTGTTATGATCAGATACTTCTATAAAATTGATGAATAATCATTATAGGATGATGATATATGATGTATAGATCATATTCTTTAATAATCAAAGGAGTCTTGATGAATAAAGAATCAAAAAGTTTGATTTCTTGGAAGAACACAGCAGGCTGTTTTTCTGCAGAAAGTCATCAATGGAGTTTTGTTCATATCTTGAGCTAGGGAACTCCAAATTGCATGAAACCAATTTTATTAGTTTCCTAAGACATGTAGGATACTAGGACAAATAATTTGGTAGCCTGAATTAATCATCTTTCTGGGTTTTAAATCAATTTGTGATCCTGGATAGTATGCTGTCAAATTCTGGACAGCCTACTGTTCTTGAATTGTTTAGAACAATTAGGGATGATTTGATCATCCAAACCACTTCAATTAGCTTAGTAATTCATGTAGGGACATGATACAAAAGCTGGTTTTGTTGGTGGAGTCGAATTGATTAAGTTTTAGAAACTTTTGTGACCTTGGAGGTCCTCCCATGGTGGTGCCAGCACCACTCCACACGTGTCCATGGGCTTGGCCCACACCCTGGCTTGAGTTCCCCTTTGCAGCCTTGCCTAGCCATGGCAGCCCACTATAGGTGGCGGCAGCCTTAGGGTTTCTTAGGAAACCCTAATTCCCTTTAATGATAAAACCCTAAGTCTATTAATGGCATTAATTAAAACCCTAATTGAGCAATTAATTACCATAATTAAAGTGTTTAATGATTGGTCATTAGTTGACCAATCATGGTTATTAATCATTAGGGTATAATTACTTGCATTTATGATGTCTAGGGTTTAGGGTTTAGGAAACCCTAATTCATATTAATGAAACCCTAATTCTATTAATGCATTAATTAATAACTAAACCTAGTAATTAATGTGTCTAACCTAGGGTTAAATGATTGGTCATTAATGACCAATCATGATCATTAATGGTTTAGTAATTAATCATTGGCATTTAATAGGTTTAAGGTTTAGGGTTTTAGAAACCCTAGTTAGTGCATATTAATTAGGTGTAATTAATATCCTAGGTGGCATTAATTAAACCCTAATCCTAATCATTAATACCGTATAAACCTAGGGTTTAAATGTTTGGTCATTAATTGACCAATCATAAGGCATTTAACGCATTAGGGTTACACTTAGGGTTTAGAGTTAATGCATTTAGGGTTTAAGGTTTTAGGAAACCCTAATGCACTAATTAATTAATAAAATGATTTTATTTAATTCCGAAATTGATTATTTAATTAATGGTGATTAATTTTATAATGTTTTAAATGGTTTAAAACACAATTTAGGATTAAATTAAAATCTGGAATTTTTTTTTAATTAAATGAAATTGTTTTGTTTAATTAAAGAGACCCTAATATTTGATATTAGAGTTTTATTAGGGGCCTTTAAATGTTTCAATTGATTTGATTAATTGAAATTAAATGTCTTAAATGTTAAGACTTAATTAATTCAGGAACTTATGCATCTCCTAATAAGATTAGGACACATTAATGAGATTAATGAAAACCAATCAATAGAGTTACCATGAATGCCCATATGTTTATTGCTTACAGTTATTTCCTTTATTATGCAATGTGATTGTATGGTTATGGATGAATGATGATTATAGACTATACCCCTTAAACCAATTGTGATTGGCCGTCTTATGAATGGGTTGTATTATTTTCAAGAGTTGTAATTTTATTATGGTGATGTATTATTTATTTGGGGCTTGCATGCCACCTTCTTCTCTCTCTCTATCATTCTCTTATGTTCCCCACATTCCCCTTATGTATCCCTTTCTTTAAAATTATGTAAATGTTATGTAATCGAGAGCGCACTAAGGAGCATGGTGGACCTAAAGGAGCATGGTGGAGCCCAACAAGCCTATGGTGGAGACCATGAAGCCAATGGAGGAGATTGAAGGACTTGAAAGCTTGGAGAAGATTTTTAAGAGTGCATGTTATGTTTCAAATGAATGTTTTACGATCACCTACACCCACCTTAGACCAAGGATTCAATTCATTGGCTTGGATTGAATCCTCTTAAAGTCCATAATCATCATAGTGGGAGCTTTTAATGAGATTAATAGAGATAGCTCCAAATCCAAAGATCGTTATATGTCACCTTATAGGGACTAATATCGATAAGTGGATTACATATATATAATGTTGTTATATATTTCTTATTTAAATGCATGAGATGTATGTTAGATTAGTTATTTTGATGAGACCCTTAAAACCCCTCTATTTTAATATTAAGTTGGAAATGGAGAATACATTAGGGAATGGATTCTCCATTGCCTTCCATCATTATAGGATCATCTAACGTCCCTTAATGTGGGTACCTGGCTGCAGATATGTAGGAACTACCCATATTAAAGACATTACTTGAAACTATCACATATATAGATATCATGGGGTGCCTAAGCTGGTATATACCAAGAAACTAACATGTGAGGTATATATTTGGTGAAACATACCTGTGTGAATGATGGGCTTAACTTAACTAGGGAAGTATTCCAAGAAACTAACATGTGAGGAATATGTACCCTAGAGGCAAAATGATTGGAACTTGCTTATGAAGGAATAGACAAAGAGTTGTCTTCTTACTGTGGGTTAGAAGTCAAGAAACTAACATGTGAGGCTTCTAGGTCACAGTGGGACCCCAATCCCCATTAGGAATAAGATTCTTGAATTCCATTAGAGGGTGTATGGAATTTGATAAAATAGTGGGAGGTACCATATGATTAAAGACCCGATCATTATGGATTAAAAATGAAATCTAATTCTCTATTTAATTTTTATATGTAATTCATAGAAATGGCTCACCTCAACCCGTTATCCAAAATGTTGGACATCAACCGTTTGACTGGACCAAATTGTCTTGATTGGCTTAGGAATCTAAAAATTGTTTTGGATTCCAAGAATCTTACCTATGCACTACATAATCCACTTCCCATTGCTCCTGCTGAGGCTACAACTCAGCAAGAGAAAGACGCTTACTAGAAACGCATGGACGATAATCTCATGGCAAGGTGCTATATGATGGTATTTATGAGTCTCGAGCTTAAGAAGCAACACGAGTCCATGGGAAGTGCTTACGAGATTTTTATCAACATACAAGAGTTGTATGGGAAAGAATTCTTGCTTGAATTTAATGAAGCTACTACTTCCAAGTCTAAGCTCAAGCCTAAGGGCAAGGGTATGGGCAAGGGTAAGAGTACCCGGAGGAAGAAGAAAGGTAACAACAAAGCCAAAGGAACCAGTTTTCACTGCGGCAAGGATCGGCACTGGAAACGTAACTGCCGGGAGTATCTGGATACTCTAAAGAACCGACCTTTGGAAGGTATGGATCATGCTCTAAACTAAATGTTAGTTCTGCTTCCACTTGGGTACTTAATTCTGATGTGAATTTTGAATTCCATGCAAAATCTAGTGGGAAGCAGAAGGCAGAGTAAAAGCGGATCAACCCTACAAGTGGGGAATGGAGCAAACGTTGCTGCATTAGCTGTGGGGCTTGTTGCTTAACTCTACCTAATGGAGTAGTTTAGAAATAATAGTTAGCTATCTTTACATTCCAGAAGTTATTAGAAACATTAATTTTATTTCAGTTTTATCTAAACGAGGTTTTAGTTTGATTTAATAAATGTTTTCTATTAAATGAAGAGTTCATTACTTCTGGAGTTTATGTGGATGGCCTTTATTTTCTAAACTTTATTGCAAATATGAATTGCAATGGAGCATGATAGTTCTAATATTGAATGCTAATAAACCCAAGTGAACAAGATATACATAGTGATGTATGTAGAAGTTTCTCTAATTTTACAACCTTTACTGATGATTCAGTCTAGGTTTGGGTGTGTATACTTAATGAAGTACAAATCTGAAACATTTGAAAGGTTCAAAGAATTCAGATATGAAGTAGAGAAACAAACCGGTAAAAGTATTAAAGCTCTTCGATTAGATCAGGGAGGCGAATATTTAACCGGTTAATTTTTAGATCAACTTGTTCAAATGGGCATTCAATCACAATGGACACCTCTTGGAACACCATAACTTAATGGTGTGTCAGAAAGGAGGAAGAGGACCTTATTGGATATGGTCCAATCCATGATAAGTTACAACGACCTAATATTATCCTTGTTAGGATATGCCCTAGAAATTGCCACGTACCTGTGAAACAGAGTTCAAACCAAGGCTGTCCCTTAAAACCTATATGAGATATGGAAAGGGAAGCACCAAACCTTAAGCATATTAAGGTATGGGGTTGCACTGCATATGTAGAGACACATGATGTAACCAAATTGGAAATCAAGATAACTTAAATGTAGGTTTGTGGATTACCCTAAAGAAAGTTTAGGATATCATATCTATTATCCTGATGAACAAAAAGTGTTTTGTTTGTAAGTTTGCAATCTTTCTTGAAAAAGAGTTTATTCAAGAAGGAGATAACAATAGGAAAATAGAACTCAAAGAGTTGTCTAATAAGACACAAACCAACATTGATGCAACCCCTGTCCCTGTTGAGACAGAACCCATCATTGTACCATGATTGTACAAAGGGTTAGTGGGAGTGCGATCACATTTATGGTCCTATAAGTGAATGACGTTCTACTTATTAGGGAATAATGTAGAGACATTGTCAAAAGTGAAAAATTGGTTTTTCACAAGAGTTTCTCCATAAAAGATTTAGAAGAAGCATCCTATATTATGGGAATAGAAGTCTATAGAGATAGATCTTAAAGGATGCTAAGTCTCTCCCAATCGATGTACGTAGACAAGATTTTGAATGGGTTCAAAATGCATGATTTCAAGAGAAGTCTAATTCCTGTCAGACATGAAATCAAGTTGTCTAAAAGCATATGCCATGCTGTGTACATTACCAGGTATCAGTTTTGCTGTAAATGTTACAAGCAGATATCGGGTAGACCCAGATAAGGTATACTGGGAAGAAGTCAAAGCTATCCTTAAGTACTTGAGAAGAACTAAAGACCCATGCTTTGTCTATGGAGAAAGAAACTTAGAAATGGTTGGTATAACGGATTTAGATTTTCAATCTGACGATGGTGATAGGAGATCAACATCGAGGTATGCTCTCACCTTAAATGGTGGAGCTGTAAATTTGAGCGCATTGCTGCATGTTTGGATGAGTAAGGTCATTACAGAACTAGGAGTGGTTCCTGACATTGAGAAGCCTTTACCATTGTTTTGTGACAACAATAGGGCTATTGCTCAAGACAAGGATCCACGGTCTCATCAAAAGTCCAAACTTTAAGCGGCGATTCCAAGTGATTAGAGAGATCATTGGAAGAGATGACATATACATATAGAAGTTTAATACAACAGAGAATAAAGAAGACCCCTTCACTAAGGCTATAACCCAAGTGTATTGGATCACCACCGATAGGATATGGGTATGAGATACATTGTGGATTGGCTTTAGTGCAAGTGGGAGATTGTTAGGATTATGCCCTAGAGCTAATCATAGAGATGATTGTTTAGGGATTAGGAACAATCAATTGATTTCATTTATATATGTCACATTTATTATTGATTTAATAAAAGGGCTTATTCTATTATGTTTATATGCATCATTTATATTTACATAATATGTCCATGGAGTTAGAGTTGAGAATATGAAATTACAAAGGGTTGTAATTTTGAGACTGTAAATATATCTCTGTACTAAACTCCTAAATCATTCCTAGTTGAAGGTTCACTATGATGGACAGTAATGAACCATAGGACTAGCACTTGTTAGGTTGACTCTATAAGAGGATAGCTAGTCTCAAGCTATTTGTGTGGAGACACTACAACCAACAAGTGGGTGCCTATTATAAGAATAGGTACACTGAATGTGACCAAAGATATGAGATAAACTGAATGGAGTTTTAACCTGCCTGTCAATCAGTTTCTCATTGTTATAGTGGTACAAGTAATCCTTAGACCTGAGACACCATGGTTGTCTTATACATGTAGCTTTAGAAGTTTGATAACACTAAGTGCAGATCCTATTCAGGGGTCTGTAAGGGTGTTCATTGGCCCTACTGCTATGTGTGTGAAGGCATGTGAGTGATCAACAAGGAATCCATCACTCTCAGGAAAAAGAGAGTGAATGTCTCATACAGCATTCATTGAATATAACTCATTAAATCCATGGGCCCATGGTAGAATGAATATGGAAAGGAGTTTCCATAAGTTCATCATTGAGTTGATATTAATGAATGAGTATAAAGTAATTGAACTAGGGACTTGACAGACTTCCATGTCCTATTAGTTCAATTGGAGACATTGTGTTGATGGAAGGATGGAATTGTAACCTGTAAACTATAACAGAAGGGTTCTTTGTAAATGACTATTCACCTCATTAAGGACCACACCATGAGCCATATGCTAGGTGTTACTCATGGTTAGTAGAAGCCCTAATTGATATAAATGAGTTATAATCAATTAGGGAATTGAAAGGAGTTTCAATTAGACCCTTAATGGAAAGTGTTCCATTGTGCACAACTTGTGCTGTTCCTACTACTTGATGATGTGAACCCAATGGGTCACACACTGATCATGCTAAGAGAGCTTGATTGTCTATGAGAGAAAGGGTATAAGTGATTAAAGAAAAGTTCTTTAAGGGGCTAATTTGTATTTGATGCAAACTAGTGGGCTAATTGTGTAATTAAGAGTAATTACACAAATTAGATTAGGGTTTGGAATCCCCCCTTGGCTGGCCCTATTAGTGGGCTATATAATGCTCACTATAAGGTGATGACATCATCACAATCATTCTCCCCAAGGGCTGGCCAAAAATTACAGCTCTCCCTCTCTCTCTCTCTTTCTTCTCCACCTCTAGCAACAACAAGGAAGAAGAAGGAAAGGACTTCAAGTTCAAGCTAGGTGTGGATACCGTTGGAGGCAGCACACTTGGGCTGCTCATTCACCGCTGTCCGGAGACAAAGCTTGGAGCAAAAAGGAGAAGACAAAGCTTGGACCATAAAGGAGAAGACATTAATCAACTGTAAGTAATCCCAACTCTCTTGGTAGTTAGGGTTTATGTTTTTGTATTATGCATAATCGGATTCATGGGTTTGGGAATCATAGGAAAATTTTAATTCCGCCCTTTGTAGTTTTCCTCCCTAGTTAGATTCCCAACACGCCATTTCAAGCCTCCGCACTTAGAATCTGACAACCCATTGGGAGACTTGGAAGGTAATCGCCACCTCGACCTGCAAGAAGAGGAGGACGAAGTGCTTAGGCAATTGAGAAAGACTAATACCAACATCACTATATGGTGTTTGCTCATGGCCTCTTATAAGCACAGGCAGACAATCCTGAAGTTGCTCAACGAGATACAGGTTCCGGTTGACACATCTCTGGAAAATTTGGTGAACTTAGTGAATCCAACCTCGAAGAACTCAACCATTGTGTTCTCAGAGGCAGACCTACCTAAAAGTGGACCTAGCCATTCACAAGCCATGTACATCACTGTCGACACCATGGGAAAGAGGGTTCCGACAGTCCTAATCGACAATGGTTCCGCTCTTAATGTATGCCCTCTCAGAACTGCCACCGTCTTGGGGTTGGATCCAACAGATTTCATGCCATCCGGGCAAACAGTTGCCGCTGATTATGGGGCCTACAGAATTCAGAGTGGAGTTCCAAATGCTGGATGTCCCATCGTGCTTCAATCTTTTGTTGGGAAGACCTTGGATTCATCCTGCAGGGGCTGTCCCTTCTTCATTGCACCAAAAAGTCAAGTTCCCTTATGAAGGGGCTATCGTCACACTCCAAGGTGATTATGACTTGAAGTCGTCAGGGGTACCCATTTGCGAGATCAAGCCCGAGCCCGTTGGAGCACCATTGTCTGGGTTCGAGTATGTTCAATGCATAGAGAAAGAGCAGGAACAGAGAGAGTTGATACCTCTCAACTTTTGCCCTCATGGCAACCTACATGTGGGGAACATAATGAAGAAAATGAGTTTCTTCCCAGGCATGGGACTAGGACGTCGTCAGCAAGGCATACCGGTATCCGTTCAGAACCACATTGTCACCTATACCTTCGGATTGGGGTATGAGCCTTCCAAAAAGGACCGTATGGAGATGTTGCAGAGAAGCAGAGAAAGGGTCAAAGCAAAAGCAGAAGGAAGGGTGCTAGATATCCGAATCTCGCCATATCGACCTACTTTGAATGGTTACTTTGTTAAGGAAGGGGAGGACTTTCTATTCTGTGGATTTCCCGAACCATCCATTAACAAAGCAACCAAGGCGAGAGTTCCGGGGTTTGAAATATTCTTTACTGAGTGGTATCCCATTACTGCTACAATGGCTGATGATGAAGCGATCGATGATGACTATTGGGAAGAGAAGAGTGAGGACTGGGCAGAACAGATGGATTCGGAAGCCATGGTTACAATGTTTCAAGATATGGTTCTTGCTGTAGAAGAATCAGATCTCGAGTGTTCTTCAATTCACCATGCAGCCGTGCCGCTCCTTAATTGGTATCTTGAAGAGGGTACCATTGCAGAAGTTCTTGAGGGCGAGGATCTCGACTTACCTAATAGTAGTTTGTAGGTTCCTTAGTAGCTTGTTTTAGCTTTCCTTTCAAATAAAGTGTGTCCGCCTAGCCCACCTTGTGGAGTTAAGAGTCGTTCCCTAGTTGTGGCACATGTGTTTTCTTTTCTTTGTTTTGTTTTGTTAGTTCAGTCAATAAAGTGTGTTTCTTTTCATTATTTGCAGTGTTTCCTTTCTCTCTTCTATGGATATCTATGGCATGGATATAGATCCTAGGAATGACGTCCCCCCGGAGCTCGTCGAGCAAAGGAAAAGGGGCGTTACCGAACCTAACATGGATGAATTGGAATCAATCAATCTAGGGACAGATGAATTGCCAAGGATAATTAAAATTGGGGTAACTCTCTCACCTACTGAAAAAGAAAAATTGATAATACTTCTAAAAGCCAATGTAGAGGCCTTCGCATGGTCTTATGAGGATATGCCTGGTATTGATCTAGATATAGTGCAACATTACATCCCCACTAATCCCACTAAAAAGCCTATAAAGCAAAAATTAAGAAGATTAAAACCAGAATGGGCTTTGAAAGTAAAAGAAGAGGTAACTAAACAATTAGATGCCGGGTTTCTCCAAGTTGTGGAGTACCCTGAGTGGCTGTCTAACATAGTGCCTGTGCCTAAAAAAGATGGGAAAGTGCGAATGTGTGTCGACTTCCACGACCTTAATGCTGCGAGCCCAAAGGATGATTTCCCTCTACTACATATCGATGTGTTGGTGGACAGTACAGCAGGCCATGCTCTTCTCTCTTTCATGGATGGGTTCTCCGGTTACAACCAGATAAAGATGGCGCCTCGAGACATGGAAAAGACGGCTTTTATCACGCAGTGGGGCATGTATTGCTACAAGGTAATGCCTTTTGGCTTGAGAAATGCTGGGGCTACTTACCAAAGAGCTGCTACGACCCTATTGCATGATATGATCCATAAAGAAGTGGAGGTGTATGTGGACGACATGATAGTCAAATCTATAGATCGGGAAGGACATTTCGCGGAATTGGAGAAGTTCCTAGAACGGGCAAAGAAGTACAACCTCCGACTGAATCCTCAGAAGTGTGCCTTCGGAGTCCCGCAGGGAAGCTGTTGGGTTTTATGATCACTCAGAGGGGAATTGAAGTTGATCCAGGGAAGATAAAAGCTATCACGGAGATGGAGCCACCAAGAACGGAAAAGCAGATCCGGGGTTTTCTGGGGAGAGTTCAATACATAAGTCGTTTTATCACCAATCTGATCATGGTATGCGAGCCAATTTTCAAGCTACTTAAAAAGGGCGTTTCCAAGGAATGGAATGAGGATTGTCAAGAAGCCTTTGAGACCATTAAACGGTATCTGAGCAACCCCCCAATCTTGGTTCCCCCGCGGCAAGGTGAACCGTTACTACTATACTTAACGGTTACTGAAACCGCGACGGGAGCTATGTTAGCTCAATACCTTGAAGGGTCGAAAAAGGAAAACACCATCTATTACTTGAGCAAGAAAATGACAGATTATGAAGTGAAGTACAATGTGCTAGAAAAGGCTTACGTAGCATTGGTATGGGCTACCCAGAAACTCTGTCATTACATGATGTCTTTCGAAGTCCTGTTGATAAGTCGATTGGATCCTTTGAAGTATCTGCTAGAAAAACCAGTCCTATCGTACAGGACCGCTCGTTGGTCGCTTCTCCTCAATGAGTTCGACATAAAGTACCTGGCGCAGAAGTCCGTTAAAGGAAGTGTCATTGCAGACCATTTGGCAAGCTGCCCTGTGTCATCATCAACCCAATTCAATGATGAGTTCCCCGACGAAGATATCTTGGAAATCAAGAAGAAGGTTTGGAAAGTCTACTTCGACGGAGCTGCAAACAGAAGGGGTTATGGCATAGGAGTGCTACTAGTCTCGCCCGAGGAAGCTTTCACGCCTTTAGCAGTCAAATTGGGGTTCGAAGCCACCAACAACATAGCGGAGTATGAGGCCTGCATCCTAGCATTGGAAGCTGCGTTAGAGTTGGGAATAAAGGAACTAGAGGTGTTTGGAGATTTAGCATTGATCATCTATCAGATAAAAGGGGAGTGGAAGACTCGCAATGAGAAGCTGCTGCCCTATCATGCCTATTTGGAAGCACTGACTAAAGAGTTCGCGGAGATCGAGTTCAATTACCTGTCGAGAAACAAGAATCAGTTCGCTGATGCCTTAGCAACTCTAGCGTCAATGGTGGAAATACCAGAAGGGGGAAGCGTGAAACCGCTCGTGATCGAATGTAGAGAGAAACCTGTTTATTGCTGTTCCATTCGAGAAGGAGAGGTAACAGATAACCACCCTTGGTTTTATGACATAAGAAGGCTCATTGAGGAAAGGGAATATCCAGAGGAAGCATCTCGCGTGGATAGGAGAACACTGAGGAGACTAGCAAGCCATTATGTGGTATGCGGAGGAAAACTATATCGGAGGTCTTACGACAGAATCCACTTGCTGTGTGTCACGGAGGAAGAAGCCAGAAAACTCATCGAAGAAATTTATGAAGGATTGGGAGCTCCGCATATGAATGGATACATGTTGGCTAAGAAGATCATGAGACTAGGGTATTACTAGTCTACAATGGAAAGGGATTGCTATGCCCACGTCAAGAAGTGCCATAAGTGTCAACTCTTCGCCAACGGACAACACTTGCCCTCCATGCCCCTAACAAGCATGTCAACTCCATGGCCGTTTGCAGTATGGGGAATAGATATCATCGGACAGATTAAGCCGAAGGCATCCAATGGTCATGAATACATCTTGGTAGCCATCGATTACTTTACCAAGTGGGTGGAAGCAGCTTCCTTCAAAGTTTTGAATGCTAAAAAGGTGGCGCAGTTCATACAGCTCAACATTATCTACCGATATGGGGTACCGCATGAGGTCATTTCAGATAACGGTCAGCATTTCCAGAAGGAGACTAAAGAACTCTTGCAGAAGTACAAGATCGTTCACCACTTGTCGTCCCCGTATCGCCCATAGACAAACGGCGCAGTGGAAGCCGCCAACAAGAACATCAAGAAGATATTACAGAAAACGGCTGACACGTACATTGATTGGCATGAGAAACTACCATTGGCATTATGGGGGTACAGAACGTCAGTCAGATCGTCAACAGGGGCTACGCCGTATGCGCTAGTGTATGGAATAGAGGCTGTTTTGCCAGTGGAATTAGAAGTTCCTTCGTTAAGGGTTGCAGTGGAAAGTCAGCTAGCAGAGGTGGACTGGATCAAAATTCGTTATGATGAGTTGGCATTGCTAGATGAAAGGCGATTGAGGGCTCTCTACCATGTGCAAGGGTACCAGAGAAGAGTCGCAAGGGCGTTCAACAAACATGTCAAAGACAGAGGCTTGAAGAAAGGAGATTTAGTGTTGAAAGAGATCCGAGCTCCAATTTTCGATCCACGAGGAAAGTTCAAACCAAGTTGGGGTGGACCGTACGTCATCAAGGAGATATTGCCAGCAGGGGCTATTCGACTTATGGATTTGGATGGGATCGAGTTCGCTCGTCCTACCAATTTGGATCAATTAAAGAAGTATTATGTATGAGGCCTGCTAGGTTAAAAACCTGTAAAGGCGGCCTAGGCAAAAGCTAAGGCATTTGAACTACGAGGACCTGATTCCCCAAAAGAAAAAAAAAGAAAGAAAAAGAAAAAAGAAAAAAGAAAAAAAAAAGGGGGAAAAGAAAACGGGGATACGTAGGCAGCCCATAAAGTTACATTGGGTGCGGTCCAAACAACACAATCACAGCAAATTCTCAAAAGTAAATTATCATTGGCAATTTATTTGAAACTAATTGTTTGACATAACAATTTATTGGTGTTAAGTAAAAGAACTATCGACATGCCATAGATATTGTATTCTTTGAGTTTTTAAGTCCTCTTGAGTTTCTTCAGAATCATTTTGTTTGTCTTCTGTCTTTCTCTATCAAGTCTTCTTTTCTTTCGCAAGTCATGGCCGTGGGATGCCTCCACTGCTTCAAGAATGTCTTCTCTGTAAAGTCCAAGTCTCGTGTCCTTGATAAGGTCATAAATTCTTTCTCGGCGAGAAGTTTCCCTTTCGCCCAAATCATCCTTCAACCATTGCTTATATTCTCCACTCATCTCGAAAGGTCCTTCAGTGTTGGCAATGCGAGTCAATTTCAGGTCTGTAGGCCAGCGAGTCCTCGCCCACTTGATTATAGTAGGACCGACAGGTTCCACAGAGCAACAAAGTCCTGTTAAGGACGGTATGGTTTGCATGGCGCCCATCTGGCGAAGAATTCTTGAAGTCCAATAGAAGGAAGTCGATCTCAGTCCTATGAGTTTGACAAAAGCACACCCCGAGGTTCGGAAAAGTACCTGCTCTTTACACCCCCATGTGAAGACGTACCATTTGATGTTCCGCCACGACAGTGTGTGGAAGTAACCCAACCAATCTCGTAAAGAGAATGGCCCAGGGAGTTCAACTTGGCGTAGACAGAAGCGCTGGGGCTTGTATGGATTGATAGTGGTGGGAGATAGAAAGTTCAAGCGCTCGAGTAGCCACATTTGCAGTAAAAAGGGGCTACCTTCTAAAAGCGCTTTGGGGTTGCCGTGAACCTTATCTAAACCATTCAAGGTTTCAGCTAATACCAAGGGAATGATGTTATGTCGCTTGAAAAGAGGGGCAACCAACTCACATATTTGAACAGGGGCTTGGAGAGTGCCGGTGGAGATGAGAAAGCGACCAATTAAACAGAAAGCGAGTGCACGCTGAATTTGAGGGGTGAAAGTCAGAGTACCTTCGCTATCATGAGCCAAGAATGAGGTTGCTAACTTCATTAAGTCCACCATATGGTCCTTGACAAAGATCGTTGCGTCCCTTTGAGGAATGCCAAGAAAATCCGAGAAGGAAGCAAGGTAATCCGAGCGAGGTGTAGGAAGAATGAATGGCCCTGCGGGCAAAACTCCAAATAAAGCACAGAATTCCTCCATGGTTGGGCATAATTCTTCATAATTAAATCGAAAGACATGGATTTGAGGATCCCAGAAGTATGTAGCAGCAGTGAGAAGAGTCATCTCGAGCTTCATGTGCCTTATGGAGAGCAATGGTTCCAAGCCGAAGCGCCTAAACTCAGTCTTGTCTTTGGCAGCCATGACTACCAAAAACCCTCTTAAGAACCCATCCAAGGCTTCCATAATTATTGTCAATGAAAATAGGTGAGTTAGAAGGCTCCCCTCATGTGTTTTTATAGGAAAAGAGTCACAAATTCGAGTCCTAAAGGGAGTAGAACCGTCAAAATCGCAAAATTCCTAAAAAATCGTGAAAAAGCGCGTCGACCTCGGGTAACCGTCCAGGGCTGGACGGTCAGCCGTCTAGGCCCAGACGGCTAACCGTCCGGGGCCAGATGGTCACCCGAGACCCCCACCTTGTTTTGCCTTGTTTCGCCCGGTTTTGCCTATTTTCGCGTTCGGGTGGCCTTTTTAGGCCATTTTCACTCCTATGAACACATATTGACTCAAATTTTCATGAAAAAGGTACCATAACATCATCATGATAGATTCAAACAAGCACAACAAGTATCCATAGCAAGGGATAAGAGAGCTGGTTTTAGGTGGCAATTACAAAACACAAGCATAAAATGAAAAAGATAGCCATTGTTTCATTGTTTCTACAAGCCCAACAAGAAAGTAAATGAACTCAGCGGTTCCCAGAGCTTCTTTTGCGGCTCGGCCCGGCTCCGTCACGACCCCCACGAGGTGCTCTAGGAGGGCGCATTGCTGGTGGTGGCTGCATATACAGAATCCATTGCAAAGAAGTCAAGTATGAGAATAGGGTTGGTTGAAAACCACAAATAGGAACTTTAAAATGGGTTGAACACTTACCATGACATCCAAACGAGCTTCTGCCATAGATTTGGCTAGGCTCATCCTCACAAGGTCACGTCGCAAGCCCTCACTAAGGTCAATAAACTCTTGGGCATATGCCGTAGGCACCTAGGATAATCAATAAGGGTAAAATTGAAGGTAATGTTCAAAGAAAGAAAGAAATACCCATAAAGAGAACTCACCTGTTCTCGATTTGGGTCGATCCTGGGGGATTCATCAAATGCAGGATGAGTGATGGCGGTCTTGACAAAGTCTGACCCACTGCACAAATCAATGAACCAATTCGGCTGAGGCAAGGGTAGTGACCTATCCCCCTCCATCTCATCTTCCTCAGAGCTAGGAACCACTCCTGAGCCCACTATTGAGCTATGCCCTCGTGCTCGTCGACCCTGTAAGTGTTCACCTATTAAATAGAGTCTCTACCAAAAGAAAAGGCTAGGAGAATGTTAAAGACTTACCCCCTGAGGATGAAGGCCTGTCACCCTGGGCCTCATCAAATATTGGAGACAGAAAGTGTCATATGCAATGTCAGGAGAAGTGAACTCCTCCGCATCCCAGCCTCTCAAGGCATCCCACAACTCCTCCCCCTCCATTAAGTTAACATGCCTCATGTTAAGTGGTGGAGGCATTGGAGCCATGGCGGCATTCACATCACCCATGACTTGGCGTAAGACACGCTCCCCTAGGTACCAGTACCTACCCACGGGGCCTTCCAAGAGCACCCTCTTGCCCGTCAACATCAAGCTAGGAATGCATCGCTTGGGTAGCATTGGTACCCATATCTTCCATGGATTCCATTCAATCTATTCAAAAAATCCAAAATGAGAAATTGGGAGTAAAAGGAAAAGGAAAAGAATGGGGAAAGAATTTCACCATATCAGCAGTGAGGCTTGCTAGGTGAGCTCTAGCAAAGGCGTAATCATGACGATTCGCCACCCGAATGGATACATAACTAGGAGAGTAATTCTTGAGGGTAGGCCATTCAATGGTTTCCTCAGCAAGGGATGGGCGACATAGGTTGAGGTACTCATAGCACCAAACCTGTCAAGAGTTGAGGAAAGAGTCAAAAAGAAAAGATAATATAAGACAAAAAAGAAATAAAAGGGAAGTAGCATTACCTCCCAAACAAAGGGCATCCCACCGAAGTCCTTGGTCACACCACGTGACATGTCACACATTGTGCGATACATGGTGGCTAGAGCAGCCCCTCCCCAGTTGAATTTCCTAATCTTGTCAACATCTTCCATGCTTGCAAGAAGACCCAAAGGGGCTAGGTCGCCCGTCCCGGCAAAGAATGTGCATGAGATCATGTACAAAAGAAATGCCCTTGTTATGCAATCGGGGCTTGCACCTTCGCTCTCCCTTTGTTTGGCAAACTTGTTGAAAAGCCAAGTGCGTCGCACTGCTTTCTTGATTACCTCAACTTCCATCCCAAGGTAAGCTAGGAGATAATCCTCATCCGTGTGAGCCTCCTCATAGAATTCCAAGCTTTTGCCTTTAATGCTTAAGCCCGTGATCATGGTGAAGTCCTTGGGGGTTAGTGTCATCTCCCCGAAACCAAAATGGAATGTATTGGTGGTGTCCCACCATAACTCAGACAAGGCTAGCAAAGCTTGCCTATCACATTGGTCATTTCACAAAGAATCTAGGAATGGACCAAAACCGGCCTTTTCGACATAGCCCTTGGTAATGGGTTGGAAGTTTTCCATGTTCCGCCACCATTCAATGAGTCCTTTGACAGAGGACCGAGTGCGCATGTCCTGAAAGTTGGGCTATAGCCATTGAAAATACCTTGAGGGTTAGTTGAAAGAACATGGAAATAATAAGCTTACACTAGCAATTGGTTTCAAATTGTTTTCCAAAAGATGTCAAAAGGTTGTTTTTATTCATGAAATGAATTGCTAATGGATGTCTATAAGTTTACTTGTTCATATGCCTTAATTTGGCAAGGATTGAACACTTTTTTATCACTTGGGCATTTTATCGAACACTTGGTGGGTGACACCTCCCAAGCCTTGAAACAAAAGAATTTTGTATGATCAATCCTTGCTAAATCATAGCATATTACTCACTTGAGGGTTTACTTGTTGATATACATTGATTTGGTAAAGATTGAACATCTTTATTTCACTTGGGAATTTTATCGAACACTTGGCGGGTGCCATTTTTCAAGCTTTCAAATGAAAAGAATTTGTGTGTTCAATCCTTGCCAAATCAAGGGATATCACTCAACAACCCAAGGGGTATTCAAAAGAAGTAGAAGGGAATGCAATTTCATCAAAAGAATCGAAAGATTCAAAAGAAAAGTGTTAAGTTGGGTAAACTTACTTCTTGTTGGGAATGGATGAATGAGAGATGCTTGTCGGGTTCAAGCAACACCCTAGCTTGTGGAGCATCATAGAGTGGTGCCTTGTATGTGCTTTTGACCCCATAGAATGGATACTTGGTGCTTGAGTCCTTGCTTGATGACATTCTTGATGATGGAGTTGGGTTTGTGAAAAATGGGTTTGATTTGGTTTGATTTCACAAGATGATGTGAATTGGTTGTTTTGATTGCTAAATGGGCTTGATTTGTTGTTGTTTGATGTGCATTTGATGTTTGGATTGAATGTTTTTTGAAATAGGAATGAGAGAATGAGAGTTGGAGAAGATAGGATGTGAGTTTAGAGAGAGAAACTCTCTAATTTTCGAATGGGAGAATGTGAGGATGAGTGTGCAAGACATGGGTTTAAAAACCCAGAAATTTTTCAATGGTGGGCTCGGGTAACCATCCCACCCTGGACGGTCAACCGTCTTGCCCTGGACGGTTGACCATCTGAGGGCAGATGGTCACCCTAGCCCGCTTTGCCCGTTTGCCCCGTCTCGCGCGCTTGCGACCTCTAAACTTCTCTAAATTGACTTTTTGTGCAATCCTTGAGTTATGGGATGAATATATCTCTCAAGTTTATCAAGTTTCAATGAAATTTTTGAATCTTGGTGTCACACCCCATTTTTGCCACCTTAGCTAGGGTTTGTCATTGCATGTGTCTTTTTGTTTCCTTTTTGAGTTTAGTCTTTTGCATTGAGTTTCTAGGGTCCTAAGGATGGTGTGTATGAATTTTGGTTCGATTTGGAGTTGATCTTGAGGGTTAATAAGAACTTTTGTGACTTGAGGGGCATAATCGTCTTTTTGATCACAAACTTTCCATTTGACCTTGAAATGATCTCCAAGTTGCCAATTGGAGTTCATATGGTTGTATTTGAGGTATTTGTGGGATCAATTCGATGAATTGAAGGTTCGGGATTAGAATGGCTCAGCAAGGCTCAGGTTGGCTAGAAGACCTACTTCGGGTTAGCTCGAATTGGTTCATGATTTTCACTCTATGACTACTCATTTGACCTTGATTGGTCTTAATTTCATCCCCAAATGTGTTTAGGGAGGTTGAATTTCGAATTAGAAAGCATTCGGTGCGACCCTATGTGCATACCTAGCTAAGCGATGGTGAGGCATAGCGGTTAACCACCTTTGTAGGACCCAACCATGCAGCCATGGCTAGGGTTTCTCGCCCTCAAGTGACTCAAATTACATTCCCCTTCGAAACACGGTCGTTTTGGCTTTCGTTTCGTCAAAATCGGAGTTGATTTGGGCCCTGAAACACATTTGGAAGCTGAAAGGGTCAAAAATGGGCTGAAGCTGACATGGCCTCGGGTGACCACCCAGGCCTGGGCGGCTAGCCGCCTGGGCCCAGGCTGCTAGCCGCCCAGCCCCAGGTGGTCACCCGAGCCACTTTCCTTTTTTGAGCCTTGACGCGGCTCCTTCCCTATTTCCTCGGATTTGCTCGCCTTTAGCCGCCATTTAACCCTAATTTCAGCCCTTTTTGACCTACTTGAGCCCCAAGGTAACCTCTAAGAGCCCTTGGATCAATCCCTAGGGTTTTAATCCCAACCATTGAGGGTTTTCCCTCAATCCCTATAAATACCCCCTTATACTTCAGCAATAGGGAGACACTTTGAGGCCACTGGGAGAGAAAATTCTGAAGTGTGAGGCATGTGTGAGACTTGGAGGCTATGGCAGCCATCCTTAGGGTAGTTTAACCTATACTTTGAGTGAGAGAGTGTGAGAGTAAGCTTGGAGGAGGCTTGAAGGAAGGAACTCCCAGCAGTACACAAGAGAAGGAGGACTCCCTACAGCAGCAAAAGGATACTTCACCATAGGTATTCCCCCCTTCCTCCTCTTCTCTCTTTTAAAGTTAGGGTTTTTGCATAGAATAGGATGATTGCATATCAAAGCTTGTGTTTTTATCACGTCTTGTTGCTTCCATGCATGTTTAGGATCATATTTGTGGGCTGTTTAGTATGCTAGGATGTTATTCCATGTGATTTACTGCATGTTTGGGACTTTAGGGTTTCTTAGGTGCTTAAAATGGTTTTCTGCATGAAATAACTCTTTGGTATATTAGAGCTTATATTTTTTATTGTGTTTTGTTGCTTCCATCGGAATGTATGCATGATTAGGATAATGTTTGTGGGCTGTTTAGTATGCTAGGAGGATGTCCCATGTGATTTACTGCATGTTTGGGATTCTAGGGTTTCCTTAGTGCTGAAATTGAGTTTATGTTTAGAATAGCTATATCTCATGTGCAAGCTTGTATTTTTCTCATGTGTGGATGCTTCTATTGATTAATATGCATGATTAGCATGATGTCTATGATGGGCTTTGCATGATTTAGAGTTATTTTATGTGATTTTGAGCACAATTGTGATTCTAGGGTTTCATGCATCCTTGTATTAGGAAAGTTGCATATAGCATGATAGCTTAGGGTTTTTTCTTGTGTTTTCTTCATAGTTGACATATATGTGCTGCATATTTGATAGCTATGACATTTTTCTGCATTCATAGTAGTTGATTTTAGGGTTTTTTGCATGTCATTGCATGTAGGGTTGAATTAGGGCTTCAGTTAGCTTATGATTCATGTTGTTGCATGACTTGTGGTTGATTTTAAGCCTTATTTCAATTCTGTCCAGATCTGTTATTTGTCCTTGATATGATATTTTGAGCATGTGTTAGCCCATGTTTGGGCATGATAATGGCTTGATTTGGAATCTAGCTTGTTTGGTTGGCATTTTTGGTATGTTTGCATAGAAATTGCAGGTGCTTTGACAGGTACAACAGGTGCAACTACCCCACCAATGTGGGGTGGTTATTTTGGCTATTGTGAGATGAAATCTTACAAATAAGGTAATTACCCTATGCAATAGGGTGGTTACTTTGACAGGTTGCTTTTGCTTAAGGTAAGTAGGGTATGAGGGTGCCCCAATTCACCCTTCTTCCCTTTCTTTGAAACTTTCCCTTTCTCCCCCCTAGGGTTGTTTCCTAATAGGGGAATATGGTGATTCCTATAGTATCCTTTCAATAAAAAAATACCTTTTAAATCAAAGTTTCCATCTTTTATCAAAATTCCATATTTTACCAAAAATCTTTTGAGAATCATTTATTTTGGAAACTTACCATGTTTTACTTGAAAGGAAACTTAGGGTTTACCATAGGCCTTGATTAGGTTATAACCCTATTCCCTTTCGAACTACGTGGACTTTGATCCATGTATTTCCATACATGGTACGTAGGCGCTCTTCGTGATGTTCAAGTCCGCCCTAGGATACTAAGTATCCTAGGTTTTCTCCTCTCTCTCTTTCTTTTTCTGTTTTTCTTTGATTTACTTGACTATATGGATGAATGAATGAATGATATGCATGCTGTCTTGTGATGATAACTGTTGATTTATGTGTGATTAAGACTTTGATTTAGCCCAATTAAATTAAGAGACCGTTTAGGGCGATATGGGTGCCTATAGGCTTTGCCTAGAACCTTCCCTTATCGTAACTTAGCCTCCGAATCCCCGAATTCTCTGGTTTCCAAAAGATCATTTGCCTTTCCATTTTTAAATATGGAGTCAATCTTTTGTTTTCCTAAAACAAAACTGTTTTTAGGGTTTTCCTTGTTTCCTTTAAAAAATAAGGTGGCGACTCCTTTCTTTTTCCAAACCCATTCGTGGGCCCTCTTTTCCTGGGTCCACAGATTGGCGACTTTTAAACCCTCCTGTGGGCCTTAACAATTTCTGGGGTTCACAGACTTGGCGACTCCACTGGGGACTTGTGGGCTAGACTCTATACAATTTGATTGGGCTAAGTTAATTTCTTTTGTTTAATTAAAATCAATCACATTGCATTCGCTTGATTGTGTGCTTTCATTTATTGCATTGTGTGCGCAAACTCTTGCATGTTAGGATTGATGTCCCTTGCCACTGACGGGCCTAGCCTCAACCTTGGTTTTCCTGATTCCATGAGTTGGGGCGAAAGCTCTCAACCTCTCTTGCCAAGTACCCTTGGGCTTGCCCTTGGGTATATTAAATGAGTTAATCACGTACTGCTGGACCCACGCGGCGTTCCTGATGCCACATGTGGTTAGGTATAAAGATTGCTCAAGCAAGTGAAGGACCCCAGCCTACCCTTATCATTAGTCCATATAGACAGACTTGTAGGACACTATGGTTTCACCCTTATGCACCCACATTGTTTGTAATGATATCATGACCGTGTTTGTGATGTGCTTAATGGAAAAATTAATAGAGGACCTTTGCACCCTATATCCTTAATACGTACCTTTCGCCCATGACCCTTGTAAAGGTGATTGGATTAAAAGGGACTAATTGAGTATATATGATGTGAAGTCATTGAGACAAATATGGAAGCCTAGGACATACCCTTAGGATGAGAGACTGATTGTTCCCTTTCCTAGAGGAGTGAGAAGACGTACTAGCTTGGATCCGCGACCAGCAAGGGCGCTTAGTGAAGATTGATTCTACCAACCAGTCAGACATGGCCGATGAAGCAACTAGTGAAGGGGGTTTTGATGTTGAGACTTGTTTGAAGGCTATCATGACCAAACTTGATTACACCACTGATGTATCCGAGAAAGCATTGAAAATGGCCCAAGATATCCAGCATAAGATGTCCGAACCCGAACAGAATAATGGCCGTACCCCGGGGGATAACACCGAAAATGGGACCCAGTCTGGAGAAGGCACTAAGACCAATGATGGGGGAAGCACTCAGCCCAAGGGGAATGAATCACCTGAAGTTTTTAACCTAGAAGGGGGAAGTAAGGGGAAGACCTCTGATACAGACTCTGTGTTGGCTAGTAAGGTAGAAGCCTTAGAGAGAACTATAAAGGGAATCCGTAGGACAGATGACATGGTGGATGTACGTACCCTATCTTTGTTTCCTCAAGCTCGTATTCCATTACAATTCAAGATGCCTGAATTAGAAAAGTTCGATGGAACGGGTTGCCCCAAGACCCATTTAAAGATGTATGTACGAGCTATGCACCCTCGAGGAGCGACAGATGAACTCTTGGCCCAAATGTTCCATGAAACCCTAGCCACTTCTGCTTTAAAATGGTTCCTAGCCTTGGATGAGAATAGAACCCGAACGTGGGAGGACATATGTAATGAGTTTTCAGAGCACTACAAGTACAACACTGAGGTGGATGTCACAAGAAGGGACCTAGAGACCACAAAACAAGGGGCTAATGAGACCTTTTCCGCTTTCATTACAAGGTGGAGGCAAAAGGCCTCGAGAATGGCAGATAGACCGAATGAGGAAGATCAGATTCAGTTGGTGGTTAAGAACCTATTGCCGGTGTATCACAAGCACCTCTTTGCTCACTACTTCCCTAATTTCAAGGCTCTTATAGGAGCAGGTACACAAGTTGAGGATGCCATTGCCGATGGGTCAATCAAGACAGAAGAAGTCCAAAAGAGCCGCAGGCCGAACTTTGCTGGGAAAAACAATGCCGAGGTCAATGCCATAGCCCAACCCATTCAACCCATCTCCCTAAATGACACCAACCCACCTCGCCAATTCACCGAGCTGCATATGCCACTTGAGAAAGTACTTGAAAAGCTAAAAAGCCGAGGCCTGTTGAAACCTCTCGACCCAAGACCACCACCAAATCCATTGCCCAAGAGCTACAATGAGAATGAATACTGCAAATTTCACCAAGCCAAAGGCCACTCAACCAACCGTTGCTATCGCCTTAGGCATGAGATCCAAGACTTACTTGACAAACAAATCATCTCACCACCAACTCCACCAAATCGCCCAAATGTCACTCAAAATCCACTTCCCTCTCATAATTCATCCAACTCCATAAATGCCATCGAAGCCGACCCATCTCGACCTTGCCTACCCATAAGACAATACACTCCATTACCCATGTCCTTGACCCAAGCCTTTTACCAATGCTGTAACCAAGGCCTTATCATACCTCACCCTCCAAAGCCAAGACCCCAAACACCCCATCAATATTGCCAATACCATGGTATACCCGGCCATGACACTGAGGACTGTGCTATGTTAAGAAAGGTCGTTCAAGACCTCATTGATAAAAAAACCCTACAATTGCCAAAGAAGTCCATCCAACAGCAGTTGAAAGAAAGGTATGAAGCAGGAGACCCTCAAGTGGGGCTATTGGGAGAACCTTCGGGGAAGTTTGATTACTATGTGCTTTATCCTGATCCATTGCCAAGTGAGCCCATAATTCCTACGGGCTGGGATGATATACCCGAAGAGGTGCAGATGGAGGACATTGACATGATTGAATGGGATGACCTGATGGGTAACACAAATGAAATTGATGACATATGGGCTAGTGATGAAGAAGTAGACCACATGACAAGAGGGGGCCGCCATTTCAAGCCTCCGCACTTGGAATCTGATAATCCACTGGGTGAGTTAGATAAGCGCCTTGATGTGCAAGAAGAAGAGGATGAAGTACTCCGACAATTGAAGAAGACCAATGCCAATATCACCATCTGGGGCTTGCTTATGGCCTCTCACAAACACAGACAGACAGTGCTGAAGTTGTTAAACCAGATACAGGTTCCGGTTGATTTGTTCCCTGAGGGATTGGTGAATCTAGTAAACCCTGCTCCGAAGAATTCCACTATAGTGTTCACAGAGGCGGACTTACCTAAGAGTGGGCCAAGCCACTCCCAAGCCTTGCATATAACTGTTGATACCATGGGGAAGAGAGTTCCTACGGTCTTGATTGATAATGGTTCCGCGTTGAATGTATGTCCCTTGAGAACTGCAACTGTTTTGGGCTTGGGGCCCACTGATTTCACTCCATCTGGGCAGACAGTGAGGGCGTATGATAATACCCGTAGAGAAGTAATTGGGATGGTCACTCTACCTTTAATCATGGGACCCACGGAGTTCAGAGTAGAATTTCAAGTCCTGGATGTGCCGTCGTGTTTTAATCTGTTATTGGGAAGGCCTTGGATTCATCCTGCTGGGGCTGTACCATCATCATTGCATCAAAAGGTAAAGTTCCCACATGAGGGAGCCATTGTTACACTTCAAGGGGACTATGATTTGAAAATGGCGGGTATACCCGTATGTGAAATAAAACCAGAATCAGTTGAGATACCCTTATCGGGGTTTGAGTATGTGCAATGTATAGAAAAAGAGCCATCACACTATTGCACTTTTTACCCAAGTTCTGATCCAGCACTGGCAGACAAAGATTTTTGTGACAAGTACTTTACAGAGGGGCCGAATCCTCAAAGCTTGACAAGTTGGTACAATTCTATGGGAAAGAAGAAAGAAGACTGGGTGGAGCACATGGATTCTGAAACCATGGTCACCATGTTCCAAGATATGGTTCTTACTTTGGGGGAGTCAGCAACAGAAGATTGCCAAGATTCGTCAATTCACCATGCAACCATGCCACTTCACAATTGGTACCTAGAAGATGGAGCCATTGCAGAAATCCTTGAAGAGGAAGATTATGACTTGCCTGATAGTAGCTTGTAGGTTCTTTAGTTAGAGTCTTTCTTGCTTTCAATAAAGTGTGTCCGCCTATCCCACTTTGTGGAGTTAGGAGTCGTTTCATAGTTGTGGCACCAAGTTTTGTTTCCTTTTCAAGTTTGTGTCTTTTTGTTTGTTCCTTTAATGAAGTGTGTTTCTTTTATACATTGTTTGCTTGCAGTGTTTCCTTTCTCTCTTCTATGGATATTTATGGCATGGATATAGATCCTAGGAATGACGTCCCCCCGGAGCTCGTCGAGCGAAGGAAAAGGGGTGTCACCGAACCTAACATGGATGAATTGGAACCAATCAATTTAGGGACAAATGAATTGCCAAAGATAATTAAAATTGGGATAACCCTTTCACCACTTGAAAAAGAAAAGCTGATAGCCCTCCTAAAGGCCAACATAACGGCCTTTGCATGGTCTTATGAAGACATGCCCGGCATAGATCCAGACATCGTGCAGCACTTCATCCCCACCAATCCCCTTAAAAAGCCGGTAAAGCAAAAATTGAGAAGATTGAAACCCGAGTGGGCATTGAAGGTAAAGGAGGAAGTAACCAAGCAACTCGATGCGGGGTTCCTACAGGTTGTGGAGTATCCCGAGTGGTTATCCAATATAGTTCCCGTGCCTAAAAAGGATGGAAAAGTGAGGATGTGTGTGGATTTTCGAGATCTTAATGCAGCAAGCCCTAAGGATGATTTCCCTTTGCCCCACATTGATGTATTGGTAGATAGCACTGTAGGACATGCGCTCCTCTCTTTCATGGATGGGTTTTCCGGATACAATCAGATAAAGATGGCGCCGCAAGATATGGAGAAAACGGCCTTTATCACACAGTGGGGAACATATTGTTACAAAGTGATGCCGTTCGGTTTGAGAAATGCCGGGGCTACCTATCAGAGAGCTGCTACAACATTGCTGCACGACATGATCCATAAGGAGGTGGAAGTATATGTGGACGACATGATCGTGAAGTCCGTGGATCGAGAAGGACACTTCAGGGCACTAGAAAGGTTCCTGGAGCGAGCAAAGAAGTACAACTTGCGGTTGAATCCACAGAAATGCGCCTTTGGTGTCACTGCGGGCAAGTTATTAGGATTTATGATTACTCAGAGGGGAATCGAGGTCGATCCGGGAAAAATCAAGGCCATTGTGGAGATGGAGCCGCCTAGCACAGAAAAGCAGATTCGAGGGTTCTTGGGGAGAATTCAGTACATAAGCAGGTTCATTGCTAATTTGACTATGGTGTGTGAGCCGATTTTCAAGTTGCTTAAGAAGGGTGTGCCGAAGGTATGGAATGAAGAATGTCAAGGAGCCTTTGAGACTATCAAAAGGTATTTGAGTAATCCACCAATTCTAGTTCCTCCGCGACAAGGTGAGCCGTTATTGTTATACTTGACGGTCACTGAAACCACGACGGGAGCTATGCTAGCTCAGTACCTTGAGGGGTCAAAAAAGGAGAACGCCATTTACTATCTAAGCAAGAAGATGACAGATTATGAGGTGAAGTACAATGCCATAGAAAAGGCTTGTGTGGCTTTGGTATGGGCAACTCAGAAACTCTGTCACTACATGATGTCGTATGAGGTTTTCTTGATAAGCCGTATGGATCCACTGAAGTACTTGATAGAAAGGCCGGTTTTATCCTACAGAACTGCTCGTTGGTCGATTCTCCTCAATGAATTCGACATAAAGTATGTAACACAGAAGTCAGTGAAAGGAAGTGTCATTGCAGATTACTTGGCTAGCTGCCCTGTGGCGTCATCAGAACAATTTAATGATCAATTCCCCGATGAGGATGTCCTAGAGATTGGAAGGAAGAGTTGGAAAGTATACTTTGATGGAGCTGCAAATAAGAGAGGGTATGGGATAGGAGTCCTATTGGTTTCACCTGAAGAAGCATTCACACCATTGGCGGTTAAGTTAGGGTTTGAAGCAACCAACAACATTGCTGAGTATGAAGCCTGCATCCTTGCGTTGGAAGCCGCACTAGAATTGGGGATCAAAGAGTCGGAGGTTTTCGGAGATTCAGCACTAATTATCTGCCAGATAAAGGGAGAGTGGAAGACTCGTGATGAGAAGCTGCTACCATATCATGCATACTTAGAAGCCTTGACTAAAGAATTTGTGGAAATAGAGTTCAATTATTTGTCAAGAAATAAGAACCAATTTGCTGATGCTTTGGCAACTCTAGCTTCTATGGTGGAAATCCCGGATGGTGGGAATGTAAAACCGTTGGTGATAGAATGTAGAGAAAAACCTGTGTATTGCTGTTCTATTCGAGAAGGAGAGGTAAAGGATGGCCATCCTTGGTACTATGACATCATGAAATTCATCGAGGAAAGGGAGTATCCAGAAGGAGCAACCCGCATTGATAGGAGAACACTGAGGAGGCTAGCGAGTCACTATGTTTTGTGTGGAGGAAAGCTATACCGGAGGTCATACGATGGGGTCCATCTATTGTGTGTCACTGAGGAAGAAGCCGAACGTCTTGTTAGTGAAATCCATGAAGGAGTTGGAGCACCGCACATGAATGGTTATATGCTAGCTAAGAAAATCATGAGGTTGGGCTACTATTGGTCTACAATGGAGAGAGATTGCCATGCACATGTTAAGAAGTGTCACAAATGTCAGGTCTTTGCTAATGGACAACACTTGCCTTCCATGCCTTTGACAAGCATGTCGTCGCCTTGGCCGTTTGCAGTGTGGGGAATAGATATAATTGGGCAGATTAAGCCGAAAGCCTCCAATGGGCATGAGTACATCTTGGTAGCTATTGATTACTTCACTAAGTGGGTAGAGGCAGCATCTTTCAAGACCCTGAATGCCAAGAAGGTAGCACAGTTCATACAGCTCAACATCATCTACAGGTATGGGGTACCCCATGAGGTTATTTCAGACAATGGTCAGCACTTTCAGAAAGAAACCAAGGAGCTTTTGCAGAAATACAACATAGTGCACCATTTATCCTCCCCTTATCGCCCGCAGACTAATGGAGCAGTGGAGGCCACCAACAAGAATGTTAAGAAGATACTACAGAAAACAGCTGACACCTACACTGATTGGCATGAGAAGTTGCCATTAGCCTTGTGGGGCTATAGAACATCCGTAAGATCGTCAACAGGGGCTACCCCTTATTCCTTGGTGTATGGGATGGAGGCTGTTTTGCCTATTGAGTTGGAGGTACCGTCATTACGGGTTGCTATGGAGAGTCAGATAGCAGAAGCAGATTGGATTAAGAACCGTTATGATGAGCTGGCATTGCTCGATGAAAGGCGATTGAGGGCCTTGTATCATGTGCAGGGATATCAGCGAAGGGTTGCAAGAGCATTCAACAAGCATGTCAAAGACCGAGGTTTGAAGACAGGGGATTTGGTGTTGAAAGAAATCAGAGCTCCAATTTTTGATCCACGAGGGAAGTTCAAGCCAAGTTGGGGTGGCCCGTATGTTATCAAGGAGATACTACCAGCAGGGGCTGTTCGCCTCATGGATTTGGATGGAATTGAGTTCGCTCGTCCTACCAATTTGGATCAATTGAAGAAGTACTATGTGTAAGGCCTGCTAGGTTGAAAACCCATAAGGGCGGCCTAGGCAAAAGTTAAGGCATTTGAACTACGAGGGCCTGATTCCCCATTCCTAAAAAAAAGAAAAAAAAAATGAAAAAATGAAAAAAAATGAAAAAAAAAATTGAAAAAAGGATGGGGATACGTAGGCAGCCCATAAAGTTACCTTGGGTGCGGTCCAAACAACACCACAACAACAAATCTCAAAATTAAATTATTATTGGCAATTCATTTAGAACTAATTGATTGACATAGCAATTTATTGGTGTTAGATAAAGAACTATTGACATGCCATAGATATCCTATTTCTAAAGTCTTCAAGTCCTTTTGATTTTCTTCAGAATTTCTTGGTTTGCTTTTTTCTCTTTTCTTTCAAGTCTTCGCTTCTTTCGCAAGTCATGAGCATGTGCTGCTTCCACTGCTTCCAGAATGTCTTCCCTGCAAAATCCAAGTCCTGTGTCCTTGATAAGGTCATAAATCCTTTTCCTGCGAATGGTTTCTCTTTCACCCAAGCTAGTCTTCAACCATGTCTTGTATTCAGGGCTCATGACATAAGGCCCATCGGTGTTTTCAACTCGAGTCAGTTTCAGTTGGTCAGTCCATCTAGTCTTGGCCCACTTAACCATTGTGGGGCCCACAGGTTCGACAGAATGATCAAATACCACAGGAGTAGGTATGGTTTGCATGGCACCCATCTGACGAAGGATTCTTGAAGTCCAATAGAATGAAGTTGACCTCAACCCTATGAGCTTGACTATAGCACACCCAGAAGTTCGGAGAAGAATTTGTTCCTTGCATCCCCATGTGGAGACAAACCACCTGATGTTTCGCCATGAGAGAGTTTGGAAGTAGCCCAACCATTCCCTCAAAGAAAATTGACCAGGAAGTTCAACTCGACGGCAACAATAATGTTGGGGTTTGTATGGATTAATGGTGGTAGGAGATAAGAAATTAAGCCTTTCAAGAAGCCACATCTGCAGTAGAATGGGGCTCCCTCCTAATGGGGCTTGTGGGTTATCATGAACTTTGTCTAAACCGTTGAGGGTTTCAGCTAGCACCATGGGAATCAGGTTGTTGTGTTCAAGAAGAAAAGGGATCAGTTCACAAATTTGAATAGGGACATAGAGAGTCCCCGTGGAGATAAGGAAGCGACCAACCAAGCAGAAAGCAAGAGCATGTTGAGTAGGAAGGTTGAAATTCAAGGTACCTTTGCTGTCATGGGCCAAGAAGGAAGTTGCTATTTCCATAAGGTTCACCATGTGATCCTTCACAAATATGGAGGCCTCTTGTTAAGAAATCCCAAGGAAGTTGGAGAAGGAAATCAGGTAACTTGAGCGAGGAGTAGGGAGGATGAAAGGTCCCACAGGTGAAACTCCATACAAGGCGCAGAATTCCTCCATTGTTGGGCATAGTTCTTCATAGTTGAAGCGGAATACATGAAGTTGGGGATCCCAAAAATGTGTAGCAGCAGTAAGAAGAGTGGTTTCAAGCTTCACATGTATCAAAGAAAACAATGGATCCAAGCAGTAGCGCTTGAACTCCTTCCTTGCCTCCGCACTCATAACCTTCAGAAAATCACTCAAGAGCTTGTCTAGGGCTTCCATAACTTTCTCTCAATGAATGCTAGTAGGGTTTGAGACCCCTTGGATGTGCTTTTATAGGAAAAAATTCGGAAATCCGTGTTTTGGAAGGTGGAATCCCGTCAAAATAGGAAGTTTCCTAAAATCAGGCGAAACACCGCTTCGGGCTCGGGTGACCACCCAGGCCTGGTCGGCTAGCCGCCCAGCCCCAGGTGGTCACCCGAGGCCGCCGTCTTTGTTTCACCCATTTTTGCCTTGTTATGCCTTTGTTTAGCCCTTTCGTGATGTTTTGACTCTTTTGTGCTTGATTTAAGCCCATTTTTCACACAATACAAGATCATATCATTGCAATAAAGTTCAACATAGATTCATCAAGTATCCATAATAAAGGTTCAAGGTTGGGAATCGAAATTCCTAATTAGTACATGACAAGAAGATAGTAAGTTCCAAACATTCCTAACAAGAGGTGAGTGAAACTCAATGATTTCCCGTGGGCCTTCTCTTTCGACTTGGCCCAGCTCCATCATGCCCTGAACGAGGTGCTCTAGGAGGGGGCATATCCTGTGGTGGATTAGATGATGATGCCTGTTGCAAACAAAGATAATGAGTTAGGAGGGTAATGGTGCCAATCCTAGTTGAAAGTTAATAAGATGATCACTCACTTGGGGATTTAAGCGTGCTTCCAGAACTGAGTTCTCTAAACTCATTCGCACAAGATCCCTCCTCAATCCTTCATTGAGTTCGATGCATTCCTGGGCATACTCCCGTGGAACCTAGGAAAGTATAAACATGGTTAACAATAATGAAAGAATCCAATTTCAAAAAGATAAGAGTTTAGAACTCACATTCTCATAATATGGATCGATCTTGGGATATTCATCGAATGGTGGATGGGTAATGTCAGTCTTCACAAATTTTGTCCCACTGCACAAGTTCACATACCAATTTAGTTGTGGGAGGGGTGGAGGTTGATTTCCTTCAAGGTCCTCATCCTCGTCATTGTAAGTCATCCCAGTGGCAGATCCAACTGTGGAGCTGTGTCCCCTTGCCCGTCGGCCCTGAAATTCAAATATTTGTCAAATGGAGTCTTTCATGTAATCTTAAAAAAGAGTTTAAGAGTGTGGGGAGCTCACCCCTTGAGGTGGGAGACCAGTGACCCTAGGATTCATTAGATATTGTCGGCAAAAGGCAGTGTATTCTATGCGAGGGGAGGTGAATCCCTCAGCATCCCAACCCCTCAGAGCTCCTTCTAGTTCATCACCCGCTAGGTGGCTAGTGTGCCTCATGTTCTCTGGTGGCATGGAAGGTGTCACAACTGCATTCATATTTCCATGGACTTGTCTCAGGACTCGTTCCCCAAGATACCAGCATCTACCTGTAGGGCCTTCAAAAAGGACCCTTTTGCTTGTCAACTCCAAACAAGAGGAGTACTTCTCAGGTAGCCTATGCTGCCACAGCCTCCATGGATCCCATTCCACCTGTTGAGTTTGAAATGGGAAATGAGAAAAAAGATAAAAAAAGATAAAGAGAAAGAAAGATTTTACCATATCAACAGTCAAGCTGGCAAGATATGCCCTTGCATGGGCATAATCGTGTCGATTGGAGGCTCTTGTAGCCAAGCAAGATGGAGTGTAATTCTGGAGTATGGGCCATGACATGGCATCACTAGCAAGAGTCGGGCGACACATGTTCAGGTACTCGTAGTACCATATCTGTGGAAAACCAAAGGAATAGAAGAAATCATGCATGTGTTAAGTTTCAGGAAATAATAGAGAATTGAATGTTCTTTGTTACCTCCCAAACGAAAGGAAGTCCCCCAAAGTTCTTTGCAACTCCTCGGGACATGTCAGTCATGGAGCGATACATGTTTGCGAAAGCAGCTCCACCCCAATTGTATCTCCCAATTTTGTTCACATCTTCCATGCTAGCTAGCAACTCAAGTCGAGCCATGTCATTGGTGCCCGCAAAGAAGGTGCGTGAAATCATGTAGAGCAAGAAAGCTCTCACAATGTATTTGGGATCCGTCCCCTCACTCTCTTCTTCAGTGGCAAAGGTGTTGTAGAGCCAAGTACGGCGCACATCTTTTGGGCATAGTTCCGCTTCAACCCCGAGTAGAGCTACTATGTAGTTCTGGTCCATGTTGGCTTGTTCGTAGTATTCCAAGCGCTTGCCTTTTAAGCTCAACCCAGTTATCATGGTGAAATCCTTAAGAGTCATGGTCATCTCCCCGAAGCTAAAATGGAAAGTGTTGGTGGTGTCCCACCATAGCTCTGTCAAGGCAAATAATGCTTGCCTATCCCATTGCTCGTTCCATAGAGCATCTAGGAAAGGCCCAAAACCCGCCTTCTTTACTATCTTGCGAGCACGTGGTTGGGCATGTTCCATATATCTCCACCATGAGATGAGCCCCTTTATTGATGTCCTTGTATGGAGACTTTGGAAGTCGGGCTATGTCAAAAGATTGCGTATTGAGTTAGCATTGAAAACATAGAGATATTGGGCATACATTGATAATTGATTTCAAGTGGTTTTCCAAAAGTTTTAAAATTTGGGTTTTGATTCATGAAATGAATTAGAAATGAATGCCCATGACTTTGTGTATTCAAATTCATTGATTTTGTAAGGATTGAACATGGTTTTGCCTTTCGGGCATTTTATCGAACACTTGGTGTGTGACTTGTTTTCAAGCATTGAAATGAAAGATTTTTGTATATCAAATCCTTGCCAAAACCATATGACTTGGTTCTACAATGCAAACCAATTGATTTTTCAAGAATTGAACATGTTCTTGTCTCTTTGGCATTTTATCAAACACTTGGTGGGCATCTTTTCTCAAGCATTGGGAAACAAGCTTTTTGCACATTCAATCCTTGCCAAATCAATGAACTTGGCTTAACAATGATAGAAACAATCAAAAGAAGATCATGGGAATGCACTTTATCCAATAGAAATCAAGATTTCAAGATAAACATGTTAAGTTGGGAAGAACTAACCTCATGTTGGGAATGGAGGTAGGAGAGATGCTTCTTAGGTTCAAGCAACACCTTGTCTTGGGATGCATCATAGATTGGTGCCTTGTATGTATTCTTGATCACATAATATGGATACTTGATGTTGGAATCATTGCTAGAAGCCATTGTTGGTGGTTGAGCTTGTATGTGAGAAAAATGGGTTTGATAAGAAAGATGATGAATGTGATCTTGCAACTTGATGATTGATGCTTGTTTTTGTTGTTGAATGACTTGTTCTTGATGCTATGTATGTGAGAATTTGGAGAAGGATGGAGTGAGTTCTAGAGAGAGAAGCTCTCTATTTTCGAGCTTGGAGGCTTGAATGCACAAATGGGGAGTCAAGGGTTTAAAAACCCTCAAACTGGGCAGCACCAGCCTCAGGTAACCGCCCAGCATAGGGCGGCAAGCCGCCTGGGCTTGGGCAGCAAGCCACCAGCAGCCAGGTGGTCAGCCTCCCTTGCTCGCTCCGTTGCGCTCGTTTGGCCTTTGCTCGCCTATTCGCGCTTTTGAACCCTCTTTGAGATGAAATCTCAAGCTTGTTTTAAGTTGAAAAATGAGTGAATATCTTGACATTGTTTGACATGAAATGATTTGAAAAGGATTGCATTGATAGCCCTTGTGTGGGCATGGCATGCTAGTAGGGTTGAACAACCCTTTCTATGCATATGGTTTTGGTCGTTAGGGATGAATTCCCTCCTATGTCACTATGATTTGTTGTCATTTGGGATAAAGATACCTTCCCTATATGCATGTGAATGATTGCTTTCATGAGATAATTGTGTCTCCTATATGAGTTGGTGTTCGAGTTGAGGCATGAATAGCCTCCATGTGAGATGACTTGGTGAACTTGTTGTGTGTTGGTGAGTAGAAGCTTACCTTTGTCTTGATGACTTAGTGAGAGAAAGATGAAATCTTTCTCATGATTACATGCTTACCTTGATGACTTGAAAGATGCAATCTTTCCCATGATTTATGTTGACCTTGATGGTTTGATTATGAGAAGGACGCGATCTTTCTCATGCTATGTGTTCACCTTGAGAGTTTGATATGAGAAGGATGCAATCTTTCTCATGTCACATGTTTACCTTGATAACTTGAAAGATGCGATCTTTCCCAATGGTATGTGTTTACCCTGATTGGAGGTTGTGACCTTCCTCGTACTATGTGACTACCTTAACAATTGAATGATAACATTGATGGTTTGAATATGAGAAGGATGTATCTTTCTCATGTTTTGAGATAGCCTTGATGGCTTCCTGTGGTATGTGTTTACCTTGATTGACTTGAGCAAGAGAAGGACGTGACCTTCCTCGTGCTATGTGATTACCTTGACAACTGAATGACAACCTTGATGGTTTGAATATGAGAAGGATGTATCTTTCTCATATTTTGAGATAGCCTTGATGGCATAGTGTTACCTCATATTATTCACCAGTTGTCACTGGTGTAATATGGGAAGACCTTTCATCGAACGAAGTTCGATGTAAGCTATGGATACCTCGTACTATTCACCAGTTGTCACTGGCATAGTAAGGGAAGACCTTTCATCGAACGAAGTTCGATGTAAGCTATGGATACCTTGTATTATTCACCGGTTGTCACTGGTGCAGTATGGGATGTGATTACCTTGATAATTGAGTAATAACCTTGACGGTTTGAATATGAGAAGGATGTATCTTTCTCATATTTTGGGATGGCCTTGATGGCATAATGCTACCTCGTACCATTCGCCAGTTGTCACTGGCATAGAATTGGAAGACCTTCCATCGAACGAAGTTCGATGTAACCTGTGGATACCTCATCTTGTCCCCCAGTGAAACTGGTATACAGTATGAGAAGAGTTCTGTAGAACTTATGAAGAGTACCTTTGTGCTTGTGTATGATGAATTCGAAGAATTAGATGATATGGTCACCCTCCTTTCCCCAGTGGGTCTTGATGAAATCAATTCCCCGGGCAAAAATGGGTTGTTCTTTTGGTCATTGGCTTGCAAGTGAAACTTGCTCACCAATGAGGGGCTTCTGTCACACCCCATTTTTGCCACCTTAGCTAGGGTTTGTCATTGCATGTGTCTTTTTGTTTCCTTTTTGAGTTTAGTCTTTTGCATTGAGTTTCTAGGGTCCTAAGGATGGTGTGTATGAATTTTGGTTCGATTTGGAGTTGATCTTGAGGGTTAATAAGAACTTTTGTGACTTGAGGGGCATAATCGTCTTTTTGATCACAAACTTTTCATTTGACCTTGAAATGATCTCCAAGTTGCCAATTGGAGTTCATATGGTTGTATTTGAGGTATTTGTGGGATCAATTCGATGAATTGAAGGTTCGGGATTAGAATGGCTCAGCAAGGCTCAGGTTGGCTAGAAGACCTACTTCGGGTTAGCTCGAATTGGTTCATGATTTTCACTCTATGACTACTCATTTGACCTTGATTGGTCTTAATTTCATCCCCAAATGTGTTTAGGGAGGTTGAATTTCGAATTAGAAAGCATTCGGTGCGACCCTATGTGCATACCTAGCTAAGCGATAGTGAGGCATAGCGGTTAACCACCTTTGTAGGACCCAACCATGCAGCCATGGCTAGGGTTTCTCGCCCTCAAGTGACTCAAATTACATTCCCCTTCGAAACACGGTCGTTTTGGCTTTCGTTTCGTCAAAATCGGAGTTGATTTGGGCCCTGAAACACATTTGGAAGCTGAAAGGGTCAAAAATGGGCTGAAGCTGACATGGCCTCGGGTGACCACCCAGGCCTGGGCGGCTAGCCGCCTGGGCCCAGGCTGCTAGCCGCCCAGCCCCAGGTGGTCACCCGAGCCACTTTCCTTTTTTGAGCCTTGACGCGGCTCCTTCCCTATTTCCTCGGATTTGCTCGCCTTTAGCCGCCATTTAACCCTAATTTCAGCCCTTTTTGACCTACTTGAGCCCCAAGGTAACCTCTAAGAGCCCTTGGATCAATCCCTAGGGTTTTAATCCCAACCATTGAGGGTTTTCCCTCAATCCCTATAAATACCCCCTTATACTTCAGCAATAGGGAGACACTTTGAGGCCACTGGGAGAGAAAATTCTGAAGTGTGAGGCATGTGTGAGACTTGGAGGCTATGGCAGCCATCCTTAGGGTAGTTTAACCTATACTTTGAGTGAGAGAGTGTGAGAGTAAGCTTGGAGGAGGCTTGAAGGAAGGAACTCCCAGCAGTACACAAGAGAAGGAGGACTCCCTACAGCAGCAAAAGGATACTTCACCATAGGTATTCCCCCCTTCCTCCTCTTCTCTCTTTTAAAGTTAGGGTTTTTGCATAGAATAGGATGATTGCATATCAAAGCTTGTGTTTTTATCACGTCTTGTTGCTTCCATGCATGTTTAGGATCATATTTGTGGGCTGTTTAGTATGCTAGGATGTTATTCCATGTGATTTACTGCATGTTTGGGACTTTAGGGTTTCTTAGGTGCTTAAAATGGTTTTCTGCATGAAATAACTCTTTGGTATATTAGAGCTTATATTTTTTATTGTGTTTTGTTGCTTCCATCGGAATGTATGCATGATTAGGATAATGTTTGTGGGCTGTTTAGTATGCTAGGAGGATGTCCCATGTGATTTACTACATGTTTGGGATTCTAGGGTTTCCTTAGTGCTGAAATTGAGTTTATGTTTAGAATAGCTATATTTCATGTGCAAGCTTGTATTTTTCTCATGTGTGGATGCTTCTATTGATTAATATGCATGATTAGCATGATGTCTATGATGGGCTTTGCATGATTTAGAGTTATTTTATGTGATTTTGAGCACAATTGTGATTCTAGGGTTTCATGCATCCTTGTATTAGGAAAGTTGCATATAGCATGATAGCTTAGGGTTTTTTCTTGTGTTTTCTTCATAGTTGACATATATGTGCTGCATATTTGATAGCTATGACATTTTTCTGCATTCATAGTAGTTGATTTTAGGGTTTTTTGCATGTCATTGCATGTAGGGTTGAATTAGGGCTTCAGTTAGCTTATGATTCATGTTGTTGCATGACTTGTGGTTGATTTTAAGCCTTATTTCAATTCTGTCCAGATCTGTTATTTGTCCTTGATATGATATTTTGAGCATGTGTTAGCCCATGTTTGGGCATGATAATGGCTTGATTTGGAATCTAGCTTGTTTGGTTGGCATTTTTGGTATGTTTGCATAGAAATTGCAGGTGCTTTGACAGGTACAACAGGTGCAACTACCCCACCAATGTGGGGTGGTTATTTTGGCTATTGTGAGATGAAATCTTACAAATAAGGTAATTACCCTATGCAATAGGGTGGTTACTTTGACAGGTTGCTTTTGCTTAAGGTAAGTAGGGTATGAGGGTGCCCCAATTCACCCTTCTTCCCTTTCTTTGAAACTTTCCCTTTCTCCCCCCTAGGGTTGTTTCCTAATAGGGGAATATGGTGGTTCCTATAGTATCCTTTCAATAAAAAAATACCTTTTAAATCAAAGTTTCCATCTTTTATCAAAATTCCATATTTTACCAAAAATGTTTTGAGAATCATTTATTTTGGAAACTTACCATGTTTTACTTGAAAGGAAACTTAGGGTTTACCATAGGCCTTGATTAGGTTATAACCCTATTCCCTTTCGAACTACGTGGACTTTGATCCATGTATTTCCATACATGGTACGTAGGCGCTCTTCGTGATGTTCAAGTCCGCCCTAGGATACTAAGTATCCTAGGTTTTCTCCTCTCCCTCTTTCTTTTTCTGTTTTTCTTTGATTTACTTGACTATATGGATGAATGAATGAATGATATGCATGCTGTCTTGTGATGATAACTGTTGATTTATGTGTGATTAAGACTTTGATTTAGCCCAATTAAATTAAGAGACCGTTTAGGGCGATATGGGTGCCTATAGGCTTTGCCTAGAACCTTCCCATATCATAACTTAGCCTCCGAATCCCCGAATTCTCTGGTTTCCAAAAGATCATTTGCCTTTCCATTTTTAAATATGGAGTCAATCTTTTGTTTTCCTAAAACAAAACTGTTTTTAGGGTTTTCCTTGTTTCCTTTAAAAAATAAGGTGGCGACTCCTTTCTTTTTCCAAACCCATTCGTGGGCCCTCTTTTCCTGGGTCCACAGATTGGCGACTTTTAAACCCTCCTGTGGGCCTTAACAATTTCTGGGGTTCACACTTGGGTGATTGTATTTGCCCGCATAACGAGGAATTGTAATAGCCATGATAAATGGCTTTCTCATGAAATGAGCTTGGTGTTGAGTTGATTGACTTGCAAGTCTTGGAAGTCAATTCTCTAGGAGATGATAGTGATATCATATCATGTGATAAAGATAATTTCACATAAAATGACTTGCTAATCATGTGATAAAGATAACTTCACATGAAATGATGATTCATGAGCTATGCTAGTTACGAAGTAACTTGCTATCTTTGTGAAGAGGGCATGAAATGCACTTTGTTTTTCAATCAATTGACTTTCAAAATCAATGTTGTATCATGTGATAAAGATAATTTCACATGAAATGACATGAAATAAGCTTGATTTTCAATCAATTAACTCTCAATTCAATGTCATTTCATGTGTTAAAGATAATTTCACATGAAATGATAAGTAATGAACTTGATTTTGAGTTGAATGACTCTCAATACATTATCATTTCATGTGATAAAGACAATTTCACATAAAATGAACTTGATTTGGAGTTGAATGACTCCCAGTACATTGTCATTCCATGTGATAAGGATAGTTTCACATAAAATGATAAGAAATGAGCTTGATTTTGAACCAATTGACTTGCTAATCATGTGATAAAGATAACTTCACATGAAATGACGATCCATGAGTTATGCAATAACTCCCCATCTTTGTTACTTCCACAGAAAGTGGCATGAAATGATCCATGAGTTATGCAATAACTCCCCATCTTTGTTGTTCCCACAGAAAGTGGCACAATTTCACATGAAATGACGATTCATGAGTTATGAAATAACTCCCTGTTTTGTTGTTTCCACGGAAAGTGGCACAATTTCACATGAAATGACGATCCATGAGTTATGCAATAACTCCCCATCTTTGTTGTTTCCACAGAAAGTGGCACAATTTCACATGAAATGACGATTCATGAGTTATGAAATAACTCCCTGTCTTTGTTGTTTCCACAGAAAGTGGCACAATTTGACATGAAATGATACATGAGTTATGCAATAACTCCATATCTTTGTTGTTTCCACTGAAAGTGGCATGAAATCATAATTTGATGAGTCATGAGTTATGAAATAACTCACCACATTTGTTATCCCCAGTGAGACTGGCATGAAATGCACTTGTTTTTGAATTGATGGACATTCAATTCAAATTCACATGAAATGATGATTTATGAGTTATGAAATAACTCGCTTTGAGAATGCCAATGAAATTGGTAGGGTACCTTATGATGCACTAGTGCAACTAGCTTTGCATCATGAGAATACCATGTGGATATCACTAATGCAATTAGTGCATGGTAAAGGCATTTGCATGAGCGCACCAATGAAGTTGGCATGCATAGAAATGCAATTAATTTGTTGCTTCAATGAAATCGTCGCATGCTTGGTCTATCCTTTTGATTCCATTTGAGTTTGTTGGCATTAATGAGATTAATCCATCAAACAAAAATGGGTTGTTCTTTTATCGTTGGCTCGCAAGTGAAACTTGTTCACCAATGAGGGGCTTCTGTCACACCCCATTTTTGTCACCTTAACTAGGATATATCATTTCACGTACGATTTTGAGTCCTTTTTGAGTCTAGTCTTTTTCATTGAGTTTCTATGGCACTGAATATCATGTGTATGAATTTTGAAGTGATTTGGAGTTCATTTCGATAGTCAATAAGAACTTTTGCGACTTTAAGGGCATAATCGTCTTTTAAGCCATGTATTTTCCATTTGACTTTGGAATGAATCCCGAGTCATCCCATCAAGTTCATATGGTTATATATAGTCCATATATAGGTTCAATTTCATGAATTAATGGTTTAAGATCAATTCGGCTCGTAATGGTTCGGGTTGGCTAAAAGACCCTTTCTTGGTTTGCTCAAATTGACTCATAAGACCCAATCAATTTTCTCTCATTTAACTTCAATTGGGCTTTATTTATGTCCTAAACATGTTTAGAAAGATCAATTTTCGATTGGGAAAGCATTCGGTTTGACCTCGTGTACAAACCCAGCTTAGCGACGGTGAAGCACCATGGTTAACCACCTTTGTAAAACCTAACCATGCACCCATGGTTGAGGATTTTTGTCCTAAAATGCCTAAAAATGTGTTCCCCTTCGAAACACGGTCGTTTTGGCTTTTATTTCATCAAAATCGGACTTAATTTGAAGATTTTAGGACTTCTGAAGCAAGTAGAAGTCAAAACCGAAGCGGAAATAGAGGACCCTCGGGTAACCGTCCGGGACTGGACGGTCAGCCGTCCAAGCCCAGACGGCTAACCGTCCAGGCCTAGTTGGTCACCTGAGGAATCCTTCTTTAAGTCAAACTCTGACTCTTCTTTTCCTCTTTTGACGGTTTCCTCCGCCAAAACAACTTGTCTGAGCTTAGGAGTGTGTAGGTTTGAGTTGTTTGAGCACCAAGAGAGTCTCTAATAGCCCTAGGATCATTATTTAATGAATTAATCCTAGCCATTGGTTTAGGGGGTCAGTTCTCTATATAAAGGACATGATATTCAGCACATAGGGGGAGGTGAATTGCACTTTACACTTAGAGAGAGAGGGAGCTACGAGTTTGGAGAGCTAGAAGGACTTCAAGAGGAGGCTCTTCAACCCCAAGCAAGCAAGGAAACAAGAGGATTGAGGACAAGGAAGAGTCTACAAGAGGTAAGCATGTCCTTTCAATGCTGAACATGAAATTTTGCTTCTCCTTCTTCTCTTTCTTCTTCTTCTTTTAAGATAGTTATAGTGCATGCAATTATTCTTCTTATGGATGGAATTCAATGTTTATGTGATGTTATATGAATGATTTTAGGATAGTTCATGGCTTTATATGCTTGATAATCCCTGATTTACTAAGGATTTGATAGCCTTATTCGTTCTATCCTCTTAAATCATGCATAGTTCACATGTTTAGGTTGCTGTGATTGTTATCATGAATTGATGCTCCTGTTAGTTAGTATATGTGATATGAATGATATTCATGATAATTTGAGCATGTCTTAGAGTTGTTTCATAGGTCCTAATGCATGGTTGTGAAATTAGGGTTTCGATAACCCTGAATTTGCACAAGTTTTATACAGCATGCTTAGCTTAGCTTTTTGAGTAGTTTCTCATCATAGTCATTCTATATATGCTGCATATAGTTGAATCATGCTAGGTTTGCATTCATGTAGTGGGTTTTATAGGGTTTTTGGAGACATTATCCTTTTCGTTGAGTGAGGTTTTGTATGAGAGTCTTCTGTGATGTGTTTAAGTATGAAATCACTTCTATTGTGTTCTAGGGTATATATTTTACGTAGGATATGCTGATTGCACCCCCCCATAACGACTTTCTTACGTGAAATTATCTTAGGATAGTTTCGCTTAAGAAAGCTCGCCGTAGGGGGGCCTATTTTCATATTTTACATGAAATATCATCTTTTTGGTTAGAATATGCTTTGTTATCATGTTTATTGATATTATTGGAGTCTCTCATGCTTGTTAGTGTGTCTTTGGTAGGTTTTTATGCATATTAGTCAGGTCATTGCATGTAGGGTTGAGTCAGAATCCTTAGTTATTCATTATTCTTGTTGTTTGCATGATTAATGGATGATTTTAGGCCTTGTCAAGGTTCTGTCCAGATTAGTATTTTGCTTTCTTTGCATGATTGTGTGCACTTGTAAGGGTGCAAACAGGTACAATGCTTGTCCTATTGCAAATAGGGCTGCTATGGTCTGAAATGGCTAATGCTAGGAGCTTGTGCACTCAGGTAAGTAGGGTTTGAAGGTGCCTCAGTTCACCTTTCTTTTTCTTTCTTTTCTCTTCTCCCTCCTAGGGTTACTTCTTAATACAAGCTTATGGTAATTATCAAGGGTTTCCTTCAATAATAAATTCTGGTTTTTATCAAAGTTTTCCTCTTGTGGAAGTTTTCAGTTTTGGATTAAATCAATGTATTTTCAAATGAGGAAACCTAGGGTATTTACCATAGGTTTGTATTAGGTTGTAACCCTATTCTTTTCGAACTACGTGGACTTTGATCCATGTATTTCGCTGCATGGTACGTAGGCGCTCTTCGTGAGGCTCAAGTCCGTTCTAGGATCCAAGTATCCTAGGCTTTTTTTTTTCTTTTCTTCTTTTTTTCTGTTTTGTTTTATTTGAGTGATTGTGCATGAGATGATTAGATGGAATATATGATATGCATGCTGCCTTGTGATGATATATGATGATATTTGAGTGAAAAAGATCTTAAGTTAGCCCAATCAAATTAAGAGACCAACTCGGGCGATGTAGGTGCCTATGGGCTTTGCCCAGAACCTTCCCACGTCATAACTTAGCCCCCGAATCCAATTTTCTGGTTTCAAAGACTTTGCTTTTCCTTTAATGGAGTCATGTGGTTTTGAAAATAAAACATTTTTGTGGTTTTCCTCTTTTCCCTAAAAAAGGAGGTGGCGACTCCCTTTTTTGTTTGTTGTCTTTCATACCTATTATCATTTTTGCCAAACCCTTGTGGGCACCGCGCTTTTTCGTGGGTTCACAGGTCTTATGAGTCAATTTGAGCAAACCAAGAAAGGGTCTTTTAGCCAACCCAAACCATTACGAGCCGAATTGATCTTAAACCATTAATTCATGAAATTGAACCTCTATATGGACTCTATGTACTCATATGAACTCGAGGGAATGACTCGGGATTCATTTCAAGGTCAAATGGAAAATATACGGCTTAAAAGACGATTATGCCCTTAAAGTCGCAAAAGTTCTTATTGACCATCGAGATGAACTCCAAATCACTTCAAAATTCATACACATGATATTCAATGCCATAGAAACTCAATGCAAAAGACTAGACTCAAAAAGGACTCAAAATCCTACATGAAATGATATGTCCTAGCTAAGGTGACAAAAATGGGGTGTGACAATGTGTATTTTATTTTTCTTAAAATAAGTGGGGGTTTGTTGTAATATTTTAATAAAAATATTATATTTTGATATATTAATGCATATGACCGTTGCTATTGTTACAACTTTTGTAACCTCTAAGATAATGCTATTATAAATATTATTATAATGAATGTATTCATTGACATTTAGTGGGCTGATTTATATTATTTATTACATAGGTTACATACCTTGGTTTTAAGAGGTGACTAACCATTGCAAGGGGAGTGCTCTAAGCCTTAAAGGCTTTATGCCTTGGCATTTTGAGTATGTGTTGTTAGCTATTAAGGCTTTATGATTAGCTTGTCGGTTGAAACTCTTTCACCTACTCATATAAGCTATATATATATATGTGTGTGTGTGTGTATTATATATAGATTTTCTCTTATGCAATGAATATATATACAAAATTTCATATTATATTATACAGGTGAAGAAAAGGGTGTATTGGTGTAGAGCTTTTGCTCTTCGAATAGTGTAGATTCGTAGAGCCTACGGCGTAAGTGGCTGGGCTGTTGTATCCTGGGGACGATGTGCTAGTGAACCTGTTGCATCGGACTAGCTTCCGCAGAGGTATGAATCGTCTTAAAGAAAGCAAGATACCCGTGCCTCAACCCACCACTTCGCATTCTATCGGTAACATTGTTTCATTATTATTTTTATTGTGATTTTTATTTTATAATTTTATTGAGAATCCCCAACAGTAAAACCTAGTGCCAATACATATATGAGAGTAAAAGAATGTTAATATATGGCGCATATTCAACTCTTTTCAGTACAACGGCGATCCATCTGGCAGGTATCAACACCAATAATCACAGCAGTGTCATCATCAACAGGAAGAAGAGCACCAATCTAACTATAAGAGCAGGCAACTACGAGCTTCCTCGCAACTGCAATTATATTTTCAATGGCATCGGCGGAGGCAGCAGAGGTGCCTCCAGAGGCGGAGACTCTAGCAAACATACCACAGATGCTGTCGGGGGAATGTGCGATGGCCCAAGACTGCAAAAAGCCTAGGATCCAACGACCCAAGTCACGCAAAGCAAAGTCGTGCACCATTAAGTGTGTTACCACCTGTATTCGTGGCGGCGAGGGCTCCCTCGGCAAGGTCCTCTTAATGTCAAAAGGTAATATTCAGACCACAGCCCAAAATTTATTTTTATTTTTATTTTTTTTCTCTTTATTCCTTCCCTCATTTTTTGTGGATAAGCACAGCCCTTATCACCATTGACTGTTTCCTTAAGAGACCAATGCTGTGCAGGCCGCAGCAGCCCGAATCCCCAATTCAGGGCTGCCCTGCATTTTTTTCTTCCTTCAATCACAATCCACAAATGAGGTCGGCTTGGCATGATATTTTTACAGACACTTTCCTTGATATCTCCTTGTTTGCCATTGCCCCGACCATGTAAGGGCACATTTGTTTGGTCGGAATCAGATAAGGAATAAAATGAAATGGAATGAGATTTTAATAGTGATGAACCGTTGTTCATTGTTGATATTTCATTCCATTCCATTCCATTATAATTTCCCCCAATTCCAACCAAACAAACAAGCCACAAGGATTTTTCATTTTCACAGATTGTTGTACATCGTCTTTTGCACCCTCTAAAGGGGATCATTAATTTGATGCTTTATTAGAACGTTTCTATTTCCTTCTTTGCAGACTAATAGTGGTTTTTAAGCAAGGCTTCAAAAGCCGCCAATACTGGTAAATATTTCCTTTTTCCCCCCAACCTTCACTATTATTATTATTAAAATGTATTTTTGGCCATAGTTCTATGTTATAAGAGTTTTTTAACAATAGCTTCATTAACAAATTTATTAATCTCATAACCCCTTTTAATACTAAACTGACAAAATTACAATTAACATTCTCTAAAAAAAATAACTTTTGTCTTATTTTTGTCTCCATACGATGGTGTTTCCATTTCCGCCAACCAATAGATCATTTTTTTAATTTCTATCTACAATCAATTAATTCAATGAGGAGGCCCAATTCTCACTCCTTTAACCTTTGTTCCGACTTCTAAACCTTTGATAAGAATTATAGTCCACTTTGGCAACCTCTCCGTGCTCAAAAAGAAAAAAAAAAAATTTGTAGAGAAGAGTATCATGTTCATATGACATCTCTGTACGTACCCAAGAAAAAAAATCATTTTTATGTAAAGAACAATAACAAGTTACTATTTAATAGATTCTAAAAATACGTGTTTTATCAAAAATGGATTTATATCTTGTGAGTACATGCACTACAAGAAAAACCCTCTATTACCACAAATGTTATTTGTGGACGTCGAAAATCGACTCAGAGGGGAATCGAGTTTCTCTTTCCACTTTTAAAAGAGTTTTCAAAAAGCAAAGGAGTCGCCACCTCATTTTTAGGGTACGAGGAAATCACTAAAAGATTTATTTTACAAAAACAAATTTGACTCCATTAATGGAGAGCAGGCAAGTCTTGAACCAAAAACAATGGTTCGGGGGCTAGGTTACAAAATGGGAAGATTCTGAACCACGGCCCATAGGCACCCATTTCGCTCGATAAATCGGTCTCCTTTATTGATTGGGCTTAATTAATTTCAACCATGCAATAAATAAAAATTAAGAAAATTAAAAGATAAAAACTAAACTAAGTTGGACTTGGGCTCAAGTGAGCGGCCTACGTACTTCTGACGAAGATCAAAGTCCACTTAATTTGAACAAACATGTTAGGGGGAAGAGTTTCACTCATTGTAGGACTCTATTAGAATCCAATCTATAATCAAACATTTGTTTTAGAAAAACAACTTACTTTGAAAGAAACAACTTTAGTTTAGAAACTTGTTTGATTTAGGGTCAAAACTCTAATAAAATCCTATGAATAATAAAACTCATGGGAGCATGCATCATCACATAAACAATTACATCATGACAATGGAGTTTAGAGATTATACCTGACAGAACTGAGGCAGAGTTCTGTTTACAACCTCAGGGTTTTTGAGTTGAAAATTGGGCAGAGTTTCGATGCATTCCAAGCTTTATAATGGCTTCAAGGGAGAGAGTCGCGAGTCGGGCAAAGCTTCCGCGCCTCCAAAATCTAGAATGGGTCGCAAGCTAGAGGGTACTAATAGGAACATTCCCCATTAACTATTGAATCTAAGCTCTTCTTAGAATGAGTCTCAAGTGAAGGGATACTAATAGGAATGTTCACCCCATACTCAAGAACTCAACTTCTTCATTTGCTTAAAAATATTCTACTAAGACTTCGTGTCGAATGAATGAAGGGAGGACCCTTATTTATAGTGAGAGGTGGGTGAAATGAATGGCCAAGATTGGATCTAGCTAGGGATGATCCAAGGGCTCTAAAACACTCCCAAGGGCTGGTTCCTATCTCAAACTCTTCAAAAATCTGGAGGAAATTCGAGTTGGAGCGAGAGAAAGAGTCTAAAAGCCTCAAACTAGGGTAAAACCCAATCAAAGGCCAACGGGCACCCTTGGTGGCCGTTTGGCCCCTTGGGTGGCCGTTTAGCCTTTCCTGGGTCGCCTTTTGGCCCTTATAGGTGCCCATACGGCCACCAAAAGTTAAATTGGTGCTTTTTTGCTCTTTTAGTGCAATCTTATACCTTCTTTGCTATATACTTGGTCCATTTCAAGTCCAAATTCATTGATTTTGATCTTAAAACGACCATGGCTCAATTCTCTATTCAAAATCCGGTTTAAAAAATCCTAATTGAGCCACACTTAATCAATTAATCAAGGGTTAAACCCATATGGCTCATAGAGATCAATTAAAGCTTACCAGAATGACATTAGGGTTTGTACCCTAATAAAGTCTTAGTTGCAATCAAACTCTCCCAAAAATAATTCCAAGCATTAATATACCTTAATTAACACCCAATTGACATTAATGAAACATTAATTGAACTCAATTGGATCAAATTAAGAAGCAATTATAAGAAAGGCCGACGAACGGAGTCAAACTGAGCCTATTTAGACCATCCTCAAGCAAATCACTTTCAAACTTAATCAAAGTTTAAACCAAGCCTATTCATGATATCCTGAGGCCATTGGGATCATCCTGGGATGAATTTGATGAGAATTGGATCTCAAATAAGAATTATGCAAGTGAAATGACATAAACGCCCTCCAAATCGCAAAAGTTCTTATTAGCTATCAAGACTTAACCAAATTGAACCTCGAAAGATACCATGGATTATTTGGGATGTATAGAGCTTAATTAAAAAGATTTGGTGCCAAAATGATGTAATTCTCTACATGTGATAATACTCCTAAGGTGGAAAGGTCAAATGTTAGGGGATGAAAATGGGGTGTCTACATTATTGCAACAATGAAGGATATAGTGGTAATATCCCAAGTATTGCAACAATAAAATTTTTGTCATTGCAATAAACACTTAAAAGGGCTCACATTCTCCCGCCAAACGAAAGGTGATTGACACCATGTGCTATTGCATCAATAATTGTTGTTGCAATAACATATTGCATCGAGTATGTTTGTTGCAATAACATATTGCATCAAGTACTTTTGTTGTAATAGAGTATGATTGTATCGCATCAATAATTAATGTTACAAAATAATATTGCATCAGGAATGGTTGTTGCAATAGGATATTGCATCAAGAAGTATTATTGCAATAGGATCACGTGCTACAAATATTATTGCAACAATGAATGATATAGTGGTAATATCCTAAGTATTGCAACAACAAAATTGTTGTTATTGCAACAGTCACTTAAAAGGGCCCATATTCTCCCGCCAAACAGAGAGTGATTTGCGCCATGTGCTATTGCATCAAAAACTGTTGTTGCAATAACATATTGCGTCGAGAATGTTTGTTGCAATAGTATATTGCACCAAGTACTTCTATTGCAATAGAGCATGACTGTATCGCATTAATAATTGATGTTGTAATATGATATTTCATCGAGAATGGTTGTTATAATAAGATATTGCATCAAGAACTATTGTTGCAATAGGGTATATATTGCATTGGTTACTTTTGTTGCAATAGAGTGTGCCTTTATTTCCACAAACGGTTTGTTGCAATAGCATTTTTTTTTTATTTAAAAAATTCATACATGGGGATGGCAATTTTGGCCCAGCCCATCGAGGCCCGCATGGCCCCAGCCTTGTAGGTGCGATTTATAACTTAATTGAACGGGGATAGTGCAAATTTGGTATTTAATTTTAAAAACCGAGACAGTTTTGGGGCAGTGATGGTATGATGTTTTCCTGCCCCGTATACCCGCTCCACTTAGCTAATATGATATATATATATATATATATATATATATATATATATATAATTATCTTTTAGTCTATTATATTTATAATATCCCTAACCTAAAACCTATCTTTTAAAGTAATATTTCCTGGTCAGCAAAGCATATACAAACAAATCACTGAAGTACATGGCCACTTTTGATTTGCTGAAATTAATTATGTAAAATAAAAAAATAAAAAAAATAAAAACCCTCTATTGCCATCCTTGAAAGAAGGAGCTTGCCAGTCAAGACCACAATGAAATTCAGTGGCGGGGTAATGTAGTTCAAGACGAGGATTTAAAGTGTTTATTAGGGCGGGGATGGTTAAAAGAAGCAATACCCTAAATGGTTTTGAGGCGGGGACAGGATAAAAATTCACATATCAATTCGGGGACGGGGCATTAAAAAACTTATCCTGCTCTACCCCGTTGTCATCCCTATTCATACATTAGAAGGGGTGAGGGGCATATCCTTTTTCCTCTTAGCGCTAAAGCTCCCACGTTAATAAGTACTAAACATAAACAAAATAGGCCAAAAAAAAAATGAAAAAAAAAAAAAGAAAAAAGAAGAAGAAGAAGAAAAACACTCTGTCTCGCCCCTCTCTCTCTTTCTTATCCTCACACCCAAGCCCTAAATCTTCCCATACTCTATTGATTATCTTAGAGAACAGCTATGTGGTCTAATTCTTCTCTGTCCTCTCTCTCCCTTTCTCTTTTTCTCCCATTCTCCCATTCTTTGTCTTCGATCTCTCTCTTTCTCCCATTCACTTTTGTGATTTGTTTGAGCAAAAAAAGGGTTTATATAGGCTAATTCATTTGGTCCAATTCTGGAAGGGTTTCTACAACTTCTAAAGTGAATATCTATCAAACTAATCTAAGCTAATCTAAAGCTAAGCTGTCAAGTATTGCAACAATAACATTTTTATTATTGCAATAGTCACCTAAAAGAGGCGCTGACCCCCCTAGTATTTGTTCGGCGAGGTGTGCCATTAGCTATTGCATCAATAATTGTTGTTGCAATAGGAGATTGTATCAAATAATTTTGTTGCAATAGGATATTGCATCGGCTACTCTTGTTGCAATAGCACACACACACACACACACACATATATATATATAGGATGATGATAGGTAAACACGTGCTGATATAACTTATATCAATACCCGCATTGGGAGTTGTACCTTGTGCATTAGTGGAATATGAGGTACATTAGACCAATGCAAGTGGTAGAACCCCCAATTAGATAAGGTGCCCTTAATAACCAAAAAAAAAAAAAAAAAAAAGTGTGTCCATACAAGCAAATAAAGGTAAATTAGGATTTTTTTTTTTTTTAATTTTAAAGTTGGGGTAACTGCTAATAATAATACTCAGATGTGGGTTATAAGGTTGAGGAATCTTTTGAGGGGTTGTTACAGAAAACCCCCCTTATGTTGTAATTTTGTCAATGTGCCTTCCTTATGTTTTAATTTTTGTTAATGTGTCCCACCGTCACTCGCCGTTAATGAAATTTTACGAAAATTAGTCAAGTGGCTACACACGTGATATTTTTAATGGACCCATATTGCCCAAAATCGTCAGAACCCTCGCCGGTGTCATGGCCAATTGGATAGCCATCGACAATTGGTTTTGTCTTCCAACTAAACTAGGGGGCACATTAACAAAATTAAAACATAAGGGGAGTTATCTATTGACACCCCAATACTTCAGGGGGTTTTCTGCAATTTACCTTTATTACTAAAACCTTTCTTTTAAATGGAGTCATTACCAATTTTCCCTTTAAGTCTTCGTGACCATGATCTCATTATCATTGGAATTACCTCAATTTGAATATTTCCGAACAACTCATCTATATATATATATATGTGTGTGTGTGTGTGTGTGTTACTTTGATCATGTGCGGGATATCCCAGATATCTCATACCATCACAGTTGTCCGTGAGAGATATGCGCACGCTCGTAAATGCGCTCGTGTCATCCACGGATGGCCGTAATTGAACGGGATATATAGTTCAGGATATCCCGCACATGATCAATCCTATATATATATATATATATATATATATATATATATATATTTGGCAAATAGAAAAATTCATTACTCCAAATTAAAGTTCGTGAAGATTTCTGCTCAATTTTATTACATTTTACTTCGCAAATAGTTTAATGACTTCATTTTCAAAGGTTCTCTCTATGAAATCAAGTAACTTGATTTGGTGGAGTTAAAGATAAATGAGCAATTGTTATGCAGCAACAACAATCACAGTAACAGAAAAATATAAAATTTTTGTGGTTCAGGAAGCTGTCTACATCTACAATGGAGAGAGATCAAATATCTACTATCAACAATTAGGATAGGGTACAAAATTTTAAGCATCAATTCTCTCACCATTAAGAGCAAAGAATTACTTAAAATCTTATCCGAAAATATGTGTACCCAAAAAATTTATGGGTGCCGCACTCTTCAAAAAGCCCCTTTTGCTAAGCTTTATAGGGTCCAATAATAAATTAATGTAAGAGTCCGGATATTACAACCCCTTCAAGTGACTCCCCATCCCACTAATTTTAATTTTTTTTTTTTTAAGTTCAAGAAAAATATAAAAAGTTTTTATGAAAAGTGACCACCTACTCCACTATAAAACATTATTTTGAATAACTTTGCAGAGAAAGTTATTCAAAAATTTATCACTAAGGTAAACTTTTTGGGCATTTATAGTCCCTAATTAATTCATTTTGGACCAAAAAGTCCACTTAAATTATAGATTTTGAAAAACTTTCTTCTACATAGTTGTTCAAAATGATGTTTTTAATGAACTTAGCGACCACTTTTCATAAAAACCTTTTATATTTTTTCAAAACTTAAAAAAATTAAAATTAGTGGGGTAGGAAGATCACTTGAAAGGACCACTAACTGTAATTATTTGCCTGTAACCATACCAATTTGTAATTTCCCCAATTAAATATATATGAGAGTAGAGTATCCTTAGTGTATAATCTTATACTATTAATTGCATATTGGTCTAACGTACTGTACTTTTTTTCTTTTCTTTTTTTTTTTTGGTTAAATTTGTGTCTTGTGCAGTTTGGTTGAGTGTTCTGATATATGTAATTTCATTAGAGACGGCGATGATGGACCTTAAATTGCATCTATAAAGGGTTCTTCAGATAATTTTTTATTTTCATTATTGTATATTTTCTTTCCAATTTCTTAGAAGATGAGGTTTAAATTGTTAATATGATAAATCCATTATGCACTTTAAGGAATGTACATAATTTTAAATCTTTTCCTTCTTGAGATTTTGTTTCAAAAAATTATATGCACATTTTGATGTAACATTACTCATATTATTGACTCGCACTTTTAATTGATCAAAATATAAGTGTCTGTTTGTTGTTCAATTCAAAATTAAACAATTCAAGAAATTTAATTTACATAAGATTGAAGACAAAATCCATCACCTTGAATTGACAAATTAAAGAAAATGGTAGTCATCATCATAAATAAGAGTGGAAATTCAAAATATATACTGGCGTTTCAAGAATTTCTAAGAATTTATTCTACAACATCAATTATAATGATCACTCCAACTTTTTAAAATATTCTAATTCAAGGTGAAGAATTTATGCCTAACACCATGCAAAATTTCTTGAATTGTTTAATATCAAATTGGACAACCATGCAGTCCCTTAAGTGAGTCAAATAAACAAAAATATGATATAAAGGACATCGTTATGTGTAGTTGAGTTACTTCATCAGTATTCTAGGACCAAACTCATGATCTTCTATATATGCTTGATTAAATTACACATATATACATTGTTGCTTAGACATTATAGAAGGAGTTTGGATTCGGTGCCAAGTTTCAAAAACTCAGCACTGATTAAATTACACATATATACATTGTTGTTTAGGCATTATAGAAGGAGTTTGGATTCGGTGCCGAGTTTCAAAAACTCAGCACCATGCCAACTTAAATGGTAGTCATTGGATGGGCTTTTTGATGACTTAGATTAAAATCTCAAAACATTGCTATTAAAATTACCAAAATGATCGATCTCAACAAGCAATTATTTGACATTTTAATCTAGGCCATCTAAAAAACACATCCAATAGTTCTCATCAACTCAGCATGGTGCTTTAGACTCAGCACCAAATCCAAACTCTTAAAGAAGTAGGACAAGGAACAATAAAAGGGGATTAACTTAATCCTGGAGCCTTGATAATGGCTTCATTAACGAAGGAGATGCTGGTGTCGATCACATATAGAGCCTTTTCGCTTTGTTCTTGATGCTGATGTTAATTCTGCTGCTGCTTTTGTTGATGAGCTTCCTCTCTTCTTTCACCTTCTCCCTCCCTAAAAGCTTCCTTCTCCGCATCGTCAACCATCTGCTCATTTTAAAAATGAACAATTTAACGCATTAACAACTATCACAAGAAATCATGCTAACATCAACAAAATGCAATTGTGAAATTAATCCATTAAAGGATTGTAGAGGATATATATATATATATAAGCCCTAGCCTATTTATATATGGAATATGAAAATTATTTCTCTTTATCATTTTAAAGCAAAATGACTATTCACCTCCTAATTTTAGAAATGTCCTCCCCACACTCCCCCTGCACTCTACCAAAGCGAAAATAGTATTTAACTATTTATATCAATTTTCATTTAGACATTTCTGCAAAAATTTTCCATGCCGTAGGTTAATCAAGTTCATTATTATATTGCATTTGTTATTCATTTGGTGGTTTTTGATTATCTTCAATCTTGGTAAATTTTCAAAGACTCAATCTTCCTGGGTCGGCCAATTACTAGTTAGGATCAAGTTTGTCTCGGTGCGTGGCCGTTTCGTCTTTTGCTTAGCATATAACTACAACAGTTATACCACATTATCATGCCACGTGGTATAACAATTATGCTGAATAATTTCTTCATCTCGTTATGGCTACATACACTATATATGGTCCAAGATTGTGCCACTATGTGACTTGGAATTAGGTTGCCGGGTTGGCTTTTTTCTAAGTTATTAAGGTAACTTATTTGCTAGTAGGGTATCTAAACTTTCAAGACATAACTAATTTCTAGAACATAGGTAAGGTCATTGCCCACTCTCAACAATTAATGCTTGGATAAACCTGATCCTAATAATTTTTAGGTAAATTACAGAAAACTTCATAAAGTTTAACCCTTTTGAACGTAAACCCTAAAGAAAAAATCATTGAAAAGTCCCTTGAACCACATTAGTCGTTTGACAGATAGTGTTATTCTATTTTGCGGTTTCTTACTTAATGGAAGTTGGAAATCTTAGATTCCATATTTTTGGATTTGATCATGATCACCTCCCACTTTGTATTGATTGATACTTAGGATAAATCTGATTAGTCATTGAGCCAAAAGGAATGAGAAGTTAAATTCAAGACTTCTCATTTCTCGATGTATAAGTACCTTATACCCTTTGGGTTAGATATTATACTAATTAGACCCATAAACAAATATATGTAATAGTTTAGTTTGGAAAAAATATTTAGTATTGTGTATAAAAATGGAAACCAAAGTTTCATTCTAAAGACTCCCATTAATACTAGAAGTCTAGAAATGATGGCACACGTGCTAAAGTTTTTGTTTTTTATTTTTTGCTAACACATAAAAGAAACAAGCACACAATATATGTACAACTAGGAAGCACACATGCTCATGTATGTATGTGTACAACATTCAGTTATTCATAGATAGGGGAGAAAGTAGACTTAAGTTTAAATTAATAAGATACTTTTAATTTTTTTTTTTTAATTAATGATTAAGGTTATTCTGAGCCTAGCCTTACTCTCACTAAGATTTAATCTATACTAAATAGGAAAACGAGCCATACATTTGAGATTACCTATACCCACATAGATAACAATAATTGCGGAGAGTCGATCAAAATGATGACTTCTGAAAAGCACATATTTAGGACTTGATTGCTCAACAAACCCGCATATGATTTTTTTTTTTTTTTCCTATTATGTAAATCCAATTTGAAGTGTTATAGGGAAGAAAATATGATATGGAATTGAGAGACAAGGCCCTCTCATCCCATTTTGCAATACTATAGGAGAAGATGAATGAAGAAATATTACTTGTATATATTAGTTACCTGTCTAGTGTAGGCGGGGGAGAGAGAAGGCAGTATCTCGGTGAGATGAGATCTAATACGGTGTAAGGCATCCTCGGTGAGACCATGAGCGGCCACCGTTACATCTCTCACCCCGTGGTGCCGTCTCCAAGAACTGACGGGCGTTCTCCAGAGCATCAGTCTGGACAACAGCAGTCGCCAGCTTATCCAATAGCCTCTCCTTTACGAGCCCCAAATTCCTTCTTATATCGGCAGCGACGAACCCCATCCTCGTCCCTTCACCTTGCCTCTGCACTTGCTGTTGCAACACCTTAATTGATTATGCAGATTGATCGATGCATCATGCATGGTAGGTCATCATGTTCTTGCTTGCTTGTAAACCTTTTTGAAGTTAGATTCACTTCTCAACGTGCCTGCATGTGCGTCTTTACAAGGCAGGCATTGGAATTTGGAAAGGCCGGCTGCCACCACTTGTGCTAGTTGTGTTGTCATGCAAAGACGGAGATGAGGCTGCCATGCTTTCTTCTCTTCCTGATTGACACGTGTTTGGTTTTGTTGTTTATATTTGGAGTCGATCTTAGTAAGGCTATTTTTAAAATTTTTGCCCCAATTCAATTTTCCACATAAAAAAAAAGAAAAAAAATGATATGATCCAAATTTTATTAAAAAACCTAAGGCTTGCAAGCAAACCTTATTTAGAATACCACGAAATGAGATATTTTGGTTCAAAAAAAGAAAAGAGCTCTTAATTTGACTACTCCTAACCCCTTCTGTTACTTGCAGAAAGTTTTTGGTTCTGTAATCATGTTATGTCCATTACATTAGGTTGGTTAAACGACTGTTAGAGCAGCTTTTAAAAATCAACGTTGTTAAATTTTTTTTGTTTAGATCAAATTGGTATACCTGAGTGTACTTTGTGTGTTGAATGGCATTCATTTAGTTTAAGTACTAAATTGAAACTGAAACTGAATACAAATTATAAGAAAATGAAAGTGCGTTAAATTAGTTAAGTTTTAACTGTCTTTGACACATAAGTTCCATGTAGGATATCACATGTCCAATCACGTGATTGTTTTGTCAACTATTTAAACAAAATTTGGGATAGGGAGTACCTTGCTTCACGGTAGTGAAGGTTTTTTTTTTTTTTTTTTTTTTTTTTTTTTTTGGAGGAAACATTTGGGCAAACCTCGGGTCCATGTAAGTGTCACACCCCATTTTTGTCACCTTAGCTAGGACATATCATTTCATGTAGGATTTTGAGTCCTTTTTGAGTCTAGTCTTTTGCATTGAGTTTCTATGGCATTGAATATCATATGTATGAATTTTGAAGTGATTTGGAGTCCATTTCGATAGTCAATAAGAACTTTTGCGACTTTAAGGGCATAATCGTCTTTTAAGCCGTATATTTTCCATTTGACTTTAGAATGAATCCCGAGTCATTCCATCAAGTTCATATGGGTATATAGAGTCTATATATAGGTTCAATTTCATGAATTAATGGTTTAAGATCAATTTGGCTCGTAATGGTTTAGGTTGGCTAAAAGACCCTTTCTTGGTTTGCTCAAATTGACTCATAAGACCCAATCAATTTTCTCTCATTTAACTTCAATTGGGCTTTATTTATGTCCTAAACATGTTTAGAAAGATCAATTTTCAATTGGGAAAGCATTCGGTTCGACCTTGTGTACAAACCCAGCTTAGCGACGGTGAAGCACTATGGTTAACCACCTTTGTAAAACCTAACCATGCACCCATGGTTGAGGATTTTTGTCCTAAAATGCCTAAAAATGTGTTCCCCTTCGAAACACGGTCGTTTTGACTTTTATTTCGTCAAAATCGGACTTAATTTGAAGATTTTAAGACTTCTACAGCAAGTGGCAGTCAAAAGCGGAGCAAATATAGGAGGGCCTCGGGTAACCGTCCGGGGCTGGACGGTCAGCCGTCCAAGCCCAGACGGCTAACCGTCCAGGCCTAGTTGGTCACCCGAGGAATCCTTCTTTAAGTCAAACTCTGACTCTTCTTTCCCTCTTTTGACGGTTTCCTCCACCAAAACAACTTGTCTGAGCTTAGGAGTGTGTAGGTTTGAGTTGTTTGAGCACCAAGAGAGTCTCTAATAGCCCTAGGATCATTATTTAGTGAATTAATCCTAGCCATTGGTTTAGGGGGTCAGTTCTCTATATAAAGGACATGATATTCGGCACATGGGGGGAGGTTAATTGCACTTTACACTTAGAGAGAGAGGGAGCTACGAGTTTGGAGAGCTAGAAGGACTTCAAGAGGAGGCTCTTCAACCTCAAGCAAGCAAGGAAACAAGAGGATTGAAGACAAGGAAGAGTCTACAAGAGGTAAGCCTATCCCTTTAATGCTGAACATGAATTTCTGCTTCTCCTTCTTCTCTTTCTTCTTCTCCTTCTAGGATAGTTGTGGTGCATGTAATTGTTCTTCTTATGGATGGAATTCAATGTCTATGAGATGTTATATGAATGATTTTAGGATAGTTTATGGCTTTATATGCTTGATAATCCCTGGTTTACTAAGGATTTGATAGCCTTATTCGTTCTATCCTCTTAAATCATGCATAGTTCACATGTTTAGGTTGCTGTGATTATTATCATGAATTGATGCTCCTGTTAGTTAATATATATGATATGAATGATATTCATGATAATTTGAGCATGTCTTAGAGTCATTTAGTAGGTTTTTATGCATAGTTGTGAGATTAGGGTTTCGATAACCCTAAAATCACATAAGTCTCATGCAGCATGTTTAGCTTAGTTTTGTGAGTTATTTCTCATCATAGTCATTCTATATATGCTGCATATAGTTGAATCATGCTAGGTTTGCATTCATATTAGTGGATTTCTTGGTTTCTATGCATGTTAGCTAGGTTATTGCATGTAGGATTGAGTTAGAGTCCTTAGTTATTCATTATTCTTGTTGTTTGCATGATTAATGGATGATTTTAGGCCTTGTCAAGGTTCTGTCCAGATTTGCATATTGCTTTCTTTGCATGATTTTGTACACTTGTAAGGGTGCAAACAGGTACAATGCTTGTCCTATTGCAAATAGGGCTGCTATGGTATGAAATGGCTAATGCTAGGAGCTTGTGCGCTCAGGTAAGTAGGGTTTGAAGGTGCCCCAATTCACCTTTCTTTTTCCTTCTTTTCTCCTCTCCCTCCTAGGGTTACTTCTTAATACAAGCTTATGGTAATTATCAAAGGTTTCCTTCAATAATAAATTCTGGTTTTTATCAAAGTTTTCCTCTTGTGGAAGTTTTCAGTTTTGGATTAAATCAATGTATTTTCAAATGAGGAAACCTAGGGTATTTACCATAGGTTTGTATTAGGTTGTAACCCTATTCTTTTTGAACTACGTGGACTTTGATCCATGTATTTCGCTGCATGGTACGTAGGCGCTCTTCGTGAGACTCAAGTCCGTTCTAGGATCCAAGTATCCTAGGCTTTTCTTTTCTTTTCTTTTTTTTTCTGTTTTGTTTTATTTGAGTGATTGTGCATGAGATGATTGGATGAAATATATGATATGCATGCTGCCTTGTGATGATATATGATGATATTTGAGTGAAAAAGATATTAAGTTAGCCCAATCAAATTAAGAGACCAACTCGGGCGATGTGGGTGCCTATGGGCTTTTGCCCAGAACCTTCCCACGTCGTAACTTAGCCCCCGGATCCAATTTTCTGGTTTCAAAGACTTTGCTTTTCCTTTAATGGAGTCATGTGGTTTTGAAAATAAAACATTTTTGTGGTTTTCCTCTTTTCCCTAAAAAATGAGGTGGCGACTCCTTTTTGTTTGTTGTCTTTCATACCCATTATCATTTTTGCCTAACCCTTATGGGCTCCGCACTTTTTCCTGGGTTCACAGTTTAGCGACTCCGCTGGGGATGTCGAGGGCTAGACTCATTTAATTTGATTAGGCTAAATTAATTTCTTATTGTTAATTAAAATCAATCACATTGCATCCGCTTGATTGTGTGCTTTCATTTATTGCATTGTGTGCGCTATTGTTGCATGATCACTCGATTGTCCCTCGATGTATCCTTGCCAACTGATAGCCTAGTTCGACCTTGGTTTTCTTGATTCCATGTGTTGGGCGAAGCTATCAAACCTCTCTTGCCAAGTGCCCTTGGGCTTGCCCTTGGGTATATCAAATGGATCAATTACGTACTGCTGGACCCACGCGACATTCCTAATGTCACATGTGGTTAGGTATAAAGATTGGTACAAGCAAAGTTGAGGACCCTAGCCTACCCTCTTAAAAGAAAGAATTGCATATAATGGGCCTTCTAGGACACCGTTGCATCACCTATATGCACACACGTTGTTGTGATGATATGCTGCCGTGCTTGTGATGTGTTGCCATGCTTTGTTGATTGAGTGGGTAATTAAAAGAAACTTTACATCCTACATCCTTAATACGTACCCTTCCCCATGACCCCCGCAAGGGTAATTGGTTAAGAGAACTAATTAAGGGTGTACGTTGTAAAGATTTTAAGATAATTATGGAAGCTTAGGATGGACCCTTAGGCTGAAAAATTGAGTATTTGCCCTATGTTAGAGGGAGAGACGTGCTGGCTTGGATCCGCGATCAACAAGGGTGCCTAGTCAGTGCTGATTCCATCACTGAGTCGGATATGGCTGAGGAAAGAACTAGCAACCGGGGTTTCAACCTTGAGACCGCTTTGAAAGCTATCATGGAAAAGCTTGATCACACTACCCAGGTATCCGAGACTGCACTCAAGTTAGCTCAAGACCTTCAACAGAAGAGCTCTGAACCTGAATCTAGGGCCCGTGCCACTGATAACAATCAAGGATCCAATGAGTCTGAATCCGCTGAGGAACCATTAGGAGAAGGGGGAGAACTATCCAAGACCAAGGAAGGGGAAACCAAAGCCACATCAAAGGAGAGCTCAACCGTCCTGGCAAACAAGGTCGAGGCCTTAGAACAAACTCTGAAGGGAATCCGCAAGTCTGATGATATGGTGGACATCCGCACTTTGTCCTTGTTCCCAAAGGCTCGCATCCTGTTACAATTCAAGATGCCGGAGTTGGAAAAATTCGATGGGACAGGCTGTCCTAAGACCCACCTCAAAATGTATGTGCGAGCTATGCACCCTCGAGGGGCGAACGATGAGTTATTGGCTCAAATGTTTCATGAGTCATTAGCGAGTTCCGCCTTGAAATGGTTTTTGTCATTAGAAGAGAACAGAACCAAGACTTGGGAGGATGTGTGCAATGCATTCACGGACCATTACAAGTATAACACTGAAGTGGATGTCACGCGAAGGGACTTAGAAACCACTAAGCAAGGGGATAACGAGACTTTCTCCGCCTTCATCACTAGGTGGAGACAAAAGGCTTCCAAAATGACAGACAGACCGAATGAGGAAGAACAGATTCAGTTGGTGGTGAAGAATTTGCTGCCTGTATATCATAAGCATCTCTTTGCTCATTACTTTCCGAACTTCAAGGCTCTTGTTGGGGCTGGCACACAAGTTGAAGACGCGATCGCCGATGGAACAATCAAAACAGAGGAGGTCCAAAGGAGTTGAAGGACAAACTTTGGAGGAAAACCCAATGCCGAGGTTAATGCCATTACCCAACCCACTCGCCCTTTCTCCCTAAATGACTCTACCTCACCTCGCCAATTCACCGAGCTATACATGCCACTCGAAAGAGTTTTTGAAAAGCTGAGAAGCCGTGACCTCCTGAAACCCCTCGACCCAAGGCCTCCACCAAACCCATTACCCAAGAACTACAATGAAAATGAATATTGCAAGTTCCACCAAGCCAAAGGCCATCTAACCAACCGTTGTTACCGCCTCCGCCATGAAATCCAAGATTTGCTCGACAAGCAGATCATTTCACCACCCACCGCACCAAATCGCCCAAATGTCACTCGAAATCCCCTCCCCACTCACAGTATGCCTCCTCCCAACAACATAAATGCCATTGACCTTGGCTCGTCCCAGTCCCGTCAACCCATAAGGCAATACACGCCGCTTCCCATGACCTTGACTCAAGTTTTCCACCAATGTTGTGATAAAGGGCTCATATTGCCATGCCATTCAAAGCCGAGGCCCTCGACTCCTCACCAATTCTGTTTGTACCATCAAGCGCCCGGACATGATACAGAGGACTGTGTTATACTGAAAAAGGTAGTCCAAGACCTTATTGATCAAAAGGTTTTGGTATTGCCAAAGAAGTCCATGCAGCGACAATTGAAAGAAAGGTTTGAGGCAGGAGATCCTAAAGTGGGTTTGTTGGGAGAGTCGTCCGGAAAGTTTGATTACTATGTACTCTATCCCGACCCCATCCCTGATGAGCCTATAATCCCCATGGGTTGGGATGAGTTACCAGAGGAAGTCCAAATGGAAGAGATCGACACAATCACATGGGATGACCTCATGGGTGACGTAGGCGAGATTGATGATATGTGGATGAGCGATGACGAAGCGGAGCACATAACTAGAGGGGGTCGCCATTTCAAGCCTCTGCACTTAGAATCTGACAACCCATTGGGGGACTTGGAGGGTAATCGCCACCTCGACCTGCAAGAAGAGGAGGACGAAGTGCTTAGGCAATTGAGAAAGACTAATGCCAACATCACTATATGGGGTTTGCTCATGGCCTCTTACAAGCACCGTCAGACTATCTTGAAGTTGCTCAACCAGATACAGGTTCCTGTTGACACATCTCCAGAAAATTTGGTGAACTTGGTGAATCCAACCTCGAAGAACTCAACCATTGTGTTCTCAGAGGCAGACCTACCTAAAAGTGGACCTAGCCATTCACAAGCCATGTACATCACTGTCGACACCATGGGAAAGAGGGTTCCGACAGTCCTGATCGACAATGGTTCCGCTCTTAATGTGTGCCCTCTCAGAACTGCCACCGTTTTGGGGTTGGATCCAACAGACTTCGTGCCATCCGGGCAAACAGTGAGAGCCTATGATAACACCCGTAGAGAAGTGATTGGAGTGGTCACTTTGCCGTTGATTATGGGGCCTACAGAATTCAGAGTGGAGTTCCAAGTGCTGGACGTCCCGTCGTGCTTCAATCTCTTGTTGGGGAGACCTTGGATTCATCCTGCAGGGGCTGTCCCTTCTTCATTGCACCAAAAAGTCAAGTTCCCTTATGAAGGGGCCATCGTCACACTCCAAGGTGATTATGACTTGAAGTCGTCAGGGGTACCCATTTGCGAGATCAAGCCTGAGCCCGTTGGAGCACCATTGTCTGGGTTCGAGTATGTTCAATGCATAGAGAAAGAGCCGGAACAGAGAGAGTTGATACCTCTCGACTTTTGCCCTCATGGCAACCTACATGTGGGGAACATAATGAAGAAAATGAGTTTCTTCCTAGGCATGGGACTCGAACGCCGTCAGCAAGGCATACTGGTATCCGTTTAGAGCCGCATTGTCACCTATACCTTCGGATTGGGGTATGAGCCTTCCAAAAAGGACCGTATGGAGATGTTGCAGAGAAGCAGAGAAAGGGTCAAAGCAAAAGCAGAAGGAAGGGTGCCAGATATCCGAATCTCGCCATACCGACCTACCTTGAATGGTTACTTTGTTAAGGAAGGGGAGGATTTCCTATTCTGTGGATTCCCCGAACCATCCATTGACAAAGCAACCAAAGCGAGAGTTCCGGGGTTTGAAATATTCTTCACTGAGTGGTATCCCATTACTGCAACAATGGTTGATGATGAAGCAATCAAGGATGACCATTGGGAAGAGAAGAGTGAGGACTGGGCAGAACAGATGGATTCAGAAGCCATGGTTACAATGTTTCAAGATATGGTTCTTGCTGTAGAGGAATCGGATCTTGAGTGTTCTTCAATTCACCATGCAGCTGTGCCGCTCCTTAATTGGTATCTTAAAGAGGGTACTGTTGCAGAAGTTCTTGAGGGCGAGGATCTCGACTTACCTGATAGTAGTTTGTAGGTTCCTTAGTAGCTTGTCTTAGCTTTCCTTTCAAATAAAGTGTGTCCGCCTAGCCCACCTTGTGGAGTTAGGAGTCGTTCCCTAGTTGTGGCACATGTGTTTTCTTTTCTTTGTTTCGTTTTGTTAGTTCAGTCAATAAAGTGTGTTTCTTTTCATTATTTGCAGTGTTTCCTTTCTCTCTTCTATGGATATCTATGGCATGGATATAGATCCTAGGAATGACGTCCCCCCGGAGCTCGTCGAGCAAAGGAAAAGGGGCGTTACCGAACCTAACATGGATGAATTGGAATCAATCAATCTAGGGACGGATGAATTGCCAAGGATAATTAAAATTGGGATAACTCTCTCACCTGCTGAAAAAGAAAAATTGATAATACTTCTAAAAGCCAATGTAGAGGCCTTTGCATAGTCTTATGAGGATATGCTTGGTATTGATCCAGATATTATGCAACATTACATCCCCACTAATCCCACTAAAAAGCCTATAAAGCAAAAATTAAGAAGATTAAAACCAGCATGGGCTTTGAAAGTAAAAGAAGAGGTAACTAAACAATTAGATGCCGGGTTTCTCCAAGTTGTGGAGTACCCTGAATGGCTGTCTAACATAGTGCCTGTGCCTAAAAAAGATGGGAAAGTGCGAATGTGTGTTGACTTCTGTGACCTTAATGCTGCGAGCCCAAAGGATGATTTCCCTCTACCGCATATCGATGTGTTGGTGGACAGTACAGCAGGCCATGCTCTTCTCTCCTTCATGGATGGGTTCTCCGGTTACAACCAGATAAAGATGGCACCTCGAGACATGGAAAAGACGGCTTTTATCACGCAATGGGGCACGTATTGCTACAAGGTAATGCCTTTTGGCTTGAGAAATGCTGGGGCTACTTACCAAAGAGCTGCTACGACCCTATTGCATGATATGATCCATAAAGAAGTAGAGGTGTATGTGGACGACATGATAGTCAAATCTGTAGACCGAGAAGGACATTTCGCGGCATTGGAGAAATTCCTAGAACGGGCAAAGAAGTACAACCTCCGACTGAATCCTCAGAAGTGCACCTTCGGAGTCACCGCAGGGAAGCTGTTGGGTTTCATGATCACTCAGAGGGGAATTGAAGTTGATCCAGGGAAGATAAAAGCTATCACAGAGATGGAGCCACCAAGAACGGAAAAGCAGATCCCGGGTTTTCTGGGGAGAGTTCAATACATAAGTCGCTTTATCGCCAATCTGACCATGGTATGCGAGCCAATTTTCAAGCTACTTAAAAAGGGCGTTTCCAAGGAATGGAATGAGGACTGTCAAGAAGCCTTTGAGACCATTAAAAGGTATTTGAGTAACCCCCCAATCTTGGTTCCCCCGCGGCAAGGTGAACCATTACTGTTATATTTAACGGTTACTGAAACCGCGACGGGAGCTATGTTAGCTCAATACCTTGAAGGATCGAAAAAGGAAAATGCCATCTACTACTTGAGCAAGAAAATGACAGATTATGAAGTAAAGTACAATGCGCTAGAAAAGGCTTGCGTAGCATTGGTATGGGCTACCCAGAAACTCCGTCATTACATGATGTCTTTTGAAGTCCTGTTGATAAGTCGATTAGATCCTTTGAAGTATTTGCTAGAAAAAACAGTCCTATCGTACAGGACCGCTCGTTGGTCACTTCTTCTCAATGAGTTCGACATAAAGTACCTGGCACAGAAGTCCGTCAAAGGAAGTGTCATTGCAGACCATTTGGCCAGCTGCCCTGTGTCATCATCAACCCAATTCAATGATGAGTTCCCCGATGAAGATATCCTAGAAATCAAGAAGAAGGTTTGGAAAGTCTACTTCGACGGAGCTACAAACAGAAGAGGTTACGGCATAGGAGTGCTACTAGTCTCGCCTGAGGAAGCCTTCACGCCTTTAGCAGTCAAATTGGGGTTCGAAGCCACCAACAACATAGCAGAGTATGAGGCCTGCATCCTAGCATTGGAAGCTGCGTTAGAGTTGGGGATAAAAGAACTAGAGGTGTTCGGAGATTCAGCATTGATAATCTGTCAGATAAAAAGGGAGTGGAAGACTCGCGATGAGAAGCTGTTGCCTTATCATGCCTATTTGGAAGCACTGACCAAAGAGTTTGCGGAGATCGAGTTCAATTACTTGTCGAGAAACAAGAATCAGTTCGCTGATGCCTTAGCGACTCTAGCTTCAATGGTGGAGATACCAGAAGGAGGAAGCGTGAAACCGCTCGTGATCGAATGCAGAGAGAAACCTGTTTATTGCTGCTCCATTCGAGAAGGAGAGGTAACAGATAACCACCCTTGGTTTTATGACATAAGAAGGCTCATCGAGGAAAGAGAATATCCGGAAGAAGCATCTCGTGTGGATAGGCGAACACTGAGGAGATTGGCAAGCCATTATGTGGTATGCGGAGGAAAATTGTATCGGAGGTCTTACGACAGAATCCACTTGCTGTGTGTCACGGAGGAAGAGGCTAGAAAACTCATCGAGGAAATCCATGAAGGAGTGGGGGCTCCGCATATGAATGGATACATGTTGGCTAAGAAGATCATGAGACTAGGGTATTACTGGTCTACAATGGAAAGAGATTGCTATGCCCACTGTGAACCCTGGAAATTGGGCCCACGAGGGATTGAAAAGAAAGTGGGTTTGAAAAAGAAAAAGGAAAGGAGTCGCCACCTTATTTTTTAAAGGAAACAAGGAAAACCCTAAAAATCAGGTTGTTTTAGGAAAACAATTTGAATGACTCCATAAAAAAAGGAAAGGCAAAAACCAATCTTTTGAAAACCAAAGAAATCGGGGATTCGGAGGCTAAGTTATGACATGGGAAGGTTCTAGGCAAAGCCTATAGGCACCCATGTCACCCTTTCGGTCTCTCAGTTCATTTGGGCTAAATTAAAGTCTTTCCATACAAAAATCAGCAAGTATATCATCACAAGAATTGCATGCATATCATATATTTCATTCATCCATCCATGCATAATAAGCAAATAAAAACAGAAAATAAAAAGAAGAAAAGAAAACATAAATAAACCTAGGATGCTTGGATCCTAGAACGGACTTGAGCCTCACGAAGAGCGCCTACGTACCATGCAACGAAATACATGGATCAAAGTCCACGTAGTTCGATTAGAACTAAGGTTAAATCCTAATACAAACCTATGGTTAAAACCCTAGGTTTCCTTATTTGATCAAAAGAGTTGAATTTGATAGAAAGTTTGATTTTAGGAAAGAAATCCACAAAATGGAAACTTTAATAAAAACCAGAATTTTGTTGGTTAAGGAAACCTCTAATTAAACCATAGGACTTGTATTAAAAATTAACCCTAGATAGGGAGAAGAGAATGAGTTAAGAAGAAAGGTGAATTGGGGCACCTTCACACCCACTTACCTGAGCGCAATTAGCTCCAAGCATTTAGCCATTTCAGACATAAGCAGCCCTATTTGCCATGGGACAAATACCACACCTATTTGCACCCTTACAAGTGCTCAAAACCATGCAAAAACACTAACATGCAAATCTGGACAGAATAGTATTATGACCTAAAATCATCCACTAAGCATGCCAATAGCAAAAACAGCGAACAATAATAAGTCCTAACATATTCCTAGAACCATATCATGCATAAAAACCCTAAAACATACTAACATGCATGCAAAACTATCATGTTTACTCCATATGAAAAACATATACAGCAAACACGAAGAAAAACCAAATAGAAAAGTCTACTTTATCATGCTATATGAAAACAAACACGAAACAATGACTCTAAAACCCTAAACTCACAAATATGCTTAAAAACATACAAAACATACTTTAATCATGCTAAAACCAAACTAAACAGAAATTAAATCATGCATATTAACTAACTAAAGCAATATAACATGATGAAAATCCTAACTCTAACATGCAATGACACTAATCCTAGCACAAGGACAAGCAGGAGCACAAGAATCATAACTATGCATTAAAAACCTAAAGGACAGCCCTAAAGCATGCTAAACAGTAGATAAAAAATAGATATTCCATGTATATTAACTAGCTAGAGTGTTAATACATGATAAAAAAGTCACCTTTAACATGCAATAAGCCTAACCCATATGAGAACCTAGTTTAAGCTTGAATAGAGAAGGAGAATACCTTAGGAAGTGGCTCCCCTTGTGTTTGTAATTGTTCGTGGCTCCTCAGGTCTTTAGAGTGAATCAAACCAACACGAATCCTCCTCTTTGTCAAAGTGGTATCACAGCAAAGAGATCAAAACTCACTCAACTTTGAAAAGAAATAGAAAACAAAAAGAGAACAAGAGAAAAGAAAAAGTGATTCTCGTCACTTTGCAGCAGCAGCAACTTCAATCGCATTTTTGGGTATGAAAACGTTGGCTTTGGACAAAGCTTGTGAAATACAAAGTTGTAGAGAATTGAATTATCTTTCTAACAAGACTAATTTCATCAAATTCTGACTTCGGATGAAAAAGTTATGATTAAAATACGACTGCTGGTTTTCAGAAAATCTGCTGCTGAATTATGACGAATTTCACTCCCTCCAAACCCTCTTCTCCTCTCCCTTGTTTAAAGACATTAAGAGAGTATTTATAGCTGAAATCTGGAGTTTCCCTTTCCTTCCTGGACTAGGTTTCCTTGGAGAATAATCAAAAGGTATTTTATAATGATAAAAGACTTCTAATCTGAATAGGAAAAGGAAATTGTCTTTTATAAAAATTGGGAGACTGACTGCTAACACGCATGCACATGTATCGTATGTGCGTACACACACTCATCACATACGTACACGTGTTAGTGTCATGATAAAAATGGCTAATTTAATAAAATAATTTTCTTTTCATTTTAACCAAAAATCTCATGCTGTGATTCGCACTAATTCTTCAAGGATAATCCGTAAATAACCACACTAAACTCATCATCAGGGCCACGGGACTTAAGATGACAACCGGTACAAAATGATGACTAATGAAAGTCAATTTGAAAAGATTTGGTTGGTAATTGTGAGTCAATTAGAGCTAACTCAAGGAAGGGTCAATTAACCAACTTGAACTACATCGAGCCATTTTAATCCCGAGCCATTGACTTACCAAATTGACACTAAAAATACCTCTTATGCATCCATATGAACTCTAATTGACAATTTGGAGATCATTCCAAGGTCAAATGAAAAGTTTGGGACTTAAAAGACGATTATGCCCCTCAAGTCACAAAAGCTCTTATTATCCCTCAAGATCAACTCCAATTTGAACCAAAATTCATATCCATTGTCCTTGTGACTCTAGAAAACTAATGCAAGTGACTAGACTCAAAAACAAAACAAAAACATGCATGAAATGATGAGCCCTAGTAAGGTGGTGCAAAAATGGGGTGTGACACCCACGTCAAGAAGTGTCATAAGTGTCAACTCTTCGTCAATGGACAACACTTGCCCTCCATGCCCTTAACAAGCATGTCAACTCCGTAGCCGTTTGCAGTATGGGGAATAGATATCATCGGACAGATTAAGCCGAAGGCATCCAATGGTCATGAATACATTTTGGTAGCCATCGATTACTTCACCAAGTGGGTGGAAGCAGCTTCTTTCAGAGTTTTGAATGCTAAAAAGGTGGCGCAGTTTATACAGCTCAACATTATCTACCGATATGGGGTACCACATGAGGTCATTTCAGATAATGGTCAGCATTTCCAGAAGAAGACCAAAGAACTTTTGCAGAAGTACAAGATCGTTCACCACTTGTCGTCCCCGTATCGCCCGCGGACAAACGGCGCAGTGGAAGCTGCTAACAAGAACATCAAGAAGATATTACAGAAAACGGCTGACACGTACACTGATTGGCATGAGAAACTACCATTGGCATTATGGGGGTACAGAACGTCAGTCAGATCATCAACAGGGGCTACGCCGTATGCGCTGGTGTATGGGATGGAGGCTGTTCTGCCAGTGGAATTGGAAGTTCCTTCGTTAAGGGTTGCAGTGGAAAGTCAGCTAGCAGAGGTGGACTGGATCAAAAGTCGTTATGATGAGTTGGCATTGCTAGATGAAAGGCGATTGAGGGCTCTCTACCATGTGCAAGGGTACCAGAGAAGAGTCGCAAGGGCGTTCAACAAACATGTCAAAGACAGAGGCTTGAAGAAAGGAGATTTAGTATTGAAAGAGATCCGAGCTCCAATTTTCGACCCACGAGGAAAGTTCAAACCGAGTTGGGGTGGACCGTACGTCATCAAGGAGATATTGCCAGCAGGGGCTGTTCGACTTATGGATTTGGATGGGATCGAGTTCGCTCGTCCCTCCAATTTGGATCAATTAAAGAAGTATTATGTATAAGGTCTGCTAGGTTGAAAACCTGTAAAGGCAGCCTAGGCAAAAGTTAAGGCATGAGAACTACGTAGGACCTGATTCCCCAAAAAGAAAAAAGAAAAAAAGAAAAAAAAAGAAAAAAAAAGAGAAAAAAAAAAAGAAAAAAAAAGAAAAAAAAAGAAGAAAAAAGAAAAGAAAAAAAAGGGGAATACGTAGGCAGCCCATAAAGTTACATTGGGTGCGGTCCAATCAACACAATCAAAAAATCTCCAAAGTAGATTATTATTGGCAATTCATTTGAAACTAATTGTTTGACATAACAATTTATTGATGTTAAGTAAAAGAACTATCGACATGCCATAGATATGCTATTCCTTAAGTCCTCTTGAGTTTCTTCAGAGTCATTTTGTTTGTCTTCTGTCTTTCTCTATCAAGTCTTCTTTTCTTTCGTAAGTCATGGTCGTGGGATGCCTCCACTGCTTCAAGAATGTCTTCTCTGCAAAGTCCAAGTCTCGTGTCCTTGATAAGGTCATAAATTCTTTCTCGACGAGAAGTTTCCTTTTCGCCCAAATCATCCTTCAACCATTGCTTATATTCTCTACTTATCTCGAAAGGTCCTTCAGTGTTGGCAATCCGAGTCAATTTCAGGTCTATAGGCCAGCGAGTCCTCGTCCACTTGATTATGGTAGGACCGACAGGTTCCACAGAGCAACAAGATCCTGTTAAGGACGGTATGGTTTGCATAGCGCCCATCTGGCGAAGAATTCTCGAAGTCCAATAGAAGGAAGTCAATCTCAGTCCTATGAGTTTGACAAAAGCACACCCCGAGGTTCGAAAAAGTACCTGCTCTTTACACCCCCATGTGAAGACGTACCATCTGATGTTCCGCCATGACAGCGTGTGGAAATAACCCAACCAATCTGTTAAAGAGAACGGCCCAGGGAGTTCAACTCGACGCAGACAGAAGTGTTGGGGCTTGTATGGATTGATAGTGGTGGGAGATAGAAAATTCAAGCGCTCGAGCAGCCACATTTGCAGTAAAAAGGGGCTACCTTCTAAAAGCACTTTGGGGTTGCCATGAATTTTATCTAAACCATTCAAGGTTTCAGCTAATACCAAAGGAATGATATTATGTCGCTTAAGAAGAGGGGCAACCAGCTCACATATTTGAACAGGGGCTTGAAGAGTGCCGGTGGATATGAGAAAGCGACCAATTAAGCAAAAAGCGAGTGCACGCTGAATTTGAAGGGTGAAAGTCAGAGTACCTTTGCTATCATGAGCCAAGAATGAGGTTGCTAACTTCATTAAGTCCACCATATGATCCTTGAAGAAGATCGTTGCGTCCCTTTGAGGAATGCCAAGAAAATCCAAGAAGGAAGCAAGGTAATCAGAGCGAGGTGTAGGAAGAATGAATGGCCCTGCGGGCGAAACTCCAAATAAAGCACAGAATTCCTCCATGGTTGGGCATAATTCTTCATAATTAAATCGAAAGACATGGGTTTGAGGATCCTAGAAGTATGTAGCAGCAGTGGGAAGGGTCGTCTCGAGCTTCATGTGCCTTATGGAGAGCAATGGTTTCAAGTCGAAGCGCTTAAACTCAGTTTTGTCTTTAGCAGCCATGACTGCCAAAAACCCTCTTAAGAACCCATCCAAGGCTTCCATAATTATTGTCAATAGGTGAGTTAGAAGACTCCCCTCATGTGTTTTTATAGGAAAAGGGTCACAAATTCGAGTCCTAAAGGGAGTAGAACCGTCAAAATCGCAAAATTCCTGAAAAATCGCGAAAAGGCGCGTCGACCTCGGGTAACCATACGGGGCTGGACGGTCAGCCGTCTAGGCCCAGACGGCTAACCGTCCGGGGCCAGATGGTCACCCGAGGCCCCCGCCTTGTTTTGCCTTGTTTCGCCCAGTTTTGCCCATTTTCGCGTTCGGATGGCCTTTTTAGGCCATTTTCACTCCTATGAACTCATATTGACTCAAATTTTCATGAGAAAGGCACCATAACATCATCATGATAGATTCAAACAAGCACAACAAGTATCCATAATAAGGGATAAGAAAGTTTGGTTTTAGGTAGCAAGTACAAAACACAAGCATGAAATGCAAAAAGATAGCCATGGTCTCATTGTTTCTACAAGCCCAACAAGAAAGTAAATGAACTCAGCGGTTCCCAGAGCTTCTTTTGTGGCTCGGCCCAGATCCGTCACGACCCCCACGAGGTGCTCTAGGAGGGCGCATTGCTGGTGGTGGCTGCATATACAAAATCCATTGCAAAGAAGTCAAGTATGAGAATAGGGTTGGTTGAAAACCACAAATGGGAACTTTAAAATAGGTTGAACACTTACTATGACATCCAAACGAGCTTCTGCCATGGATTTGGCTAAGCTCATCCTCACAAGGTCACGCCTCAAGCCCTCACTCAGGTCAATAAACTCTTGGGCATATACCGCAGGCACCTAGGATAATCAATAAGGGTAAAATTGAAGGTAATGTTCAAAAAAGAAAGAAATACCCATAAAGAGAACTCACCTGTTCTCGATTTGGGTCGATCCTAGGAGATTCATCGAATGCAGTATGAGTGATAGCGGTCTTGACAAAGTCTGACCCACTACACAAATCAATGAACCAGTTCGGCTGAGGCAAGGGTAGTGACCTATCCCCCTCCATCTCATCTTCCTCAGAGCCAGGAACCACTCCTGAGCCCACTGTTGAGCTATGCCCTCGTGCTCGTCGACCCTGTAAGTGTTCACCCATTAAATAGAGTCTCTATCAAAAGGAAAAGGCTAGGAGAATGTTAAAGACTTACCCCTTGAGGAGGGAGGCCTGTCACCCTGGGCCTCATCAGATATTGGAGACAGAAAGTGTCATATGCAATGTCAGGAGAAGTGAACTCCTTCGCATCCCAGCCTCTCAAGGCATCCCACAACTCCTCCCCTTCCATTAAGTTAGCATGCCTCATGTTAAGTGGTGGAAGCATTGGAGCCATGGCGGCATTCACATCACCCATGACTTGGCGTAAGACACGCTCCCCTAGGTACCAATACCTACCCACGGGGCCTTCCAAGAGCACCCTCTTGCCCGTCAGCATCAAGCTAGGAATGCATCGCTTGGGTAGCATTGGTACCCATATCTTCCATGGATTCCATTCAATCTGTCCAAAAATCCAAAATGAGAAATTGGGGAGTAAAAAGAAAAGGAAAAGAATGGGGAAAGAATTTCACTATATCAGCAGTGAGGCTTGCTAGGTGAGCTCTAGCAAAGGCGTAATCATGACGATTCGCCGCCCGGATGGACACATAACTAGGAGAGTAATTCTTGAGGGTAGGCCATTCAATGGTTTCCTTAGCAAGGGATGGGCGACATAGGTTGAGGTACTTATAGCACCAAACCTGTCAAAAGTTGAGAAAAGAGTCAAAAAGAAAAGATAATGTAAGAAAAAATAAAAAAGAAATGAAAGGGAAGTAACATTACCTCCCAAACAAAGGGCATCCCCCCTAAGTCCTTGGTCACGCCACGTGACATGTCACACATTGTGCGATACATGATGGCTAGAGCAGCCCCTCCCCAGTTGAATTTCCTGATCTTGTCAACATCCTCCATGCTTACAAGAAGACCCAAAGGGGCTAGGTCGCCCGTCCCGGCAAAGAATGTGCATGAGATCATGTACAGAAGGAATGCCCTTGTAATGCAATCGGGGCTTGCACCCTCGCTCTCCCTTTGCTTAGCAAACTTGTTGAAAAGCCAAGTGCGTCGCACTGCTTTCTTGATGACCTCGATTTCCATCCCAAGGTAAGCTAAGAGATAATCCTCATCCATGTGAGCCTCCTCATAGAATTCCAAGCTTTTGCCTTTAATGCTTAAGCCCGTTATCATGGTGAAGTCCTTGGGGGTTAGTGTCATCTCCCCGAAGCTAAAATGGAATGTATTGGTGGTGTCCCACCATAGCTCAGACAAGGCTAGCAAAGCTTGCCTATCACATTGGTCATTCCATAGAGAATCTAGGAATGGGCCAAAACCGGCCTTTTCGATATAGCCTTTGGTGATGGGTTGGAAGTTTTCCATGTTCCGCCACCATTCAATGAGTCCTTTGACAGAGGACCGAGTGCGCATGTCCTGAAAGTTGGGCTATAGCCATTGAAAATACCTTGAGAGTTAGTTGAAAGAACATGGAAATAATAAGCTTACACTAGCAATTGGTTTCAAATCGTTTTCCAAAAGATGTCAAAAGTTTGTTTTTATTCATGAAATGAATTGCTAATGGATGTTTATGAGTTTACTTGTTTATATGCCTTAATTTGGCAAGGATTGAATACTTTTTTATCACTTGGGCATTTTATCGAACACTTGGTGGGGGACACCTCCCAAGCCTTGAAACAAAATAATTTTGTATGATCAATCCTTACTAAATCATAGCATATTACTCATTTGAATGTTTACTTGTTGATATACATTGATTTGGTGAAGATTGAACATCTTTATTTCACTTGGGAATTTTATCGAACACTTGGCGGGTGCCATTTTTCAAGCTTTCAAATGAAAAGAATTTGTGCGTTCAATCCTTGCCAAATCAAGGGATATCACTCAACAACCCAAGGGGTATTCAAAAGAAGTAGAAGGGAATGCAATTTCATCAAAAGAATCGAAAGATTCAAAAGAAAAGTGTTAAGTTGGGTAAACTTACTTCTTGTTGGGAATGGATGAATGAGAGATGCTTCTCGGGTTCAAGCAACACCCTAGCTTGTGGAGCATCATAGAGTGGTGCCTTGTATGTGCTTTTGACCCCATAGAATGGATACTTGGTGCTTGAGTCCTTGCTTGATGACATCCTTGATGATGGAGTTGGGTTTGTGAAAAATGGGTTTGATTTGGTTTGATTTCACAAGATGATGTGAATTGGTTGTTTTGATTGCTAAATGGGCTTGATTTGTTGGTGTTTGATGTGCATTTGATGTTTGGATTGAATGTTTTTGAAATGGGAATAAGAGAATGAGAGATGGAGAAGATAGGATGTGAGTTTAGAGAGAGAAACTCTCTAATTTTTGAATAGGAGAATGTGAGAATGAGTGGGCAAGTGTTGGGTTTAAAAACCCAGAATTTTTTCAATGGTGGGCTCGGGTAACCGTCCCACCCTGGACGGTCAGCCGTCTTGCCCTGGACGGTTGACCTTCTGAGGGCAGATGGTCACCCTAGCCCGCTTTGCCCGTTTGCCCCGTTTCGCGGGCTTGCGACCTCTAAACTTCTCCAAATTGAATTTTTGTGCAATCCTTGAGTTATGGGATGAATATATCCCCCAAGTTTATCAAGTTTCAATGAAATTTTTGAATCTTGGGTGATTGTATTCGCCCGCATAACGAGGAGTTGCAACGGCCATGATAAATGGTTTTCTCATGAAATGAGCTTAGTGTTGAATTGATTGACTTTCAAGTCTTGGAAGTCAATTCTCTAGGAGATGATAATGATATCATATCATGTGATAAGGATAATTTCACATGAAATGACTTGCTAATCATGTGATAAAGATAACTTCACATGAAATGACGATTCATAAGCTATGCTAGTTACGAAGTAACTTGCTATCTTTGTGAAGAGGGCATGAAATGCACTTTGTTTTTCAATCAATTGACGTTCAAAATCAATGTTGTATCATGTGATAAAGATAATTTCACATGAAATGACATGAAATAAGCTTGATTTCCAATCAATTAACTCTCAATTCAATGTCATTTCATGTGTTAAAAGATAATTTCACATGAAATGATAAGTAATGAACTTGATTTTGAGTTGAATGACTCTCAATACATTATCATTTCATGTGATAAAGACAATTTCACATGAAATGCACTTGATTTGGAGTTGAATGACTCCCAATACATTGTCATTCCATGTGATAAGGATAGTTTCACATAAAATGATAAGAAATGAGCTTGATTTTGAATCAATTGACTTGCAATTGGGTCTCATATCATGTGATAAAGACAATTTCACATGAAATGACGATCCATGAGTTATGCAATAACTCCCCGTCTTTGTTACTTCTACAGAAAGTGGCACAATTTCCCATGAAATGACGATCCATGAGTTATGCAATAACTCCCCGTCTTTGTTACTTCCACAGAAAGTGGCATAATTTCACATGAAATGACGATTCATGAGTTATGAGATAACTCCCTGTCTCTGTTACTTCCACAGAAAGTGGCATGAAATGACGATCCATGAGTTATGAAATAACTCCCCATCTTTGTTACTTCCACAGAAAGTGGCACAATTTCACATGAAATGATACATGAGTTATGCAATAACTCCATATCTTTGTTGTTTTCGCTGAAAGTGGCATGAAATCATAATTTGATAAGTCATGAGTTATGAAATAACTCACCACCTTTGTTATCCCCAGTGAGACTGGCATGAAATGCCCTTGGTTTTGAATTGATGGACATTCAATTCACCAATAATTCACATAAAATGATGATTTATGAGTTATGAAATAACTCGTTTTGAGAATGCCAATGAAATTGGTAGGGTACCTTGTGATGCACTAGTGCAACTAGCTTTGCGTCATGAGAAGACCATGTGGATATCACTAATGCAATTAGTGCATGGTAAAGGCATTTGCATGAGCGCACCAACGAATGTTGGCATGCATAGAAATGCATTCAATTCTTTGCTTCGATGAAATCGTCGCATGCTTGGATATGACGAAGTCTATCATTATGGTTCCATTTGAGTTTGTTGGTATTAATGAGATTAATCCATCATACAAAATGTGTTGTTATATCACTAATGCAATTAGTGCATGGTAAAGGCATTTGCATGAGCGCACCAACGAAGTTGGCATGCATAGAAATGCATTCAATTCTTTGATTCGATGAAATCATCGCATGCTTGGATATGACGAAGTCTATCCTTTTGGTTCCATTTGAGTTTGTTAGTATTAATGAGATTAATCCATCAAACAAAAATGGGTTGTTCTTTGATCATTGGCTCGCAAGTGAAACTTGTTCACCAATGAGGGGCTTCTGTCACACCCCATTTTTGTCACCTTAGCTAGGACATATCATTTCATGTAGGATTTTGAGTCCTTTTTGAGTCTAGTCTTTTGCATTGAGTTTCTATGGCATTGAATATCATGTGTATGAATTTTGAAGTGATTTGGAGTCCATTTCGATAGTCAATAAGAACTTTTGCGACTTTAAGGGCATAATCGTCTTTTAAGCCGTATATTTTCCATTTGACTTTGGAATGAATCCCGAGTCATTCCATCAAGTTCATATGGGTATATAGAGTCTATATATAGGTTCAATTTCATGAATTAATGGTTTAAGATCAATTCGGCTCATAATGGTTCGGGTTGGCTAAAAGACCCTTTCTTGGTTTGCTCAAATTGACTCATAAGACCCAATCAATTTTCTCTCATTTAACTTCAATTGGGCTTTATTTATGTCCTAAACAAGTTTAGAAAGATCAATTTTCGATTGGGAAAGCATTCGGTTCGACCTTGTGTACAAACCCAGCTTAGCGACAGTGAAGCACCATGGTTAACCACCTTTGTAAAACCTAACCATGCACCCATGGTTGAGGATTTTTGTCCTAAAATGCCTAAAAATGTGTTCCCCTTCGAAACACGGTCGTTTTGGCTTTTATTTCGTCAAAATCGGACTTAATTTGAAGATTTTAGGACTTCTACAGCAAGTGGGAGTAAAAAGCGGAGCAAATATAGGAGGGCCTCGGGTAACCGTCCGGGGCTGGACGGTCAGCCGTCCAAGCCCAAACGGCTAACCGTCCAGGCCTAGTTGGTCACCCGAGGAATCCTTCTTTAAGTCAAACTCTGACTCTTCTTTCCCTCTTTTGACGGTTTCCTCCGCCAAAACAACTTGTCTGAGCTTAGGAGTGTGTAGGTTTGAGTTGTTTGAGCACCAAGAGAGTCTCTAATAGCCCTAGGATCATTATTTAGTGAATTAATCCTAGCCATTGGTTTAGGGGGTCTGTTCTCTATATAAAGGATATGATATTTAGCACATGGGGGGAGGTTAATTGCACTTTACACTTAGAGAAAGAGGGAGCTACGAGTTTGGAGAGCTAGAAGGACTTCAAGAGGAGGCTCTTCAACCTCAAGCAAGCAAGGAAACAAGAGGATTGAAGACAAGGAAGAGTCTACAAGAGGTAAGCCTATCCCTTTAATGCTGAACATGAATTTCTGCTTCTCCTTCTTCTCTTTCTTCTTCTCCTTCTAGGATAGTTGTGGTGCATGCAATTGTTCTTCTTATGGATGGAATTCAATGTCTATGAGATGTTATATGAATGATTTTAGGATAGTTTATGGCTTTATATGCTTGATAATCCCTGGTTTACTAAGGATTTGATAGCCTTATTCGTTCTATCCTCTTAAATCATGCATAGTTCACATGTTTAGGTTGCTGTGATTATTATCCTGAATTGATGCTCCTGTTAGTTAATATATATGATATGAATGATATTCATGATAATTTGAGCATGTCTTAGAGTCATTTAGTAGGTTTTTATGCATAGTTGTGAGATTAGGGTTTCGATAACCCTAAAATCACATAAGTCTCATGCAGCATGTTTAGCTTAGTTTTGTGAGTTATTTCTCATCATAGTCATTCTATATATGCTGCATATAGTTGAATCATGCTAGGTTTGCATTCATATTAGTGGATTTCTTGGTTTCTATGCATGTTAGCTAGATCATTGCATGTAGGATTGAGTTAGAGTCCTTAGTTATTCATTATTCTTGTTGTTTGCATGATTAATGGATGATTTTAGGCCTTGTCAAGGTTCTGTCCAGATTTGCATATTGCTTTCTTTGCATGATTTTGTGCACTTGTAAAGGTGCAAACAGGTACAATTCTTGTCCTATTGCAAATAGGGCTGCTATGGTCTAAAATGGCTAATGCTAGGAGCTTGTGCGCTCAGGTAAGTAGGGTTTGAAGGTGCCCCAATTCACCTTTCTTTTTCCTTCTTTTCTCCTCTCCCTCCTAGGGTTACTTCTTAATACAAACTTATGGTAATTATCAAAGGTTTCCTTCAATAATAAATTCTGGTTTTTATCAAAGTTTTCCTCTTGTGGAAGTTTTCAGTTTTGGATTAAATCAATATATTTTCAAATGAGGAAACCTAGGGTATTTACCATAGGTTTGTATTAGGTTGTAACCCTATTCTTTTCGAACTACGTGGACTTTGATCCATGTATTTCGCTGCATGGTACGTAGACGCTCTTCGTGAGGCTCAAGTCCGTTCTAGGATCCAAGTATCCTAGGTTTTTCTTTTCTTTTCTTTTTTTTCTGTTTTGTTTTATTTGAGTGATTGTGCATGAGATGATTGGATGAAATATATGATATGCATGCTGCCTTGTGATGATATATGATGATATTTGAGTGAAAAAGATATTAAGTTAGCCCAATCAAATTAAGAGACCAACTCGGGCGATGTGGGTGCCTATGGGCTTTTGCCCCGAACCTTCCCACGTCATAACTTAGCCCCCGGATCCAATTTTCTGGTTTCAAAGACTTTGCTTTTCCTTTAATGGAGTCATGTGGTTTTGAAAATAAAACATTTTTGTGGTTTTCCTCTTTTCCCTAAAAAATGAGGTGGCGACTCCTTTTTGTTTGTTGTCTTTCATACCCATTATCATTTTTGCCAAACCCTTGTGGGCTCCGTGCTTTTTCGTGGGTTCACAGTAAGACTTCACAATTTATATGGATTAGGTTAGTTCAAAGCTCATAAGAACCATGAAACCTAAGTAGGTAGCTCCATGGGGTTTAGAAAAAGTTAAACTCAAGACCTCCACTTCCTAAAACGTAATTCCTTGCCAACTTCGTTATCTCTTGAAGATAAGGTATTAAATTGGGGGAAAAAAAATTGGGTTCCACATTGAAATTTTCCAAAATGTTGAGGATACTAAAATCATCTTTACCAAAAGTTTTATGTTTTTTATCCAACAAATGAAAATTCAAAAACTAAGATTTAGAAGGGAAATTTTAATTTCTTTTGTATCTTACCATTTCTCAAACCAAGCAAAGCTTATAAGAGAAAGGCCAAGAATGAGATATATATGTAGATATGGAGGGGGTAAAAGAGATGGCCAAAATAAAAACTGAGATTAGGTCTAAATGCCAAAACAAAAACTAATATTTAGAAGATAAATTTTATAATTACAATAAAACATGTATACACAATTAAGTGATTGGAGGCAATTAGCCCTCGGTTATTATGTATGGAGATCAAGTCAAAAATTAATTCAAATGAGGCAAACTTTGGTTGGTTATTAATATTTTATCTTAACTCAAGAAATTGAAGGAGATTTAGTTCAAATTGTCCTTTTTATCTTATAATTTTGAGATATTAAAAAGGGCCAGACTATTGCCACCACATAAAATATTGTAAATCCCTCACTAATTAAATCTCCTCAAATTTTTCTATAAGCACTCCCTATCTTCCTAGAACACACTTAATAATAAATCTAAAAACCTTTTTCTACCCCACCCCACCCCCATCCCATCCTTCTCAAGCCCATTTCCCTTTGGATTTACGCTCTTCAGAAGCAAGAAGACAGAGCCAACCCCCTTTCCCTTTATCACAGCAGACGGCAATGTCTTCATCCACAATCCACCGAAAACCGATGCCGACACGAACAATTACATAAATCAACAATTCTAAAATAAGATTTGTATAGTTAAATTGTTCAGTGTTTTAAAATGGAACAATAAAAGCTTGTTCAGATTCCTAGAGTTGAACAACATCTATTTGTTTAGAGTTACATAACCGAACAATCTTAAAACGTGATTTTTTAAGGTGTTCAGAGTTTTAAAATGAAACAAAAGAAATTTTTTTGGATTTATAAATTGGAACGCATTAAAAGGGTTTGGTGTTACAAAAATAAACATTTTGAACATGTTTGGAGTCGAGAATCTGAACAAAGCGAAATTGAGCATACGAAAAACTAAAGTTAAACTAGACAAAAAATGTATAAATACTTAGCTTTTGGCTACTAATACCATCTCCAGTAATGATTTTCTCATCCATTATTCAATATAACATGAGAAACACTAATTTTTCATGTACATATGAATTTGGTGTCAAGATTGTTAGAATTTGTGAGAGCATGTAGTCTATAGATGGTTTAATGTTTCTGGAATTGGGAGTGGAGTGGGGTGGGGATAAGAAAATTTTATTTAGGTCTTTTAATAGATATGTCCTTATTGGTAAATGTACATTTGGATATAAAAAATTTAACAAATTATTTTAATTAATGGGGGGTTTAGAGTATTTTTTGTGGTGACAATAACCTACCCTATAAAAAATTACAATAATTTAGAATTTATTGTTAAACTGTATTTCAATATTTCAATACAAAAAATTACAACCTCCTCGCTTCTCCCTCTCTCTTAGTCGGTAGGTGTCTTTACACCAAAAACAGCGCCATTTCTTTTTTTAAGAAACAAATTGTATTAATCACAAGGAAAAATACAAATTGGACAAGAAGTCCAATAAAGCAGCCAAAAAATACAGCAAAAGAAACAGCAAAGACCCACTCAAGCAAAACAGCAAGCCAAAAAGCAAGCAAACAAAGGAGACCCCGCCCATAAACCAACACTAAACACAAACCAAAGAAAAGAACAGAACCCCTCAAGGAGGGTAAAAGTGGCTACCAACAACTCTTCTCTTCACAGGCTTCGAAGCACAAATCTCCCTCCAATTCCTAATAATAAAAACAAGGGAATACCCTCCACCAAAGCCCACAAGGACACAAAGAAGCACACTGTGTCCCAAATACCATCCATCTTCTCAACTAAGTCCTTGAAAGTTCTGGAGTTGTGCTCAATCCAAATAACCCAAAAGATGGCCAACCCCACACTGCTCCACAAGACCTTCGCCCTCTTGGATCAACCAAAACCTCTAAACTCCACCTCCAACAAACTATAACTATACTGAGGTCTAGCCCAGCTTAAGTTGGCAAGATTAAAAAGGCGTTGCCAAAGGGCAATCGAGATGCCACAGTGAAGAAATAAATGATCCACAGATTCTCCCTCTTTTTTACAAAGAACACACTATTGCAGGGAAAGACACATAAAAGGCCTCTTCCTTTGAACCCAGTAATTGGTGTTGGTCCTCTTATGGGCAACTGACCAAGTCAAAATTTTGACTTTCAAAGGAACAATAGCTTTTCAGATCATTCTAGCAGGATTAAAAACTAAAACCGAGTTGTCCTTTCTTAAAGAGTCAAAAAAAGATTTAGAAGAGAAAGAAAGAGAAGAGTGACACATTCACAACCTTCTATCACAACTAGAAGGAGAAATCAACACATTCTTAATAGTATCCAAAAGAGACAACATCTCATCAAACTCTCTATCATTAAGGTTGTGGGATAGGAAAAGATTTCAACTTAAAGAATTAGAAACCACAGAAACCATATCAACAATGACAACATCTTTCGCCCGAGAAAGGCGATATAATTGAGGAAATAAAGAAGACAAAGAATTGTCCCCCACCCACAAATTCTCCCAAAAACGAATCCGAGCACCATTGCGAACAAGAAGTTTGATATGGTTCAAAAAATAAGGAAAACCTTGAGAGATAAATTTTCATGAGCAACGAAAACTCTCCCTTTCCACAATATTAGAATCCCACCCGTTATTTTGAATACCATACTTGCTTTTGATGATGGAATGCCAAAGAGAATCTTGTTCAATAGGGAACCTCTACAACCATTTTCCAATAAGAGCAACATTCCTATGAACAATCTTACCCAAACCAAGCCCACCCTTATCCTTAGATCTAGTCATAACATCCCACTTAACCCAGTGATCTTTCTTGCCTTCTCTACTACCTTCCTATAAAAAGTCTCTTTGCAACTTCTCAATTCTAAAAGCCATTTTCTTAGGAATTTTAAAAAGAGACAAGTAATAAGTGGGAATGCTGTTGAGGACAAAACTAACCAATATTAACCAACCCCCCCTCCCTAAAAATAAAGGCTTTTTTCCAACCATCTAATCTTTTTCCAATTTTCTCCACCACCCCATCCCAAAAACTCACATTCAACGGGTTGCCACTAAGAAGCATACCTAAATATTTTGTATGCCACTCACTAATAAAACAACCCATCTCAACCACAATTCTCTCTAACTTAGAATTCTCCACATTGATACCACCTAAAGAGCTCTTAGAAAGATTGATGTCCTTAAGGCCAGAGAGCAACTCAAAACCTCTCACCAGCGTAGTCAAGTCCCTAAAAATATCTTCATTAGCTTCTAGGAATAAAATTGTATCATCAGCAAATTGGAGATGAGAAATCTTGACTTTATTCATACCGACTTCAAAACCCCGAATAATGTTCATCTCCTTAGCCTTAATAACCAACCTACTCAAAATATCCACCACCAAAGTGAAAAGAAAATGCGATAAAGGATTCCCCTGTCTTAAACCTCTAGAAGCCTCAAACCACCTTCTAGGTCTACCATTGACTATCATAGCAAAATTCATAGAACTAAGACACCCTCTAATCCAACCTCTCCATCTCTCTCCAAAGCCTTTCTTTTCAAGAACATATCCAGAAACTTCCAATTAACATGGTCGTAGGCCTTTTCAAAATCAAGTTTAAAGATAATACCTTCCTTATTCCTCTTCTTATAATCCTCAACCAATTCATTAGCAATAAGCACATCATCAAGAATTTGTCTCCCTTCCACAAAAGCACCTTGAGCAAGCGTGACAATCTTACTAAAAACCTCCTTAAGCCCAAACAACAAAACCTTAGCCACAATCTTGTAAAGACTAGAGACTAAGCTAATAGGCCTATAACCCTTAATGTTAATTGATCTATCTTTTTTAGGGATAAGATAAATGAAGGAAGCATTAGTACACTTATTGATAACCCCTATTCTCAAAAAATTCCTCAAAAACCTCCATCAAATCCTTCTTGATCACCCCCCAACACTCCTGAAACACTGTCATAGTAAAACCATTGGAGCCAAGAGACTTATCTCTACTCAAATAAAAAACAGCCCCTTTGATTTCCTCTTCAAAAAAAGGTTTATCAAGAAAACTAACACTATCTTCATCAATCGAACTCCAATCAAACCCCTCAATCCCTAAACTAACATTTCTAGAAAAAGTATAAAGATGAGAATAAAAATCTACAATCTCTTTAGCGACCTTGTCAGGATCCTCAATCATCTCACCAGAATTCAACTCAATCCTTTTAATCATGTTCTTTTTCCTCCTCCCATTAGTACTCTATGAAAAGGTTTAGTGTTGTTATCACCTTCTTTAATCCATTTGTCCTTAGCCTTTTGTCTCCAATTCACTTCCTCCTTGAAAATCACTTCCTCTGAAAAGCCTCTTAAGCCTATTTCTCTCAAGTCTATTATTCTCAGAGAGATAACCCTCACAATCTAACTCATCTAAAGACTGAATGCTATTTGAAATAGAATTCTTAGTCGCTCTCATATCACCAAAAATATTTTTGTTCCATTCTTTAATCTCACTCTTGACATACTAAAGTTTCTTCATGAATTTGAACCCCCTCCCAGACCTACACATTACAACCACTCTAAGAATTCTCAAAAAAAAGTTTTAAAAGAGTGATGAGTGTCACACCCCATTTTTGCACCACCTTACTAGGGCTCATCATTTCATGCATGTTTTTGTTTTGTTTTATAGTCTAGTCACTTACATTAGTTTTCTAGAGTCACAAGGACAATGGATATGAATTTTGGTTCAATTCGGAGTTGATCTTGAGGGATAATAAGAGCTTTTGTGACTTGAGGGGCATAATCGTCTTTTAAGTCCCAAACTTTTCACTTGACCTTGAAATGATCTCCAAGTTGTCAATTGGAGTTCATATAGATGCATATGAGGTATTTCTAGTTCAATTTGATGAATCAATGGCTCAGGATTAAAATGGCTCGACATAGTTTAAGTTGGTTAATTGACCCTCCTTTGGGTTAGCTCTAATTGACTCACAATTACCAATCAAATTTTTTCAAATTGACTTTCATTAGTCATTATTTTATCCCCAAAAGTGTTTTAGAAAGTTTAAGTTTGATATAGAAAGCATTTGGTTTGATCCTATGTGCATACCTATGCTTAGCGAAGGTAGAACATAGCGGTTAACCGCCTTTGTCAAACCTAACCATGCCCCTATGGTTAGTGGTTTTCACCCTAAAATGTTCAAAAATGTATTCCTCATCGAAACACAGTCGTTTTGGCTTTTGTTTCATCAAAATCGGAGTTAATTTGCCCCCTGAAACACTTCTAAAAGGATTGAGAGTCAAAAATAGGCAAAAATCCGAAGCGGGCTCGGGTGACCACCCAGCCCCGGGCGGCTAGCCGCCTGGGCCCAGGTGGCTAGCCGCCCAGGCCCTGGTGGTCACCGGAGACCACTTTCCTAATTTCACTCCAACCCTTTGCTGAAGCGGATTTCTTCCTATTTTGACGAACAAGGACTCTTTTGGACGAGTTTCCTTCTAATTTTTGGTAACTTCTGAGTTACTTAAGCCCTAAGGGGGTCTCTAATAGCCCTTGGATTAATTCTTAGCATTTTAATTCCAGCCATTGGTTAATCCTTAGTGAACTCTATAAATACCCCCTATGCTTCAACACAAGGGGAGCCACTTTATGCATTAATATGTGAGTGTTTGAGAGAGAATAAGAGAGAGAGACTTGAAGGAGAGCTAGAGGACCTACTGTAGCCTTGGAGAACATTGATTGAAGACATCCACAAGAACAAGAGAGAGTCTATACAGCAGCAAGGAAGGCTTTCCTAAGGTATTCTTTCTTTCTATTCAAGCTTAAACTAGGATATCATGTAGAATAGCTCTATTACATGTAATGCTTATGATTTCTACCATGGATTGAGGTTTCTATTAGTTAATACATGTGAGAATAATGATGTTCATGATGAGTTTGGCATGTTTTAGAGTTAGTTCATAGGTTTTAATGCATAGTTGTGATTCCTGTGCTTCTGTTGTCCTTGTTTTAGAATAGTGCCATTGCATGTTAGAGTTAGGGTTTTTTGTCATGTTCTATTGCTTTAGTTAGTTAATATGCATGATTTAGGTTCTATTTAGTTTGGTTTTAGCATGTTTAGAATTTATTTTGTGTGTTTTCAAGTATATTTGTGAGTTTAGGGTTTTAGTATCCTTGTTTTAGGTTAGTTTCATACAGCATGTTAAAGTAGGTCTTTTTATTGGTTTTTCTTCATAGTTGCTGTATATGTTTTACATATGGAGTAAATATGATATTTTTGCATGCATGATGGTTCATTCTAGGGTTTTTATGCATGATATGGTTCTAGGATTGTGTTAGAGCTTATTATTGTTTGCTGTTTTTGCTATTAGCATGTTTAGTGGATGATTTTAGGCCTTAGTACTATTCTATCTAGATTTGCATGTTAGTGTTTTTGCATGGTTTTGAGCACGTGTAAGGGTGGCAATAGGTGTGGTAATTGTCCTATGGCAAATAGGGCTGCCAATGCTTGAAATGGCTAATGCTTGGAGCATTTGCGCTCAGGTAAGTGGGGATGAAAGTGCCCCAATTTACCTCTCTTCCTTAACCCTTTCTCTTCTCCCTCCTAGGGTTAATTTTTAATATGAATCAATGGTTTTAATCAAAAGTTTCCTTCAATAATAAATTCTGGTTTTATCAAGGTTTCCATTTTGTGGAATTTTCCTAAAATCAAACTTGGTTTATTCAACTCTTTTTCAAATAAGGAAACCTAGGGTTTTAACCATAGGTTTATATTAGGATTTAACCCTACTTCTAATCGAACTACGTGGACTTTGATCCATGTATTTCGTTACATGGTACGTAGACGCTCTTCGTGAGGCTCAAGTCCATTCTAAGATCCAAGTATCCTAGGTTTTTTTCTTCCTTTCTTTATTTTCTGTTTTTATTTGCTTATTATGCATGGGTGGATGAATGAAATATATGATATGCATATAATTCTTGTGATGATATACTTGCTGATTTTTGTATGGAAAGATCTTAATTTAGCCCAAATAAACTGAGAGACCGAAAGGGTGACATGGGTGCCTATAGGCTTTGCCTAGAACCTTCCCATGTCATAACTTAACCTCCGAATCCCTGATTTCTTTGGTTTCCAAAAGACTTGTTTTTGCCTTTCCTTTTTAAACATGGAGTCATTCAATTATTTTCTTAAAACAAAATTGGTTTTTAGGGTTTTCCTTGTTTCCTTTAAAAAATAAGGTGGCGACTCCTTTTCTTTTTTAACCCCAATTCTTTCTTTCTTTTTTCGTCAACCCTTGTGGGCCCAATTTCTGGGGTTCACAGTTTGGCGACTCCACTTGGGACTTGTGGGCTAGACTCTATAAAGTTTAATTGGGCTAAGTTAATTTCTTATGTTTAACTAAAATCAATCACATGCATCCGCTTGATTGTGTGCTTTTATTTATTGCATTGTGTGCGCAAATTATTGCATGATAGGTTCGATTGTCCCTCGATGTATCCTTGCCAATGATGGGCCTAGTTTCAACCTTGGTTTTCCTGATTCCAAGTGTTGGGGCGAAAGCTATCAACCTCTCTTGCCAAGTACCCTTAGGCTTGCCCTTGGGTATATTAAATGAGTTAATCACATACCGCTGGACCCACGCGGCGTTCCTGATGCCACATGTGGTTAGGTATAAAGATTGCTCAAGCAAGTGAAGGACCCTAGCCTACCCTCTCTTAGTTCATGTAGTGGGCCTTGTAGGGCACTATGGTCTCACCTTTATGCACCCACAATTGTTTGTAATGATGCTATGCCGTGTTTGTGGTGTGAGGCTTTATATCTTATGCCCTTAACATATACCTTTAAACCCTAACCTTTGTTAAGGCCATGGAAGAGGAGGAATAAGTTAAGGAAGTAGGATGTAAAGCTATGTTTGTGATGTGCTAATCCATGGGAATTAATTAAACCTAATTGAAGGACTCTATACCCTATTCTTTTAAACATAACCTTAATCCATGACCCTTGAAAAGGTAATTGGATAAAAGGAATGAATTAATTGAATATGGTATAAAGACCGAGTTCATTAAGGAAAATATGGAGGTTTAGGACAAGTCCTTAGGCTAAAGGTTAAAACTTTTCTATCCCTAGACGTGCTGGCTTGGATCCGCAATCCGCAAGGGCGTCTAGTGAGTGTTGAATCTACCCATCAGACAGATATGGCCGACGAAAGAACTAGTGAGGGGCACTTTGACCTTGAGGCTTGCCTGAAAGCCATCATGACCAAGCTTGACCATACCGCCGAGACCTCCGATATAGCATTGAAAATGGCTCAAGAGAACCAACAAAAGATGGCGGATCTTGAACAAAATGGCTCTAAGGCCCATTCCTCGGGTATACCTCATGGGGCCAGCACCAAAGAGGGACCTCAATCTAATGAGAACACCAAGACAAGGGGGGAAAGTAGTTCGAAGCCTGTGGTCATCAACCTAGAAGGGGAAACCAAAGGGAAAGGTCCTAGCAGTGATTCCGTGTTAGCTAGCAAGGTAGAAGCATAGGAGCGAACTATAAAAGGGATTCGTAGGGCCGATGACATGGTCGATGTGCGGACTCTATCTCTGTTTCCAACGGCCCATATTCCATTGCAATTTAAGATGCCAGAGTTAGAGAAATTCGATGGGATGAGTTGCCCTAAGACTCATTTGAAGATGTATGTGCGAGCTATGCACCCTCGAGGGGCCACTGACGAGCTTTTAGCTCAAATGTTCTATGAGACCTTGGCCACTTCTGTTTTGAAATGGTTCTTATCCTTGGATGAGAACAGAACTCGGACTTGGGAAGACATATGCAATGAGTTCTCGGAGCACTACAAGTACAACACAGAGGTAGACGTTACTCGGAGGGACCTGGAAACCACTAAGCAAGGGGCTCATGAAACTTTCTCTGCTTACATTATGAGGTGGAGACAAAAGGCATCGAGAATGACAGATAGACCAAATAAGGAGGACCAAATTCAGCTGGTGGTTAAGAACTTACTGCCCGTGTATCACAAGCACTTATTTGCCCACTATTTCCCAAATTTCAAAGCTCTCATTAGGGCTGCCACGCAGGTTGAGGATGCTATCAATGATGGGACAATCAAAACTGAGGAAGTGAGGAGTCGCAAGACAAACTTTACTGGGAAGAACAATGCCGAGGTCAACACCATAACTCAACCCATTCAACCCTTCTCTCTCAATGATATCAACCCACCTCGCCAATTCACTGATCTATTCATGCCACTCGAAAGAGTCCTTGAAAAGTTCATAAGCTGTGACCTATTGAAGCCACTTGACCCAAGACCCCCACCAAATCCCTTACCCAAGAACTACAACGAGAATGAGTACTGCAAGTACCACAAATCCAAAGGCCATGCCACCAACCGTTGTATTCGCCTTTGCCACCAAGTCCAAGATCTTATTGACAAGCAAGTCATCTCACCACCAACCCGTCTAAATGTCACCCATAATCCTCTCCCATCACACAACAACACTCCCCCACCTAACACCATAAATGTCATTGGGGTTGAATCATCTCGCCCTTGCCGGCCCATAAGACAATACACTCCACTCCTCATGACCTTAACCCGTCTTTTCACTATTTGCTGCAATAATAGCCTTATCATGCCACTCCCACCAAAGCTAAGGCCATCAACCCCTCACCAATATTGCCAATACCATCGTACACCCGGCCATGGCACCGAGACTTGTTCTATACTAAAGAAGATCATTCAAGACCTCATTGACCAAAAGGTTTTGTTGTTGCCCAGAAAATCCATCCAACAAGAGTTGAAAGAAAGATATAAAGCAGGAGATCCTCAGGTTGGCCTATTAGGTGAATCGTCGGGGAAATTTGATTACTATGTGCTGTACTCAAGCCCAAGTCTAATATCAGATGAGCCGATAGTCCCTTCAGGTTGGGATGACTTACCAATGGAAATGGAGAGCATTGACATGATAGAATGGGATGACTTAATGAATGACTCCGAGGAAATCCATGACATATGGGCTAGCGATGATGAGTTGGACCATATAACCAGAGGGGGTCGTCATTTTAAACCTCCACACCTAGAATCTGAGAATCTATTGGAAGATTTGGAAGGGCAGAGGCCCCCTAGCTTACAAGAAGAAGAGGATGAAGTGCTTAGGCAGCTGAAGAAGACCAATGCCAACATCACTATTTAGGGCTTACTCATGGCCTCGCATAAACACAAACAGACCGTGTTGAAACTGCTGAATCAGATACAAGTGCCCGTTGACACATCCCCCGAGGGATTAGTACATTTGGTGAATCCAACTCCCAAGAACTCAACCATCGTGTTCAACGATGTGGACCTACCCAAAAGCAGGCCAAGCCATTCTCAAGCTCTCTATGTGACCGTTGACACTATGGGGAAGAGGGTTCCTACCGTCCTTATCGACAATGGGTCCGCACTGAATGTATGTCCTCTCCGAACTGCCACTGTTTTGGGTTTGGGACCCACCGATTTCTCGCCATCTGGGCAGACCGTAAGAGCTTATGACAACACCCGCCGAGAAGTAATAGGAGTGGTTACCTTGCCTCTAATCATGGGACCCACTGAATTTAGGGTGGAATTCCAAGTGTTGGATGTGCCATCATGTTTCAACTTGCTGTTGGGCCGACCTTGGATCCATCCTACTGGGGCTGTGCCATTTTCACTCCATCAAAAGGTGAAGTTTCCTTATGAAGGAGCCATAGTAACACTCCAAAGGGACTATGAATTGAAACTCGCAGGCGTGCCTATATATAAGATACAACCCAAATCAGCAGCGATACCACTATCTGGGTTTGACTATGTCCAATGCATTGAGAAAGAACTTGAGAAGGGTGAGTTAATACCCTTGGATTTTTGCCCTCATGGCAACTTACACGTTGGTGAAATCATGAGAAGAATGAGTTTTTTTCCAGGCATGGGGTTAGGGCGTCGCCAACAAGGGATCCCTAAGTCTATTCAGAGCCGTGTCACCTCATGCACCTTTGGGCTAGGATATGAGCCCTCTAGAAATGATCATGTGGAAATGCTGAAAAGAAACAAGGAGAAAGTAAGAGCCAAAGCCGAGGAAAGGGTGCCAGACTTGAAAATCTCGCCATATCGACCTACTTTGAATGGTTACTTCATCAAAGAATGGGATGATTTTCTATATTGCAGGTTTCCAGAACCCACCTTTGACCAAGCTACCAAGATCCGAGTTTCGGGTTTTGAAATCTTCTTCACCGAATGGTATCCAATCACAGTTGAAATGGTGGATGATGAAGCCATCAATGATGAGTTCTAGGAAAAGAAAAAAGAGGACTGGGCAGAGAACCTTGATGCAGGGGCTATAAATGAAATGTTTCAAGATATGATCCTCACCGTGGAAGACTCGACCATTGAAGAACTCCAGGGTTCGTCCATTAGCCATGCTACCGTGCCACTCCTTAATTGGTACCTTGAAAGTGATGTCATTGCAGGGATTCATGAGGAAGAAGACTTTGGCCTACCTGATAGCAGCTTGTAGGTGTCTTAGTTTAGTAATATTTCCCTAAATTCAATAAGATGTATCTACTTAACTCACTTTGTGGAGTCATAGTAGCAATACAAATTGTTTGTTTTCCTTTTCTTTTGTGTGCCATTCCTATTATTCCTAGTCAATAAGGTGTGCTTTCTTTCTCTATATATGCAGTGTCTCTTTTCTCTCCTCTATGGATATTTATGGCATGGATATAGATCCTAGGAACGATGTCCCCCCGGAGCTCATTGAGCAAAGGAAAAGGGGCGTCACCGAACCTAATATGGATGAATTAGAATCAATCAACTTAGGGATGAATGAATTGCCAAGAATAGTTAAAATTGGGAAAACCCTCTCCCCCGTTGAAAAAGAAAAGATGATCTCTCTTTTAAAAGCCAACATTATGCTTTTGCATGGCCTTATGAAGACATGCCTGACATTGACCCTGATATTGTGCAACACTATATCCCCACTAATTCCCTAAAGAAGCCGGTAAAGCAGAAACTCAGAAAATTAAAACCAGAATGGGCTCTAAAAGTAAAAGAAGAGGTAACTAAACAACTAGATGCGGGTTTCCTCCAAGTTGTGGAGTATCCCGAATGGTTGTCAAACATAGTTCCTGTGCCTAAAAAAGATAGGAAAGTGAAGATGTGTGTCGATTTCCGAGATCTCAACGCCATGAGCCCTAAGGATGACTTTCCTTTACCCCATATCGACATGTTGGTAGACAGTACAGTGGGACATGCACTCCTTTCCTTCATGGACGGATTCTCCAGGTATAATCAAATAAAGATGGCGCCTCAAGACATGGAGAAAACAGCCTTTATCACGCAATGGGGAACGTACTGTTACAAGGTAATGCCTTTTGGCTTGAGAAACATTAGGGCTACTTACCAAAGAGCAGCTACAACCCTATTACATGATATGATCCATAAGGAAGTCGAGGTTTATGTTGATGATATGATCGTGAAGTTCGTGGATAAGGAAGGGCATTTCAAGGCGCTAGAGAAATTCCTAAAGCGAGCAAAGAAGTATAATCTCCATTTAAACCCACAGAAGTGCGCTTTTGGTGTCACCGCAGGCAAGTTATTAGGGTTCATGATCACTCAGAGGGGCATCGAAGTGGACCCAGGGAAGATAAAATCCATTGTAGAGATGGAGCCGCCCAGCATTGAGAAGCAGATCCGGGGTTTTCTGGGAAGAGTTCAGTACATAAGTCGATTCATTGCCAACTTGACCATGGTTTGCGAACCAATCTTCAAACTGCTTAAGAAAGGTGTGCCAAAAGTATGGAACGAAGAATGCCAAGAGGCCTTTGAGACTATTAAGAGATACTTAAGCAATCCTCCAATCTTAGTTCCCCCACGGCAAGGTGCACCGCTTTTGTTATACTTAACGGTCATCGAAACCACGACGGGAGCTATGTTAGCTCAATATCTTGAAGGGTCAACAAAGGAGAATGCCATCTACTACCTAAGCAAGAAAATGATAGACTATGAAGTGAAGTACAATGCAATTGAAAAGGCTTGTGTGGCACTAGTATAGGCGACGCCGAAACTTTGACACTACATGATGTCCTTCAAGGTGTTCTTGATAAGTCGCATGGATCCGTTGAAGTATCTGATAGAAAGACTGGTATTGTCATACAGAACTGCTCAATGGTCAATTCTCCTCAATGAATTTGACATCAAGTATGTAAATCAGAAGTCTATCAAGGGGAGCGTCATCGCAAACTACCTAGCCAGCTGTCCTATGTCATCATCCGCTCCGTTCAATGATCAATTCCCAGATGAGGACGTGCTAGAGATTGGTAGAAAGACTTGGAGAGTTTATTTCGATGGAGCAGCCAATAAGAAAGGTTATGGGATAGGAGTCCTACTGGTTTCACCTGAAGAGGCATTTACACCGTTGGCGGTCAAGTTGGGGTTCGAAGCTACCAACAACATTGCTGAGTATGAGGCTTGTATCTTAGCATTGGAAGTAGTACTTAAATTATGGATCAAAGGATTGGAAGTGTTCGAGGACTCGGCGCTAATCATTTGTCAGATAAAAGGGAAATGGAAAACTCGAGATGAGAAGCTGTTACCATACCATGCCTATCTGGAAGCTCTAACCAAGGAGTTCTCAGAGATAGAGTTCAACTACCTATCAAGAAACAAGAACCAGTTTGCCGATCCCTTGGCAACCCTAGCATCCATGGTGGAGATACCTGAAGGAGGGAATGTGAAGCCGTTGGTGATAGAATGCCGAGACAGGCCTGTATACTGTTGTGCAATCCGAGGAGGGGAAGTGAATGATGGTCATCCGTAGTTCCATGACATAAAGAAGTTCATTAAAGAGAAGGAATACCCAGAAGGAGCATCTCGTATCGACAGAAAAACCTTAAGACGGCTAGCAAGTCACTATGTACTTTGTGGAGGAAAGCTATATTGGAGATCATACGACGGGATCCACCTATTGTGTGTCACCGAGGAGGAAGCCGAGCATCTAATTAAAGAAATCCATGAAGGGACAAGGGCTCCGCACATGAATGGCTATATATTGGCTAAGAAAGTCATGAGGCTAGGCTATTATTGGTCTACCATGGAAAGAGATTGCCATGCACATGTCAAGAAATGTCATAAATGCCAACTGTTCACTACAGCCCCATATAAAGACAAACCATTTGATGTTCCTCCATGAAAGGGTTTAGAAGTAACCTAGCCAATCCCTTAATGAAAACTCTTCAGGCAGTTCAATGCAGCGAAGACAGTAATGTTGGGGCTTGTATGGTGTAATGGCAGTGGGTGACAAGAAATTCAGTCTTTCAAACAACCACATATGCAGAGAATGGGGCTACCTCCTAAAGGAACCTTTGGGTCCTCATGAGTTTTATCCAAACTATTCAAGGTTTCAGCTAGTACCATGGGAATCAAGTTATTGTTAGGATTATGCCCTAGAGCCAATCATGGAGATGATTATTTAGGGATTAGGAACAATCAATTGATTTCATTTATATATGTCACATTTATTATTGATTTAATAAAAGGGCTTATTCTATTATGTTTATATGCATCATTTATATTTACATAATATGTCCATGGAGTTAGAGTTGAGAATATGAAATTACAAAGGGTTGTAATTTTGAGACTGTAAATATATCTCTGTACTAAACTCCTAAATCATTCCTAGTTGAAGGTTCACTATGACGGACAGTAATGAACCATAGGACTAGCACTTGTTAGGTTGACTCTATAGGAGGATAGCTAGTCTCAAGCTATTTGTGTGGAGACACTACAACCAACAAGTGGGTGCCTATTATAAGAATAGGTACACTGAATGTGACCAAAGATATGAGATAAACTGAATGGAGTTTTAACCTGCCTGTCAATCAGTTTCTCATTGTTATAGTGGTACAAGTAATCCTTAGACCTGAGACACCATGGTTGTCTTATACATGTAGCTTTAGAAGTTTGATAACACTAAGTGCAGATCCTATTCAGGGGTCTGTAAGGGTGTTCATTGGCCCTACTGCTATGTGTGTGAAGGCATGTGAGTGATCAACAAGGAATCCATCACTCTCAGGAAAAAGAGAGTGAATGTCTCATACAGCATTCATTGAATATAACTCATTAAATCCATGGGCCCATGGTAGAATGAATATGGAAAGGAGTTTCCATAAGTTCATCATTGAGTTGATATTAATGAATGAGTATAAAGTAATTGAACTAGGGACTTGACAGACTTCCATGTCCTATTAGTTCAATTGGAGACATTGTGTTGATGGAAGGATGGAATTGTAACCTGTAAACTATAACAGAAGGGTTCTTTGTAAATGACTATTCACCTCATTAAGGACCACACCATGAGCCATATGCTAGGTGTTACTCATGGTTAGTAGAAGCCCTAATTGATATAAATGAGTTATAATCAATTAGAGAATTGAAAGGAGTTTCAATTAGACCCTTAATGGAAAGTGTTCCATTGTGCACACTTCGTGCTATCCCTACTACTTAATGATGTGAACCCAATGGGTCACACACTGATCATGCTAAGAGAGCTTGATTGTCTATGAGAGAAAAGGCATAAGTGATTAAAGAAAAGTTCTTTAAGGGGCTAATTTGTATTTGATGCAAACTAGTGGGCTAATTGTGTAATTAAGAGTAATTACACAAATTAGATTAGGGTTTGGAGACCCCCCTTGGCCGGCCCTATTTGGAGGCTATTTATAGCCTTTTATGATGTGATGACATCATCACTTGATGCACTCTTGGAGGCTCCCAAGTGCTGGCCGAAAATTTCACCTCTCTCTCTCTCTCTCTCCCTCTTCTCCACCTCTAGCAACCCTAAGGAAGAAGAAGGAAAGGACAACTTGCTCAAGCTAGGTGTGGATACTATTGGAGGCAGTGCACTTGGACTGCTCAATCAGAAGACAAAGCTTGGAGCATAAAGGAGAAGACTTGTTCAACTGTAAGTACCCTAACTCTCTTGGTAGTTAGGTTTATGGTTTTTGTATTAAGCATAATTAAGATTCATGGGTTTGGGAATCATAGGAAAAATTTAAAATTCCGCCTTTGTATTTTTCCTCTCTAGTTTGATTCCCAACAGTGGTATCAGAGCCATGGTTATGCCTAATACAAACTGCATGTGGGCTGTAATTTATGGTAAAATTGATTGGTTTAATGAATTGAGATTCATGTTCATGCATTTAATTGATTTCCCTCTCATGGCCGAACCTAGGGTTATTGAACCCTAGGTGTTTATCTCTTCTTCTCCTCTTCTAAAATAGTTTTAAGGCTGCTGGAAATTCAAAGAGTTGAATAGGTTTCAGTTTTGGAAAAGAAGAAGGAGGAAACTAGGGTTTCCTCTTCATGGCCGAACCTGGGGTTTTGAACCCTAGGCTGTTTTTTCCCTCTTCTCCTCTTCTAATATTCTTCTAACATTAATTCTGGAATTTTTTAGAAGCATGTGATGTATACAAAAGAAAAAGAAACCAGGGTTTCTTCTATGGAGGCCGAACCTAGGGTTTGGAACCCTAGGTTGCTCTCTTTTGTATTTTGTTTTTGTTTTGGTTTAATTAAGACATGAGATGGCTGTAATTAATTCACATAAAGATGTTATGGTGATTTCTCAAGCATAGGGATGCATGAGAATTAAAACAAGACGAAAGGAATAGGAAGAACACATGGAGTTTGAATCTGGGTTTTAGAAACCCTGTGGTTCTTGCTACTGTTTTGTACAGAATCCTCTGTAAAATTGATGTATATTCTTTATAGGATCATTATACATAATGTATGTATGATTTTCTTTAAGTTTTATAAGAGTCTTGATACATAAAGAATCAAAAAGTTTGATTTCTTGGAAGAACACAGCAGGCTGTTTTTCTGCAGAAAGTCATCAATGGAGTTTTGTTCATATCTTGAGCTAGGGAACTCCAAATTGCATGAAACCAATTTTATTAGTTTCCTAAGACATGTAGGATGCTAGGAAAAATAATTTGGTAACCTGAATTAATCATCTTGCTGGGTTTTAAATCAATTTGTGATCAGGTACAGTGTGCTGTCAAATTCTGGACAGCCTACTGTTCTTGAATTGTTTAGAACAATTGGGGATGATTTGATCATCCAAACCACTTCAATTAGCTTAGTAATTCATGTAGTGACATGATACAAAAGCTGGTTTTGATGGTGGAGTCAAATTGATTAAGTTTTAGAAACTTTTGTGACCTTGGAGGTCCTCCCATGGTGGTGCCAGCACTGGGTTCTTGAAACCCTAATGTTTTTTTTGAAGAAGACAGCCCTCTTGGCCACTCCACAAGTGTCCATGGGCCTGGCCCACACCCTGGCTTGAGTCCCCCTTTGCTGGCCATGGCCTCCCATGGCCTGGCCAAGCCATGGCAGCCTTGCTAAGCCATGGCAGCCCACTATAGGAGGCAGCAGCCTTAGGGTTTCTTAGGAAACCCTAATTCCCATTAATGATGAAACCCTAATTTATTAATTGCATTAATTAAAAACCCTAATTGACTATTAATTACCTTAATTAAAATGTTTAATGATTGGTCATTAATTGACCAATCATGGTTATTAATCATTAGGGTATAATTAAGTGCATTTATGATGTCTAGGGTTTAGGTTTTAGGAAACCCTAACTCATATTAATTAAACCATAATTCTATTAATGCATTAATTAATAACTAAACCTAGTAATTAATGTGTCTAACCTAGGGTTAAATGATTGGTCATTAATGACCAATCATCATCATTAATGGTTTAGTAATTAATCATTGGCATTTAATAGGTTTAAGGTTTAGGGTTTTAGAAACCCTAATTAGTGCATATTAATTAGGAGTAATTAATATCCTAGGTGGCATTAATTAAACCCTAATCCTAATCATTAATACCGTACAAACCTAGGGTTTAAATGATTGGCCATTAATTGACCAATCATAAGGCATTTAATGCATTAGGGTTACACTTAGGGTTAACTATGCATTTAGGGTTTAGGGTTTTAGGAAACCCTAATGCACTAATTAATTAATAAAATGATTTTATTTAATTCCGAAATTGATTATTTAATTAATGGTGATTAATTTTATATTGTTTTAAATGGTTTAAAACACAATTTAGGATTAAATAAAAATCTAGAAATTTTAATTAAATAAAATTGTTTTGTTTAATTAAAAAGATCCTAATATTTGATATTAGAATTTAATTAGGGGACTTTAAATGTTTTAATTGATTTGATTAATTGAAATTAAATGTCTTAAATGTTAAGACTTAATTAATTCAGGAACTTATGCATCTCCTAATAAGATTAGGACACATTAATGAAATTAATGAAAACCAATCAATAGAGTTACCATGAATGCCCATATGTTTATTACTTACAGTTATTTCCTTTATTATGCAATGTGATTGTATGGTTATGGATGGATGATGATTATGGACTATACCTTAAACCAATTGTGATTGGCCGTCTTATGAATGGGTTGTATAATTTTTCAAGAGTTGTTAATTTTTGGTGATGTATTATTTATTTGGGGCTTGCATGCCACCTTCTTCTCTCTCTCTATCATTCTCTTATGTATCCCACATTCCCCTTATGTATCCCTTTCTTTACATTATGTAAATGTTATGTAATCGAGAGCGCACTAAGGAGCATGGTGGACCTAAAGGAACATGGTGGAGCCCAACAAGCCTATGGTGGAGACCATCAAGCTAATGGAGGAGATTAAAGGACTTGAAAGCTTGGAGAAGACTTTCAAGAGAGCATGCTATGTTTTGAATTAATGTTTTACGATCACCTACACCCACCTTAGACCTAGGATTCAATTCATTGGCTTGGATTGAATCCTCTTAAAGTCCATAATCATCATAGTGGGAGCTTTTAATGAGATTAATAGAGATAGCTCCAAATCCAAAGATCGTTATATGTCACCTTATAGGGACTAATATCGATGATTGGATTATATATAATGTTGTTATATATATTTCTTATTTAAATGCATGAGATGTATGTTAGATTAGTTAATTTGATGAGACCCTTAAAACCCCTCTATTTTAATATTAAGTTGGAAATGGAGAATACATTAGGGAATGGATTCTTCATTGCCTTCCATCATTATAGGATCATCTAACGTCCCTTAATGTGGGTACCTGGCTGCAGACATGTAGGAGCTACCCATATTAAAGACATTACTTGAAACTATCACATATATAGATATCATGGGGTGCCTAAGCTAGTATATACCAAGAAACTAACATGTGAGGTATATATTTGGTGAAACATACCTGTGTGAATGATGGGTTTAACTTAACTAGGGAAGTATTCCAAGAAACTAACATGTGAGGAGTATGTACCCTAGAGGCAGAACGATTGGAATTTGCTTATGAAGCAATAGACAAAGAGTTGTCTTCTTACTGTGGGTTAGAAGTCAAGAAACTAACATGTGAGGCTTCTAGGTCATAGTGGGACCCCAATCCCCATTAGGAATGAGATTCCCGAATTCCATCAGAGGGTGTATGGAATTTAATAAAATAGTGGGAGGTACCATATGATTAAAGACCCGATCATTATGGATTAAAAATGAAATCTAATTCTCTATTTAATTTTTTATATGTAGTTCATAGAAATGGCTCACCTCAACCCGTTATCCAAAATATTGGACATCAACCGTTTGACTGGACCAAACTATCTTGATTGGCTGAGGAACTTAAAAATAGTTTTAACTTCTGAAAAGATTACCTACACACTTGATGGCACACTTCCTGAGACACTGGCTGAGACTGCAACTCAGCAAGAGAGAGACGCTTTTCAGAAGCGCATGGACGACGATTTGAAGGCAAGATGCTATATGATGGCATCCATGAGCCCTGAGCTTCAGAAGCAACATGAGTCCATGAAGAGTGCTCGCGACATCTTTCTCCACTTACAAGAGTTGTATGGGGAGCAAAGTAGGACCGCGAAGTACAATATTGTCGAGGATCTATTCAAGGCAAGGATGAATGAGGGTTTGTCTGTGACTGATCACACCTTGAAAATGATCAACCATATCGAGCAGCTTGAAAAGCTTGATGTGATCATTGAAGCTGATATGTGTTCAGACATTATACTGCAGTCCCTTCCTGATTCATTTGGGCCGTTCATAATGAATTTTCATATGAACAAGCTTGAGCCCACTCTCCCCGAGCTGCACAATTTGCTCAAGATGACTGAGGAGACAATGAAGAAGGGAAAAGGTTATTTGCTCGCATTTGATGGAGCTTCTACTTCCAAGGCCAAGCCCAAGCCTAAGGGCAAGGGCAAAGGAAAGGGTAAGAGTACCCAAGGGAAGAAGAAGAAGAACTTGAAGCCAAAGGGAGGTGTCAAGAAAGGTAATACTGACAAGGCCAAAGGAACCTGTTTTCACTGCGGCAAGGATGGGCACTGGAAACGTAATTGCCGGGAGTATCTGGATACTCTAAAGAACCGACCTTTGGAAGGTATGGATCATGCTCTAAACTAAATGTTAGTTCTGCTTCCACTTGGGTACTTAATTCTGATGTGAATTTTGAATTCCATGCAGAATCTAGTGGGAAGCAGAAGGCAGAGTAAAGGCAGATCAACCCTACAAGTGGGGAATGGAGCAAACGTTGCTGCATTAGCTGTGGGGCTTGTTACTTGACTCTACCTAATGGAGTAGTTTAGAAATAATAGTTGGCTATCTTTATATTCCAGAAGTTATTGGAAACATTAATTTTATTTCAGTTTTATCCAAACGAGGTTTTAGTTTGATTTAATAAATGTTTTCTATTAAATGAAGAGTTCATTACTTCTGGAGTTTATGTGGATGGCCTTTATTTTCTAAACTTTATTGCAAATATGAATTGCAATGGAACATCATAGTTCTAAATTGAATGCTAATAAACCTAAGAGAACAAGATATACATAATGATGTATGTAGAAGTTTCTCTTACTTTACAACCTTTACCAATGATTCATTCTAGGTTTGGGTGTGTATACTTAAAGAAGTACAAATCTGAATCATTTGAAAAGTTCAAAGAATTCAGATATGAAGTAGAGAAACAAACCGGTAAAAGTATTAAAGCTCTTCGATTGGATCAAGGAGGCAAATATTTAACCGGTTAATTTTTAGATCAACTTGTTCAAATGGGCATTCAATCACAATGGGCACCTCTTGGAACACCATAACTTAATGTTGTGTCAGAAAGGAGGAAGAGGACCTTATTGGATATGGTCCGATCCATGATAAGTTACAACGACCTAATATTATCCTTATTAGGATATACCCTAGAATTGCCACGTACCTGTGAAACAGAGTTCAAACCAAGGCTGTCTCTTAAGACCTATATGAGATATGGAAAGGGAAGCACCAAACCTTAAGCATGTTAAGGTATGGGGGTTGCACTGCATATGTAGAGACACATGATGTAACCAAATTGGAAATCAAGATAACTTAAATGTAGGTTTGTGGATTACCCTAAAAGGAGTTTAGGATATCATATCTATCATCCTGATGAACAAAAGTGTTTGTTAATAAGTTTGCAATCTTTCTTGAAAAAGAGTTTATTCAAGAATGAGGCAATAACAGGAAAATAGAACTCAAAGAGTTGTCTAATGAGACACAAACCGACATTGATGCAACCGCTGTCCCTGTTGAGACAGAACCCATTATTGTACCATGATTGTACAAAGGGTTAGTGGGAGTGCGATCACATTTATGGTCCTATAAGTGGATGACATTCTACTTATTAGGAATAATGTAGAGATGTTGTCAAAAGTGAAAAATTGGTTTTTCACAAAGTTTCTCCATAAAAGATTTGGAAGAAGCATCCTATATTCTGGGAATAGAGGTCTATAGAGATAGATATTAAAGGATGCTAAGTCCCTCCCAATCGAAGTACATAGACAAGATTTTGAAAGAGTTCAAAATGCATGATTCCAAAAGGAGGTCTAATTCCTGTCAGACATGGAATCAAGTTGTCTATAACTAAAAGACCAGATATCAGTTTTGCTGTAAATGTTACGAGCAGATATCAGGCAAACCCAGATAAGGAACACTGGGAAGAAGTCAAAGCTATCCTTAAGTACTTGAGAAGAACTAAGGACCCATGCTTTGTCTATGGAGAAAGAAACTTGAAATGGTTAGTAGAACGGATACAGATTTTCAATCTGACAATGATGATAGGAGATCAACATTGAGGTATGTTCTCACCTTAAATGGTGGAGTTGTAAATTAGAGTGCATTGCTGCATGTTTGGATGAGGAAGTTCATTACTGAACTAGGAGTGGTTCCTAACATTGAGAAGCCTATATCATTGTTTTGTGACAACAATGGGGCTAGTGCTCAAACCAAGGAACCACGGTCTCATCAAAAGTCCAAACTTTAAGCGGCGATTCCAAGTGATTAGAGAGATCATTGGAAGAGATGACATATACATATAGAAGTTTAATACAATAGAGAATAAAGAAGACCCCTTTACTAAAGCTATGACCCAAGTGTGTTGGATCACCACCGACAGGATATGAGTATGAGATACATGGTGGATTGGCTATAGTGCAAGTGGGAGATTGTTAGGATTATGCCCTAGAGCCAATCATGGAGATGATTGTTTAGGGATTAGGAACAATCAATTGATTTCATTTATATATGTCACATTTATTATTGATTTAATAAAAGGGCTTATTCTATTATGTTTATATGCATCATTTATATTTACATAATATGTCCATGGAGTTAGAGTTGAGAATATGAAATTACAAAGGGTTGTAATTTTGAGACTGTAAATATATCTCTGTACTAAACTCCTAAATCATTCCTAGTTGAAGGTTCACTATGATGGACAGTAATGAACCATAGGACTAGCACTTGTTAAGTTGACTCTATAGGAGGATAGCTAGTCTCAAGCTATTTGTGTAGAGACACTACAACCAACAAGTGGGTGCCTATTATAAGAATAGGTACACTGAATGTGACCAAAGATATGAGATAAACTGAATGGAGTTTTAACCTGCCTGTCAATCAGTTTCTCATTGTTATAGTGGTACAAGTAATCCTTAGACCTGAGACACCATGGTTGTCTTATACATGTAGCTTTAGAAGTTTGATAACACTAAGTGCAGATCCTATTCAGGGGTCTGTAAGGGTGTTCATTGGCCCTACTGCTATGTGTGTGAAGGCATATGAGTGATCAACAAGGAATCCATCACTCTCAGGAAAAAGAGAGTGAATGTCTCATACAGCATTCATTGAATATAACTCATTAAATCCATGGGCCCATGGTAGAATGAATATGGAAAGGAGTTTCCATAAGTTCATCATTGAGTTGATATTAATGAATGAGTATAAAGTAATTGAACTAGGGACTTGACAGACTTCCATGTCCTATTAGTTCAATTGGAGACATTGTATTGATGGAAGGATGGAATTGTAACCTGTAAACTATAACAGAAGGGTTCTTTGTAAATGACTATTCACCTCATTAAGGACCACACCATGAGCCATATGCTAGGTGTTACTCATGGTTAGTAGAAGCCCTAATTGATATAAATGAGTTATAATCAATTAGGGAATTGAAAGGAGTTTCAATTAGACCCTTAATGGAAAGTGTTCCATTGTGCACACTTCGTGCTATCCCTACTACTTAATGATGTGAACCCAATGGGTCACACACTGATCATGCTAAGAGAGCTTGATTGTCTATGAGAGAAAGGGCATAAGTGATTAAAGAAAAGTTCTTTAAGGGGCTAATTTGTATTTGATGCAAACTAGTGGGCTAATTGTGTAATTAAGAGTAATTACACAAATTAGATTAGGGTTTGGAGACCCCCCTTGGCCGGCCCTATTTGGAGGCTATTTAAAGCCTTTTATGATGTGATGATATCATCACTTGATGCACTCTTGGAGGCTCCCAAGTGCTGGCCGAAAATTTCACCTCTCTCTCTCTCTCTCCCCCTCTTCTCCACCTCTAGCAACCCTAAGGAAGAAGAAGGAAAGGACAACTTGCTCAAGCTAGGTGTGGATACTGTTGGAGGCAGTGCACTTGGACTGCTCAATCAGAAGACAAAGTTTGGAGCATAAAGGAGAAGACTTGTTCAACTGTAAGTACCCTAACTCTCTTGGTAGTTAGGTTTATGGTTTTTGTATTAAGCATAATTAAGATTCATGGGTTTGGGAATCATAGGAAAAATTTAAAATTCTGCCTTTGTATTTTTCCTCTCTAGTTTGATTCCCAACAGTTATGGCCCTTGGTAAGGAGAGGAATCAACTCACAGATTTGTATGGGAACATGTGGAGTACCAGTTGAAATAAGGAAACAACCAATAAGGCAAAAGGCAAGTGCATGCTTAATAGGAAAAGTAAATTTCAGAATACCTTTGCTATCATAGGCTAAAAAAGAGGTTGCTAATTTCATCAAGTCTACCATATGGTCCTTTACAAACGTGGAGGCGTATTATTGGTGAATCCCAAGGAAGTTGGAGAAAGAAGTAAGAAAACTTGGGCGAGGAGTAGGAAGGATGAAAGGACCTACCAGTGAAACTCCATACAACGCGCAGAATTCCTCCATGGTTGGGCACAATTCTTCATAGTTGAAGCGGAATACGTGAACTTGGGGATCCCAAAAATATGTAGCAGCAGTTAAGAGGTTCGTTTCAAGCTTCACATGCCTCAAAGAAAGCAATGGATCCAAGCCAAAGCATTTGAACTCAGATTTTGCTTCAGCACTCATAACTCTCAAAAACCCTCCTAAAAATTTGTCTAGAGCCTCCATAATTTCTAATGAATGAATACAAGTAGGTTTAGGAACCCCTTGGATGTGTTTTTATAGGGAAAAGGTCACAAATCCGTGTTCTAGAAGGAGAAAACCCGTCAAAATAGGGAGTTTCCTATTTGAAGTGGGATTTCCGCTTCAGGCTCGGGTAACCGCCTAGCCCTGGGTGGTCACCCGAGGCCGTTTTCCTATTTTGCCCAGTTTTGCCTATTTTCGACCCTATTTGACCCCTATATGGTTATGTGACCTTGGGAAGCTTATTTTGAGCTTATTTTTGCACAAAAAACATGAGTAAATCACCACAATGGAATTCCAAAAGTCTTATAAAAAGTACCAAAGCAAATGTTCAAAGAGAGGTTACAAAGCATAAAGAAAGATGTTTCATTCATTTACAAAACAAGAGGTTAAGCTAAGCCAATGATCTCCCGTGGTTCTTCTCTTCCTACTTGACTTGCCTGTACCACGACCAGCATGAGGATTCCTTTGGGGTGGCATTGGTTGTGGTGGACGCAGTGTGGAGACCTGTTGCAAAGATAATCAATTAATAAAAAGGGTTATGCCTTTAGCTTCTATGATTGGAATGAACAAAGGGAATGCCCTACAGTGGGATTTAGTCGCCTTTCTAGCACAGAGTTTTCCAAACTCATCCTGACAAGATCCCGCTTTAATCCTTCGCTGAGTTCAAGGCACTCCTGTGCGTACTCTCGAGGAACCTAAAAGATGAACATGGTTAATAAATGATGAAAGAGGTCTTAAGGAAAGCAAAAGGCTTAAAGCTTACATTCTCGTAGCTCGAGTCAATCTTAGGGACCTCGTCAAAAGCAGGGCGAGTAATATCAGCCCTCATGAACTCCAACCCATTGCATAGGTTCACTTGCCAATCAAGAACTAGAAGAGGTGGCTGTGCCATTCCCCCCATCTCATAATCCTCAGCTCCATGAGTCATGCCTATGGAGGACCCTATTATGGAACTATGTCCACAAGCTCGCCTGCCCTGTAATAAATAATTTGTTTAAGAGGAGTGCTCACTTAAATCAATAATGAAAAGAATGGGATAGAGACTCACCCCTTGAGGTGGGAAGCCAATGACTCTAGAGCGCATCAGGAATTGATTGCAGAAAGTCATGTAGTCAGTGTTGGGCGAGGTGAACTCCTTAGCATCCCACCCAGTCAGAGCTTCCATCAGCTCATCCTCATCCAAAGAGTTGGTGTGCCTCATGTTCATGGGAGACAAGACAGGGGTAAGAGCGGCATCCACACGTCCTTTCATTTGCCTAAGGACACGCTCTCCCAAGTACCAGTATCGCCCTAAGGGACCCTCAAAGAGTATCCTCTTCCCAATCAACTCCAAGCAGGACACACACCTCCTAGGCAGCCTACCTTGCCACAGTCCCCATGGGCTCCACTCTACTTATTGAATTTCAAAAAACAAAAAAAAAAAGAAAAAAAAAATGATGAGCAAGATAATAAAAATGAATGCAAGAAAAGAATGAGGAAGGAGGATTACCATATCAGCATTTAGACTTGCCAAGTACGCCCTTGCATGGGCATAGTCATGCCTATTGGGGGCACGTATAGCTATCTTGTTGGGAGCATAGTTCCCAAGTAGGGGCCATTCCTGTATCTCATGGTCCAGTGTGGGGCGGCACAGTCCCAGATATTCATAGTACCATATCTGTCAAAATTCAAGAAAAGCAATTAAAATCAAGTCAAGTTTGAGAGGAATTTAAAAATTAAACATTTTTATTTACCTCCCAAACAAATGGAAGCCCACCAAAATTCTTGGAAACCCCTCGGGACATGTCGGACATAGATCTGTACATGATGGCTAGTGCTGCCCCTCCCCAGTTATACCTCCCCATCTTGTGGACATCCACCATGCAAGCAAGATAGCCCAGTTGTGCCATATCATTGGCACCAACAAAGAGAGTGCAAGAGAGCATATAGATCAAGAATGCCCTAGCTATGCACTCGGGAGCCACTCCCGCACCTTCTACTTCGTTGGAAAAATTTTCGAATAGCCATGTTCTCCTAACACCGTGTGAACTTGCCTCAATATCCATCCCCAACATAGTTAGAAGATAGGCACTATCCGTGTTGGCATCCCCATAAATTTCCAACCTCTTTCCTTTGAGGCTTAAGCCGGTGATAATTAAAAAATCATTGGAGGGTCATCTCCCCAAAACTAAAGTGGAAGGTGTTGGTGGTATCCCACCATAGTTCAGCTAAGGCAAGGAGGGCTTGCCTATCCCATTGTTCATTCCATAGGGAGTCGAGGAACCAACTAAAACCCGCTTTCTTTATGAAGTCTCTTGCAGAAGGTTGGGTGTGTTCCATATGCTTCTACCACCCAATAAGGTTCTTTATGGAAGACCTTGTGCGTAGGTCTTGAAAGTTGGGCTAATCAAGAGAATTATTCACCTAGTTAGTGTAAAAATCATATGCAAGCATTGATAATTGGCTTTTCAAAAGCTAAGTCTTTTAGTTCATGAACAAGTAAACCTTGCTTTGAAAGTTTATGAAAACATTGGTTTTATTCTTCAAACTCATGATCATTGGTAAACCGTGCATTCTAAGACCATGGAAACATGGATTTTTCAAAGAAAATAGCAAGTAGACTTTGTTTTCCAAAGTGGTTTTTTGAGGAAAAAATAAGCAAACCTTGTTCATGAAAACATGGGTTTTTCAAAAATATAGCAAACTTTGTTTTTGAAAGTTCATGAATATGCTTGATTTTGTTTCTAAAATCAATTAGAAATGAATGCCTATGATTTTGCCTTGCAATACACATCAATTTTACAAAGATTGGATGAATTTTTATCATTCAAGCATTTTATCAAACACTTGGTGGGCACTATTCACCAAGCTTTCAAATTGAATTCTTTCACATCCAATCCTTGCCAAAATCAATGGGCATTGCAAAAATTGCTAGGAATACTCATAGAGAGTTCATGGGAATGCATTTCAATCAACAAAAATGAAAATTTCAAAGAAAAGTTTAAAATGGGTAAGCTTACCTCTTGCTTAGAATGGAAAAAAGAGAGATGATTCCTTAGTTCTAGGAGCAATTTCCCTTGAGGAACATCATATGTTGGTGCTTTGTATCTACTCTTTGAGTCAAGGAATGGATACTTTGAAGTAGGAGCTTCATTGGAATCCATGGTGGATGAACTAGCTTGTTTTGAGCAAAAATGGGTTTAATGGGTTTTTGATTTGCAAAGTGCTACAAATTTGTTGTTTTTGATGTGAAATTGGGTGTTAATGATGCTATTTCATGTGTATGAATCCCTCTTGAAGTGTGGATTTGAATGCCTTTGGGTGTTGGAGTGATTTTGCAAAATGGGGTAAGCTTTCTAGAGAGAGAAACTCCAATTTTCGAGTTGGGTTGAATGGGGGGTATGAATAGTGCCCCTTGTATTTCAAAACCCAGAATTTTTCAGCAAATGGCTCGAGTAACCACCCAAGCCTTGGGCGGCTAGCCACCAAGGCCTGGGCGGCTAGCCTCCCGAGTCCTGGTGGTCACCCAAGCCACTTTGTTTTGGCTTTGTTCCTCGCTTTATCTCGCCTTGGCGCGTGATCAAACCTCCTTCCAAATGAGATGATCAACACTTTTTGAGCTTAAAATCAAACATATTTCATCTTGAAATCAATTCCTTGAATTGATTTTATGTTCAAAAGGGTTGAATATATTTCCCCTGTGCTGTGCCAACTCAAGTGACAATGTGTTAAGGCACTTTCCCCTTGCACCATGCTTGTTCAATCTTGATAAATTGATCATATATCCTCATTTCAAATCTTGATTTTCCATCCCACTTAGTTGAATGTATTCATCACTTGAATATATTCTTCCATTTCAAAAGTGTATTCACCCTTTGAATATGCTTCCTAGTTTCAAATCCTCATTCACTATCTTACTTGGTTGAATATATTCATCACTTGAATATATTTCTCCATTTTAATGGTATTCTCATCACTTGAGTATACTTCTCAGATCATTTGTCACTTACTTGGTTAAATATATTCATCACTTGAATATATTTCTCCATTTCAATGGTATACTCATCACTTGAGTATACTTCTCAGATTATTTGCCACTTACTTGGTTAAATATATTCATCACTTAAATATATTTCTCCATTTCAATGGTCTACTCATCACTTGAGTATACTTCTCAGTTCATTATCTCTTACTTGGTTAAATATATTTGTGACCTGAATATATTTCTCAATTTCAATAGTATACTCATCACTTGAGTATGCTTCTCAGATTATTCTCTATCTTACTTGGTTAAATATATTCATCACTTAAATATATTCCTCCATTTCAATGGTATACTCATCACTTGAGTATACTTCTCAGATCATTTATCACTTACTTGGTTAAAAATATATTCATCACCAGAATATATTTCTCCATTTCAATGGTATACTCATCACTTGAGTATACTTCTCAGTTCATTATCTCTTCCTTGGTTAAATATATTCATCACTTGAATATATTTCTCCATTTCAATGGTATACTCATCACTTGAGTATACTTCTCAGTTCATTATCCCTTACTTGGTTAAATATATTCGTGACCTGAATATATTTCTCCATTTCAATGGTACACTCATCACTTGAGTATGCTTCTCAGATTATTCTCTATCTTACTTGGTTAAATATATTCGTGACCTAAATATATTTCTCCATTTCAAAAGTATACTTATCACTTGAGTATACTTCTCAGCATCTTTTCATCACTTGGTTAAATATATTCGTGACCTGAATATATTTATCCATTTCAAAGGTATGTTCATCACTTGAATGTACTTCTCAGTCTTTTTCAATCACTAAGTATACTCATCACTTGAGTATATTTCTCAGCATCTTTTTCATCATTTGGTTAAATATATTCATGACCTGAATATATTTCTCCATTTCAAAAGTATACTCATCACTTGAGTATACTTCTTAGCATCTTTCAATCACTTGGTTAAATATATTCGTGACCTGAATATATTTCTCCATTTCAAAAGTGTATTTCTTGAATATGCTTCTCAGATCTCATTCTCAATCACTTGGTTAAATATATTCGTGACTTGAATATATCTTTCCATTTCAAAAGTATGTTCATTCGTAGTGGCTTAAATATGCTTCTCTTATCAATTCTCAACCCCCAATGGTTTAAGTATACTCAGGACTTGAGTACACTTCCTTGTTTTAATCTCAGGTTTTCAACCTCCTATCATTGTTGGTACAGGGTGTGATTTCTCCAGGCTTTTTGGCAAAAATGGTTTGTTCTTTATCATTGGTTCACAAGTGTAACTTATTCGCCAATAAGGGGCTTCTGTTACACCCCATTTTTGCACCACCTTACTAGGGCTCATCATTTCATGCATGTTTTTGTTTTGTTTTAGAGTCTAGTCACTGGCATTAGTTTTCTAGAGTCACAAGGACAATGGATATGAATTTTGGTTCAATTCGGAGTTGATCTTGAGGGATAATAAGAGCTTTTGTGACTTGAGGGGCATAATCGTCTTTTAAGTCCCAAACTTTTCATTTGACCTTGAAATGATCTCCAAGTTGTCAATTGGAGTTCATATAGATGCATATGAGCTATTTCTAGGTTCAATTTTATGAATCAAAGGCTCGGGATTAAAATGGCTCGACGTAGTTCAAGTTGGTTAATTGACCCTCCTTTGGGTTAGCTCTAATTGACTCACAATTACCAATCAAATCTTTTCAAATTGACTTTCATTAGTCATTATTTTATCCCCAAAAGTGTTTTAGAAAGTTTAATTTTGATATGGAAAGCATTTGGTTTGATCCTATGTGCATACCTATGCTTAGCGAAGGTAGAGCATAGCGGTTAACCGCCTTTTTCAAACCTAACCATATCCCCATGGTTAGTGGTTTTCACCCTAAAATGTTCAAAAATGTATTCCTCATCGAAACACGATCGTTTTGGCTTTTGTTTCATCAAAATCGGAGTTAATTTGCCCCCTGAAACACTTCTAGAAGGATTGGGAGTCAAAAATAGGCAAAAATCCGAAGTGGGCTCGGGTGACCACCCAGCCCCGGGCGGCTAGCCGCCTGGGCCTAGGTGGCTAGCCGCCCAGGCCCTGGTGATCACCCAAGACCACTTTCCTAATTTCACTCCAACTCTTTGCTGAAGCGGATTTCTTCCTATTTTGACGAACAAGGACTCTTTTGGACGAGTTTCCTTCTAATTTTTGGTAACTTCTGAGTTACTTAAACCCCAAGGGGGTCTTTAATAGCCCTTGGATTAATTCTTAGGGTTTTAATCCCAGCCATTGGTTAATCCTTAGTGAACTCTATAAATACCCCCTATGCTTCAGCACAAGGGGAGCCCCTTTATGCATTAATATGTGAGTGTTTGAGAGAGAATAAGAGAGAGAGACTTAAAGGAGAGCTAGAGGACCTGCTGTAGCCTTGGAGAACATTGATTAAAGACATCCACAAGAGCAAGAGAGAGTCTATACAGCAACAAGGAAGGCTTTCCTAAGGTATTCTTCCTTTCTATTCAAGCTTAAACTAGGATATCATATAGAATAGCTCTATTGCATGTAATGCTTATGATTTCTACCATAGATTGAGGTTTCTATTAGTTAATACATGTGAGAATAATGATGTTCATGATGAGTTTGGCATGTTTTAGAGTTAGTTCATAGGTTTTAATGCATAGTTGTGATTCATGTGCTTCTCTTGTCCTTGTTTTAGAATAGTGTCATTGCATGTTAGAGTTAGGGTTTTTTGTCATGTTCTATTGCTTTAGTTAGTTAATATGCATGATTTAGGTTCTATTTAGTTTGGTTTTAGCATGTTTAGAATTTATTGTGTGTTTTCAAGCATATTTGTGAGTTTAGGGTTTTAGTGTCCTTGTTTTAGGTTAGTTTCATACAGCATGTTAAAGTAAGTCTTTTTATTGGTTTTTCTTCATAGTTGTTGTATATGTTTTACATATGGAGTAAATATAATATTTTTGCATGCATGATAGTTCATTCTAGGGTTTTTAAGCATGATATGGTTCTGGGATTGTGTTAGAGCTTATTATTGTTTGCTGTTTTTGCTATTAGCATGTTTAGTGGATGATTTTAGGCCTTAGTACTATTCTGTCCAGATTTGCATGTTAGTGTTTTTGCATGGTTTTGAGCACGTGTAAGGGTGCCAATAGGTGTGGTAATTGTCCTATGGCAAATAGGGCTGCCAATGCTTGAAATGGCTAATGCTTGAAGCATTTGCGCTCAGGTAAGCGGGTATGAAGGTGCCCCAATTCACCTCTCTTCCTTAACTCTTTCTCTTCTCCCTCCTAGGGTTAATTTTTAATATGAATCAATGGTTTTAATCAAAGGTTTCCTTCAATAATAAATTCTGGTTTTTATCAAGGTTTCCATTTTGTGGAATTTTCCTAAAATCAAACTTGGTTTATTCAACTCTTTTTCAAATAAGGAAACCTAGGGTTTTAACCATAGGTTTATATTAGGATTTAACCCTACTTCTAATCGAACTACGTGGACTTTGATCCATGTATTTCGTTGCATGGTACGTAGGCGCTCTTCGTGAGGCTCAAGTCCGTTCTAGGATCCAAGTATCCTAGGTTTTTTTCTTCCTTTCTTTATTTTCTGTTTTTATTTGCTTATTATGCATGGATGAATGAATGAAATATATGATAAGCATGCAATTCTTGTGATGATATACTTGCTAATTTTTGTATGGAAAATCTTAATTTAGCCCAAATAAACTGAGAGACCGAAAGGGTGACATGGGTGCCTATAGGCTTTGCCTAGAACCTTCCTATGTCATAACTTAGCCTCCGAATCCCTGATTTCTTTGGTTTCCAAAAGACTTGTTTTTGCCTTTCCTTTTTAAACATGGAGTCATTCAATTGTTTTCTTAAAACAAAATTGGTTTTTAGGATTTTCCTTGTTTCCTTTAAAAAATAAGGTGGCGACTCCTTTTCTTTTTTAACCCTAATTCTTTCTTTCTTTTTTCGTCAACCCTTGTGGGCCCAATTTCCGGGGTTCACAATGAGCAAGCCACATATTCTCAAATCTAAAAGGAGTAGGCTCCTATAAGATGGGATTGGACTCCAAAATAATCAGATTGTGATCCGTGGTCAGCCTAGGCAACGTCTCTTGCAAGATATCAGGAAACAAATCCTTCCAGGCAGGCAAAAAGAAGAATCTGTCCAACCTATTGCACACAACTCTTTCTTGGAGATTTGACCAAGTAAAGGAAGCATTATGAAGCGAAGGATCTCTTAACGCACATAGTGTAAGCACGAAGCTTCGAGGGCTCTCGGAACAAGGTGCGACCATCCTTTTCCAATGTTTGTTCTACAGAGTACAGATCTACGGTCCTGTATGCCTTTCTTTTGTTTTGATTTCCTACAGCTTTTATTTTTTTTATTCCATTCCTATTACGGTTCTCGATTATTTTTTTCTCAAATTTTTTGTTTTGTTTGGGTTTTAGAGGGTTTTCTACTTTGCTTTGATTCAATCTTTATTACGGTTATTTTTTCTCTCTGTCGATGACTTCTAATTTGACCAAATTAGAAAATCTCAGCAAATGCTGCATTTTGGCAGTGTTTTTAGAGCTTAACGTTGTCAAGCGTTAACGGTAGAAGTGTAGAACACTAGTGGATGAAACGACTACGCTTTTGATTGTTTTGAACCACAGCCATCCACTGCCTCAATCTAGCATGTGTTATGATCGTGAGCGTTACAGCACCCTACTGTAAAAAGGTTCCTACAGCACCAAATCCGGACTAGGTAGCAGCACCCTCCAGATTTGGATTTGGATTTGGTGCAGTTACGTAGGATCGATGACATGTAGCAAGGACGAGAGGACTGGATTTGGTGCAGTTTTGCATTTTAACTGCATCATGCAGTAGCCGTCGGATGAGCGACACGTTGTAAGGGGAATGCAGGATAGTTGGGATTTGAGAGAGGAATTTGCCGTGAGCTGTGCAACTCCATGAGCTGCTAATGAAACAAATCCCAACCGTTCCTGCCTTCCCTTGCAACATGTTGCTTATCCGACGGCTGCACGGTGCAATTAAAGTGCAAAGCTGCACCAAATCCAAATCCAAGAAGAGAAATGGAGGACTGAAATTCGAAAAATGCATTTGACGCCTAACGCCTAACAGCCCTCTATTTCTGCTCCTTACCCACATGTCATCGATCTTACGTTTACTGTACCATGCAGAAAAAGTAGCCAACTGCACCAAATCCGAATCCGCAGCGTCCACAACAAATACATACCCCAAGTTCCTCCCATAGTCCCCTCCTTGGTTCCTCGCTTGTCAATCTGCAATCACCTCATCTCCTCCGCTTGGCAACTTAGGGTGATGGAAGACGCAAACCCACTTAGAAGAGCTATAGGCTTACCAGAAAAAGGTATGTATTCATTTCCTCTCTCTTCCTGGGATTCCTTAAACCCATCATCTTCCACCCATTTCCATAAAACCTTCAGAGCATCTACCCATCACTATAGATTCTTCTCTATTGTGGGTAGGTTTAGATTCATCCCCCAAAATTCATCTTTCCGACATTGTCTCTCCTTTTTCCTTTTTATTCCTGCGATTTTTGTGTTGTTTTCTTTTGCATTTTAAAGTCGAAGATTGAATCAAAGCCTTATTTTGTGAATTTTGTTCGGTGTTGAGATTTGTGATACTCCATTGAATCAAAACCTTATTTTATAAATTTTGTTCAGTGTTGTGATATTTGCTAGTCGATTGAGATGGCATTTGATAATGCATGCAAGATGTTTGATGAAAAACCTCAATGAAATCTTATGTGAAAAAACCCAATGAACCTCACCTGGGATTGATTTGTATGCATATTATATCTTCTTTTTTGTCGGATTGCATGTTCTGCTGTGTCATTTCTGCATTGTAGTTAACTACCCAAGCATGCTAACTTGATCCTCATGCCTTGCAACTGATATGACCATTTTCTGTCTACATTGACAAAGCAATAGTTTTGAATTTAATAGCGTTACATGGACTAAAATGAGTTTGCTTTTCTTGGCAACATATTGGATTTGACTGCTTTATTTGTGACTTCATCGTTTATTTTTCTGCGTTACTGTATGAAGTCAGTAGAAACAAATGATGGTTCAAAATTGGGTGGTATAAAAAAAATAAAAAAAATAAAAAAAAATGGTGACGGCTGGTATTCACTCAATATCACTGTGTAACTAGCCAATGGTTTTTGCCATAATACATATACCCTTTGAAATTTGTGAATGATGTCATTAGAGCTTTAACAAGAATGCCCAAATCATCTTAAATGCCATCCGATTCAATGATATTGAAGAAGTTAACGTCTTGTATAGTTAATAGAAACTAAAGTGATTGGTGGAAACTGGGAATAGATAACTAGATGAGTAAATAAACTCTATATTTTCTACCTGTGAAATATATCTTATTCTAGTTAAATACTTGTGAATACTTATCCAGTTACTATCTTCATTTCTAAATCTTTGAACCCAATGCATTTTTCCCATGGATTCATATAGCTGTCCAGTCCATTAAATATTTTCAGTTTATGCAGTATGGCACAAAAATGGAAATTTCATGGTGTAAAAAGGACCTCAATTGGCAATATAAAATCTGATCGAAAAAACAAAAGTGAATCTCAGTTTAATGAGCCTAAGCACTTGTCATGTATTTTATAAGGATTTCAAATTCTGCTTAGGGAGCACTGCTTACAGCCCCAAATTTTAATCACCATCATCTTACAAGCCTTTCATAAAATTTTTATATACTGCAGCACAAAACATATTTGGTGGCACCACTTTATGTAGGTCTCTGCCTCCTTAGGTTTTATCAAATTGTGACACATAAAATTATTTTCTCCTTGTTCCCTTTCAATGTCCTTTCTATTCATTTTTTTATTGTTCTTTCAAAACCTTCAACCTATAGTAAAGAACCCCTCCTGCTGTAGTTCACTACACGTGACGACCATCTCATTTGGATTTACCTAGTACTCCATTCCTCTTTTATTGTCTTCCTTTCCTTTTTGGGGTATTTCAAAATTATTGTCTCATTTAAAAAGTCTTTTGAATTGATTTCCTAAATTACCCTTTTTCATGAGTATTTTACATTTTCCAATGTTTTGTACACTAGAGGGTAAAATTGGTATGTTAAAACATTTATATCGATGTGAAAGCATTTAAAAATGTTTTCTAAAAAAGCGTGTTGTTTCAAAGGTGACAGTCAAATAGGAACAGAAGGAGTATATCTTACTAATGATAATCCATAGTTCTCTCCGACATAATTCAATTTCTTTTCTCTTCCTAATTTTTCATTCAATTACCTCAACATCCTCATTTTAGCTGCCGGTAATTTAAGAATCTTTAATTGCCTAATTTTTTATTCAATATAGCATAGGCTCATAGCCATGAGTTGTTTTTATCTCATTGAAAATCTCTCCCATGGCAATATTTATGTCGATCATTCAATTTATTTTTTATTTTATTTTTCATTCATATGATAGAATTTTCAAGTGAGGGGAAGTTTATTTTTTGAACTATTGAATGCTATTCAATTCTGATTGTGAAATGAATCTCGAGTGGTGTTGATTCTAATAAAAAATTGTTTTAAATTTCCATATTAGTAACCAAACTCAACTTGAAAATTTATAATAGTTCAATTTTATTTTTATTATTATTATTTTGGATTTGGTATGTAGGTGGCCGTTATTTTAATTCTGATTATTATTATTTTTGGTGGGGATTCCCTTGTTTATTATAAAAGCTGATTGGGTGGCTGTTTGTCACTAGTTTGTGTTGAGCTTTCCTGTTTTTTTTGGTTTGGGTCCTTAGGAAGACTATTTGTTCTCCCTTCCATCTTTTTATTAAAAAATTATCTTTCTCGGGGTTGTTGATCAGAAAAGAAAAGTATTTTTTATGAATATTTTGGGCATAAATATTGCAAATGTGTATGAGCTGAGTGTATAATGGATTTTTACGCATGGATTAACTAGATATGCCATATATTCAAATTTCTTTGGATTGAGAGTTTATTTTATTTTATTGTTTTTGAGAGTTAAGCTTTACAAAGGTGTTACAAACATCAATGTTGGGGCCATCTTGAGTTCGACTCTTGCTAAAGCCCTTGGGGCCACCCATGCAAGGTTCCATGGTTCTCATGGGCCTTGAACTTACGTGGTCCATATGGATTGTGGGGTCCTATATGGGTCCGGGGTGCCCAAAGGCCTTCCGCGTTATCAAAACATTTTTGGGGCCATGGGGTAATAATAGGAAAAGGAGAAGCTTTTTTGGGGTGTTGTGGGGGGCAGGGCTGCAGCCCCCCCCCCCCCTTCTCTCTCTTCTCTTAAGGGAAAGTGTAGTGCTGTTATTAAATTGTAGGGTCTTTCAAATTGAGCTGTTGTTTGCAGCAAATGTTAGGTCTTAATAATGATAATTTTATGAGCCAATGGATACATTAACATGTTAAAATGTCATCCCTAGAGAGTTTCAAATTCAATTTCATAGGCCCCCCCTTTTTTTTTTCTTTTTTTTTTCAGTGTCCTAACAGTAAATTTGTAAGTTCAGAATTTCAAATCCTTCCATTCAATAGTTTGTCGCTTTATTCTGTCAACTAATTTTAAATCATATCCACCGGTTTGAAATATGTGGATTTCAAATTTACAGATTCAGAAATCCAACCCCCAAATCCGAATGAGGGGCAATATTATGTAGAGATGAAATGAAATTGAATATGTGATGATGTGAAGTAGTGAATTAATATATGAAAAATTAAACAAACCGTCTTGCAGTTGCTCTCAATCGCTTCGTGTGTTTCATCGAGTAAGTTTCTATTGGCTCTTATCACCATGGCTGCAACAAAAAGAATCAAAAATAAAATTTAATAATAAGTATGTTTTCTAACAAAGCAGTCCACAATTCCCAATCAAATCAAAACCCACAAACAAATAATTTCCATTTCAAAGCATTTGGATCCTAATGGTGCATATATGCATGTATGTATAAAAAATGCATCAAATAAAACACCACATTTGCTATATCAAAGATTCTCAAATATGATATGGGTACCAGCTTCAATGAATGGCGACAGAGAGAGAGACAGCTTCAGATAGATAGCTTATAGACTAGAAACAGTTAGCTTCAGATAAACAGCTTATAGACTAGAAACAGTTCTAATTCAAAATAGCCATGATATGAGCTAGCTGGGTGAAGTTGTTCTTGAACCTTGATCCCTGTTATCTTCTTTTACTACTTGTTCTAGTTGTGGACATACTGTTTAATGGACTTTATGTAAATTGGCAGCATACATTGAGAAAGAGAGGGAGCAACAGAGATGAACAAGGACAAGATATTTAAGCTAGCAAAGGGATTCAGGGGAAGGGCGAAGAATTGCATAAGGATTGCGAGAGAGAGAGTAGAGAAGGCTTTGCAGTATTCTTATAGAGACCGACGCAACAAAAAGAGGGACATGCGCTCCCTTTGGATTGAACGCATCAATGCTGGCACTCGTTTGCATGGAGTAATCTTCTTTTCACATTTATTTTACTTCAATATTTCTTTCAGGCATTTGAGTTGATTTCTTTGCTGATTGATGGTGCAACCAATTCTTAGATACTTTTGGGCCTATTGATGGTTGCCATTGGCTAGTTTTTCTTCTGAAATCTCTATTGCTAAATAGTTTGAAAATGAATGTTGCAATCACCGTAAATACTAATGCATAACTTTTTTGGTTCAATGTAAGAAAAAATAATGGAAATCTTTTTAGTGATTATAAATTGTATATCTGAGTAGAGATGGCCATTTCTTTTTGACAAGATACAGCCTTAAGAGTACAAAAGTTCAGATTTTGTTAAATAAATTGATTGCAGTTAAGTTGAACAACACTTGATTTTTGCTATTTCTGAATATCAATTCGGTTCAAATTCCTCTTGAACTTCAATAATAATTGTTACTTTAAAGTGAAGTTGAAATATAATAGGATGTAATCAAAATATTTGAATTGGCATGAATGATATTACATTCATCTCTACTGGTGGTTACTGTTGGCAATGGTGGTGGTTAAGTTGTGGTTGTGACTAATGAAGAAAGTAATATGTTGATGATAATATGATGGTAGTGATAAATCTGTGAAGATGTTGAAAGAGTAGTAGTTGTGGTAATGTTGATAGGCCAGAGGTGGTTTGGTAGTGGTGGTGGCAAAGTGATGCCAGTGTAGTTATGTTGGGGTGTTGAGATTTATCAATTGGTGGCTTCTATGGTCGTTTTGGTGCTGATGTAGGGTCACTAGAAATGGTGGTAGGTTGGTGGTGGTGCTAGTGGTGTCAGTTTGTTAGAGTTGATGCTGGTCGCAATGGTTAAGGGGTCACCCGTTGAAGACCATGGTGGTAGGAAAAAAAAAAAAAAACATTTGACTTTTTTTGGCCCCCAATCACAGACCTCATTGCCTCTCACTGATCCTTAGAAATTTCCCTCGATCTTCACGTTCAACCAACTCTTGTACCGGTGCTCTATTACCAACTCTTTTAAAGTTTGTTATTCATTGAGAAAAAAATTATTTTATATGAAATCTTTAAATTTTACTAACAATAACTCAGAAATCATATGTTGTATGGACACAAAGACGGGACAATGGATTCGTCAATCGTCACGAGACAGACATGGTAGCACAACAAATTTTTTATTATTATTTTTAAATACCCACAACCAGACTAAACTTTTCCGATAACTGATAGAAAAATTTGTTCTAACATGTCTAACATGCTAAAGAAGTTTTATATCAGTGTTTGTGCCTAAGGAACATTGGAGAAGTCTTTGTGAGGCCATGGGGTGTCCTTGATATTTTTATCATTGTTATCCTGAAGTGAGTGAGTCCCTCAATTCCAAGGATTACAAACTTATTAAATTGGTCACAAGACTTCACAACATCATCTTTGAAGACAACGCGCCCCCCCCCCCCCCCCCCCCCCCCAAAAAAATACTGTTTAGTTGATTGCCCTTCATAGTATCTTTAATTTGCCAGAATTTGTTTAGGGTAGAACATTACTGATATTATTCTCAGCAAACATGTACAAGGCGAGACCCAGCATGGACATGGTTCAAGCGTGTTGGATACTTGTCCAAGGAGTGTCAGACAGTGGAAGGGTATGTGAGAAATCATTAATAAGAAAATGTAATCACTTTGGAAGTTTTAATTATCACTTCCAATGGTACTTTGGCATACTTTCAACTAACTTTAGAAGAAAAAAAAATGCCCAAAATGTTCACGTAATCACGGTAGAATTGATAGAGTGGGAAGGACTTTTGCTGACTGAACCTAGTGACTAATTTGAGGGGACTATAAGTTGGTATCCATAGGGCTTGCAGACTTATGATGCTGAACGACACATTTCAAAACTTCAATGCTCACCAGAAAATGCTTTGAAATGTGCTGTTCCCTGCTTACTAATGTCACAGCTACGCGGTGGAACTCTATTAGTTGCACTAGTATGTCACTCAGCTTTCTGGTTCACTTTGGTTGCAAAGACATACTTTCTCCTTAGCATGTCTTGGCAAACATAAAAGGAGGGTTTTCCTCATTATGGGAGTTGACTAGACATTGCAGGACACAAGTTGACGGCAGCCATGTATCACTTGTATGAAAGGAAGTACCATTTGGTTAAGGACTGGTTTTATTTTTGTGTGTAACTTTGCTATATCTGAAATTTTCATGTTTGGAAAGTATAGCTTCAGGTGGATGTGTGGGATTTTTTGTTGTTTAGATGGTCTTGATGGGCGATATGTGTACCTGGTAACTTTTTTCTGATGATAAAAAGAATTATTCTTATTCTTATTATTATTATTATTGTAATATAGAAAAATCTTAACTGGGGAATGTATCCACCACCAGCTTATATATTTACAGATAGAGTATGTTTTAACTTAAGAGATAAATGATATAATATATATCTATGGTGCTAGTTCTTTCTTTTGGTGGTTCCTTTCATTTGGAAGATATCCTAGAATGAAAATTTTCCAACTCAACCAGCTTAATAACCATGATTTGTTAAAGATTATGATGTAATCTCCTGGCTCTTGAAGCTCGGATTGACTACTTCTTATGTTTGTTGCGAGGTATATCTGATCCCAAGATATCCCTAATCTGAGACACCTTGTTGATGGGATCCTATTTATTCTCGACTGGTTTACTTCCACCTGGATGTGAATTTAGGCACAGGAGAATCCAACCTCATGATTTCCTTTGATAGTATTCTGTTTAAATGTAGGATGCTGACATCTTCCTTTTTTTTTCCTTTTTTTTTTTTTCCCTGTATCAGGTTAATTATGGTAATTTCATGCATGGGCTGATGAAGGAGAATATCCAACTAAATAGGAAAGTTCTGTCAGAGCTGTCTATGCATGAACCTTATAGCTTCAAGGCCCTGGTGGACACCTCTCGCAATGCCTTCCCAGGAAACAAGAAGGCAGTGCTTCCTCCAAAGAAGGAAGACCTTTCAATAGTTTTGTAATTGACTATTTTGAGCAGCCACCCATTCCTTTTTTCCCAGAGTATATTAGCGTTTGTTTGAAACAGCTAGTCTGAAAATCTAGTGGATATTTCTGTTTTGGACCAATGTTACAGGTGAAAAAATGAAAAAAGAAAAGGAGAAATGACATAAGCCTAATATATTGCTACGTTGGGTTTTCTTCTTGGCTGATGTTCCATTCATTTTCAATAATTCAGCATTAGTGTCTTGGTGCTCTAGGTTTTGGTGCTTTAGGAAATTTCCACATTAATAATTCGGCATTAGAAAGTTGTGCATGAAGAATATGGAGTAAGGAGGTCAACGAATGGGACATTGTTGCCCAGTATCCTATACCAAAGTTTTTCGATCATCAAGTATTGGGCCTTTTCAAGAGAATGCCTAGTGAATATCACAGAGGGTGATTTCTTGGAGTATTTTATATAATTTTAAAGGTACATATTCATCATTTTGATGCAACTAGTTGGTACACACGTGCATTGCACGTGAATATTTTTGGATTATAAAATAAATATTTCATCAATGGTATACGAATTTATGCTAAAGTGGACCACAGAAATTGTCTTTAAAAGAAGAGATTTTTGTGATGGGGAAAAAAAAAAATCAGTGCCAAAACTAATAAATTAATTAAATGTGTCATCAATAACTTAAATAAATATAAAAAATATATGTAAATTTCAGTTGTACACTTGCCTATCAAAAGGATATTTCTCATAGTTCTGTCGGTGTATATATATGTATAGATATGTTTATTTTTGTAAGGAAAAAGCTAAATAGTTTAACCCTTTTTTTCGAACTTGTTTGGCAACTAACTTAGTTATGTACTTATTTTAAAGAGTAATAATTTTTTAAAAAAATTATTTCATAAATAAATTGAACAAATAACATCGTGTTTAAATTTAAAAAATAAGAAATAAATTAAAATAAATGTCATCCAACTCATTGAAAATATTATTCTATGAGTGGGGAAGTTGGGTTTTTTTTTTATAATATAAAAAATTAAATGAAATTATGATAAATATACTTATTTTTAAAATTTTCTCAATGAAAAATGTGCTTACTAAAACATGGGAATCCTCCTGGGTTGTCCTTTGTTAAGATGATGCTCTATTGACCAGATAAAGTAGAATTTTTAACATCGTTATATATAGGATTTGGTTTTCTTAATGCCAGTTTTTGATAGTCTAGGAACCTCATTCGGTTTTATTATATTATATTTTAATAAAAGGTTCTATGTGAAAAAACAAACCAACTCCAAAAATAAATAATTAAATAAAAAGAAACGTATCCTCATAAAATATTTGTGAATCACGATTTGTCAAAAACTTACACCAAAAAAATAAAATAAAAAAAATACTCAAAAGTAATAATATCTAACAGAACTAAAATAGAACCCTACTGCGTTTGCAAGGAATCTTGTAGGTAGGGCATTCAGTAAGAATAGAGGTAGGAGAACCAAAGTTACAGAAATATATGAAGTACTTGACCCACGTGGAAAACAGTATTTTCTATAGTAATTAGAACAAACCCTAAAACCCTATATTTCGAAAAGGAAAAGAAGATGAGGGCTCTATTAAAATAAGTTGAAGCTACTGTTAATGGAGAAAGTAGAATTTAGAATCCCATTGTTAATGAATAGATGATATATGTTATGAAATAGAGTTAACTTACAATTCTGGGTTTATTTATTTATACAAATTATAGTTTCCTTAGAATTCTTATCTATGTATGTGTTTTATATTTCTATATTTCCTATATATGTAGAAGGATAATTGTGCATTTAAAATTTAAAATAAGGGTATATTAGTCAATCAAAAGTTTTTCTCACATTCAACTTTTTATAGGTAATATATCTATATATATATGGGCACACGTGCCTTGCACATGAATATTATTTAAATAAAAAAATTTATAAATTCTATCTATATATATTTATATATATATATTGAACATGAAAATCTAATTATTTGTTACTTTTGTATTAATTTAACTTATTAGAATAAATGCTCAACACAAAAGGTCAAAATTCCTTCAATTGTTAGGAGTTATGGTAGGAATAAAAAGTTAGCTAGAATACATGCATAGTAGTGGAGGCTGTATAGAATTTATGAAGTGAACATAAATTGTGTTATCTTTTTTCCTTCTTTTTTGCTAGAAAATAAACATTCTTAATTGGTTAAATATAAAACATTCTTAATTGGTTAAATATGGGAGGCAAATAAATATTTAAAATTTAAAATTTAAAATAAAGATGTAATGGTCATCAAAAGTGTTTCTAAAATATAAACTTTTATAAGTAGTATAGATATAATACAATTTAATATGTGATACAAGAGCATCTTTGAGGGAGGTAGCAAAAAAAAAAAAAAAAAAAAAAAAAGTAACAAATCTGTCTTTTGCTACCTTATGTGGGCTGTAGCAATTTGCTACTTCAATTTGAGATGTGCATTCCAAAGGGAAGTAGCAAACATAATTATTTTATTTTTATTTTCTATATTTTATATTTTTGATGCTTTTACATATTACTTAATTTATTTTTTTTAATAAGTGAAATCGATCCCTCATAATATAGTTTTTCTTACTTTTTCTAAAAATAAATTCTCAATTTTATTTTTATATGATATCATCATCTACATTTTTTTTTTTGTTCACTTAGAGATTGAAAAGAGAGTGGAGATCGAGATTTTCATTTTATTTTTTTCCTCATTTCTTTGTTTTTTTTCCTTTTTCTTTTCCCCCTCCCTTCCCATCAACAACCAAATTCAAGCAAAATAATAACAATAATTATCATATATATACATATGTGACCCATTCCAACAATTTTCACGTTACAATCAAAATACATTCAAGGGTTTTCCTAGTCTACCCAAAATCCTCGAAAACAACCACCTCTAACCACAAACAAATTCAGCATTATATGAATTCTCACCAAATTTCAAGAAATGCATAATAAAAGTATAAAACACTCACGCAACAGCCCCTTGAGATCCGGTATCATCTCCATGTATCGTCTCTATTATGTGGATATTTGGTTTGTGGCTACACTAGGAAATAAGTGTGCCTCTAATAGGCCATTCTCGTTTGTTAGAGAATGAGAGGAAGAAGGAGATACGAAGTCAACGTGCTTTACGATTATATGTATAATATTAAATGGAATATTTGATTTAAGGTTTCCTTTGAATTCCTATTTGTGTTTTATATATTAAGGTATATGTTTTAAAATTATGTTTTATATATTAAGGTATGTGTTTTAGAATTATAGTTTCCATATTGCTATATTTCCTATATATGAAGAAGGGTGGGTAGTTGTGTGTTTAAAAATTAAAATAAGGGTATATTAGTCAATCAAAAGTTTTTCTCACATTCATCTTTTTATAGGTAGTATAGATAGATTATAAGGTTCAAACTAGCAAACTAAAACATGACCTAACATTATATAATTAGTTTTAATCATTAAATTTGATGAAAGTAAATCACAAATTTGATCAAATTTAATGAAAATAGACATCTAATTTAATGAAAATAGACATCTAATATAAGCATTATATTGCTACGTTGGGTTTGCTTCAATGTTTGATTAATCTATAATATTGGGGTAGCTAACATGTAATGGATTTGTGCCTTCAATTTTATATTATGTATAATTTTGAATTGAACAACGAAACAGTCCTAATATTTCCTCTTTTTTTGTTTTATTTTTTTTGGTTAAGGTGTCTGGGCAGCTTGTGCGCATCTCAACTAAATCTCTCCCCGGACAATTTTAAAGACGCACTCCTTCACATCGGCCTAGTATATTCAGAAATTAATTCTTGAAGTGCTATCCAGTGGAATCGAATTCAAATTGATAGAATAGAAGGGTTCTTTTCCTACCAATTGAACTAACTCCCTTGGGTAGCCCTAATATTTCTACCATTCCCTATTGTCCACCTAATGTTGTCTTGCATGTTGCACATCATTAAGAAAATGTTTGATACCTTTCCAAGCCCACCGAATGGAGCTTCAAATAATGACGAGTGCGGGTAGCATTTGCCGCTCTAAACTTTGGCCCAAATATCATTGTGGGCATGGAAAAATCTCTAGCGTTTATTTTATTTTATTATTTTTTTTGAAATACTGCCGCCTAATTTCATGAAATGTGCTTTATTAAGGGAATCCAAATTCCTAATATTTAAACCCCCGTTATCTCACCCTTGCAGGGTTGGCCAAACAGTCAAGCCATGGGTGTGCTTTTCAGAGGTCATTGTTTTGATTCATAGCAGTTATTACTATTTGTGTGGATATAAAACTTCTCACACGACTATTAGGAGATTAGAGTAAAACCTTTGTAGGAGTAAGAGGCCTAGGATCAGTGGTGGAGCCAATAATTTGGTTGAGGAGGGCCAAACTTTGATTGATTTTATCATTTTTATCTTAACTCAAAATGAGTTTTGCATTTCTTTCCTCTTTACAATCACAAGACAAAAGAATATTTTTGAACTAATAAAATGTTTTTCTTATCGATAAACAACTAGAAGAGATATATGTAATGATAAAGAGTCAAATTTTTTACCCAAATGAGGTGGCAACTTGGCCAATCAATCAAAATTTTCATGAAAAAAATAATTGTCCATAATGAATTGATGTGATGGTCGCAACATTATTTGGACAAGTTTGTTTGTTTTTTTGTTTTTTTGCTAAACGACAAGAGAACACGTATACACCCACACACACTCACGTGGAGTCGAAATCAATACTTTCGCAAACCTTTCATCCCTATTGGGATGAGACATGCCACTAGACCTGAGAGCCATTGGCTATTTGGCCAAGGACAAAAAAAAAAAAAAAAAAGTGATGAAAACAAAAAAATGTGGGGTAAAAAATAAAATTTAAATAGGGATAAAATCAGTAAATGAATAAAAACTAAATATAAAGGGGCTAAAAAAATTTTATAAGGGCAAAAAAGGTTTGACATGGGCTAAATCCATAAATAGTAAAAAATTATAAAAAAAAATTATAACAGTAAATATAAAAAATAAAATATTCAACAGAACCAACCAATCCCTCTCAAGTCTTACTGGCTCCCTCCTTGCTTAGGATATCCAAATCCTTAATAATCTTTAGTTTGAGGGTTTCTTTCGAAACTAACAACAACCTTGTGGTTAGAATTAGCCGAGAAATTGCATAAAAAATCTTGTGGTATGCCTTTTAACAGCTTTGCATTAGATGGGGCAATTCACCAAAACGGAATAGTAAGCCTACCTTCGTTAGGTGAGAAAATTTGCAACGAGCCTACGATATATCTTCCACTAGCTAGGCTTGCAATCCCTTGCATTCTAGCAGTCGATTTATTAGACTTTCGGGAAAAAAAAAAAACTAAAAAAAACTAAAAAAACTGTCCCTATTAATCCTCCCCAAGCCCTAATTAAAAAACTAACCTTCCTAGACAAGTGCATGGCTAGTAAAAATTAATCCTTAAAATAGGGGTGGTAACACATTAATTCCATGATATTATATATTAACCAATGACGTGGGAGAATTATCATAATCTTTCTCAAAATCTAATTTCATGGTCACAAAACTATTTTTGCCATTGCTTTTTCTTTTCCAATTCCATGCAAAATTTCATGAGCAGTAAGCGTATTATCTAAAATTTTATGAAAAAGTCCGAGACACCCAACTACAATTCTCATAATGTAATTAAAAAAGAAAATTAGAAAATTATCAACAATAATTATAGTAACATCTAGTGAGGTGCACAAGTACTTTCCTTCTCTAGCTATCAATGAACAGATTTTTTACTGAACCCGACTATGGCCGCTATCAAATAGAATCTTTTACCTATAGTATATAGGGAAATGCTAACCAGAGTTGTGGCAGCCCAATTATCATGTTGTCGATGGGTCATGCATATGCAACACATGCATGACGATCTAACCATTGCGTTGTTGTTGTATTGTGCACAACACGTGCCGTGGACCTCATATGCACGCCACAGAGTAATGGTTGAGCACGCCACGGCTGTAAGTTAGTACATATCATAGTATAGTGCTCCTGACTGGTTTTGGTGCTTTTAAAAAATTTCCACATCAGTAATGCCGAAGACCAACTGGCTTTGGTTGTGTAGAGTTGCAGAAATTTGAGGTTAATCGGGTGATTCTAACATAGAATTATGGAGTAAAGATAAAGATTATGGAGTAAAGAATTCAACAAAATGGGAATTAACTGTGCGTTGTTACAACATGGAGTACTAATTACTAAGCTACTATATAGAGTACCCATGCAGGGGCGGAACTATGTGGAGACCAAGGGGGCTATGGCTCCTGCAAGATTTTAAAAAAAACTGATACTTAGTCAAATAGGATTCAATTTTTCAACGAATTTGTACAAGTGCCCACCCACTTCATTGAATCAAACTAATATTATGATTTTGCTAAAAATTCCCTCAACTTATGCAAAAGATAATTTTTTATGTTAGGTGTTTTCGTCAAATCATCAACTAATGTTTTATATTCTAACACTGCTTTGCTCATAAAATAAAATAAAGAAGTCCCAACACTGCTTTTTGGGTACATTCTTGACTAGGAGGGTTTGTCTGAATGAGTACTTGAGCTTTAGTTTAGATATTTTGAGATTTTTTTATCATCTTTTATCAATATTTTGTGAAGATTATTTGGTATCTAAACTATTTTTTTTCTTGTGGGTATGTGCTTTTTGGGAAGCATTGCCAAAGAAAGAGTAAATTGTTGGTTGCACGGAATTTAGTACATCCGGATTGGTGGCACATGCATTTTCCATGGAAGACTCACTCCTTAATGGTGGTGGGCATCCACCAAGGTGGTCAAGGGCGGAACCATGTGGAGACCAAGGGGGGCCATGGCCCTGCAAGATTTAAAAAAAAATTGACACTTCATCAAATAGGATTAAATTTTTCAACAAACTTGTACAAGTGCCCACCCACCTCATTGAATCAAACTAATATTATGATTTTACTAAAAATTCCCTCAACTTATGCAAGAGATAACTTTTCATGTTAGGTGTTTTCGTCAAATTATCAATTAACTTTTTCTATTCTTACACTACTCTGCCTATAAAATAAAATAAAGAAGTCCCAATACTTTTTTTTGGATACGTTCTTGACTAGGAGGGTTTGTCTGATGAGCACTTAAGCTCTAGTATAGATCTTTTGAGATTTTTTTTACCATTTTTTTTTTATCAATATTTTGTGAAGATTATTCGGTATCTAAACTTATTTTTTTATTTTTATTTTTTTTCTGGTTATGTTGTGTAAATACTTTTAAACAAAAGCACACCCAAATTTCACATATTTGTTAATCTCGATCTTAAAGGTTGAATCATATATTTGGATTTTTTTTTTTTCACCTTTTAGTCCAAATTCTCTTCTTTTTTTTTTCCCTAGATCATTCAAATTGGATTTCTATTTTATGTTTCGTTTAAACAATTTCATTAATACTAATATACCCACTTTCCTAAACTTGCAAATGTGTTACATTTGTATTTTTTTTCCCTAACTGTTAGTGTTCTCTATGATTTTTCAAAAGTTATGACTTCATGTGATGAAAGAGTTTTTTTTTTTTTTTTACACAATATTTATATAGTAGAGATTTTTTTTTTTTCCCTTTAAGTTGACCACCCCAACTTGCAGTTCTTGGTTCCGCCCCTGTGCATAGACTATTCAAAAGAAAACGATCGATAGCTCATACTCATTTAATTCCAAGCCGGCCCTTTGGCAGATTAGTGGAAACTTCAATCCTGTCGACTTTTGAAGAAAAAGGTCTCTTCCACATGATCAGCCACTCATTTTTTGTTTTTTTTTTTTCTTATTTTTTATTGAAGATATCAATAAACCCATAGCAACAGATTAATAAGGCGACACTGACTAGCATTGGTCAAGGGGCGAAACTATGTGGAGACCAAGGGGGGCCATGGCCCCTGCAAGATTTAAAAAAAAACTGACACTTAGTCAAATAGGATTCAATTTTTCAATGAATTTGTACAAGTGCCCACCCACTTCATTGAATCAAACTAATATTATGATTTTACTAAAAATTCCCTCAACTTATGCAAAAGATAATTTTTTATGTTAGGTGTTTTCGTCAAATCATCAACTAATGTTTTCTATTCTAACACTGCTCTACCCATAAAATAAAGTAAAGAAGTCCCAACACTGCTTTTTGGGTACGTTCTTAACTAGGAGGGTTTGTCTGAATGAGTACTTGAGCTTTAGTTTAGATATTTTGAGATTTTTTTATCATCTTTTATCAATATTTTGTGAAGATTATTTGGTATCTAAACTATTTTTTTTCTTGTGGGTATGTGCTTTTTGCGAAGCATTGTCAAAGAAAGAGTAAATTGTTGGTTGCACGGAATTTAGTACATCCGGATTGGTGGCACATGCATTTTCCATGGAAGACTCACTCCTTAATGGTGGTGGGCATCCACCAAGCTGATCAAAGGCGGAACCATGTGGAGACCAAGGGGGCCATGGCCCTGCAAGATTTAAAAAAAAATTGACACTTCATCAAATAAGATTAAATTTTTCAAAAAACTTGTACAAGTGCCCACCCACCTCATTGAATCAAACTAATATTATGATTTTACTAAAAATTCCCTCAACTTATGCAAGAGATAACTTTTCATGTTAGGTGTTTTCGTCAAATTATCAACTAACTTTTTCTATTCTGACACTACTCTGCCTATAAAATAAAATAAAGAAGTCCCAACACTGTTTTTTGGGTACGTTCTTGACTAAGAGGGTTTGTCTGAATGAGCACTTAAGCTCTAGTATAGATCTTTTGAGATTTTTTTTACCATTTTTTTTATCAATATTTTGTGAAGATTATTCGGTATCTAAACTTTTTTTTTTTTTTTTTTCTGGTTATGTTGTGTAAATACTTTTAAACAAAAGCACACCCAAATTTCACGTATTTGTTAATCTCGATCTTAAAGGTTGAATCATATATTTGGATTTTTTTTTTTTTCACCTTTTAGTCCAAATTCTCTTCTTCTTTTTTTCCCTAGATCATTCAAATTGGATTTCTATTTTATGTTTCGTTTAAACAATTTCATTAATACTAATATACCCACTTCCCTAAACTTACAAATGTGTTACATTTGTATTTTTTTTCCCTAACTGTTAGTGTTCTCTATGATTTTTCAAAAGTTATGACTTCATGTGATGAAAGAGTTTTTTTTTTTCTTTTTTACACAATATTTATATAGTAGAGATTTTTTCTTTCCCTTTAAGTTGGCCACCCAACTCGCAGTTCTTGGTTCCGCCCCTGTACCCATGCCCATACTACATTGCTTTTTTCTTTTTTTGGTTCCGCAATCAATTGGCCTAATGGACCCTTGAGGATCATTCAATGGGTAGTTCATCTCCCTTCCCATAAAATCAATGGGTAGTACCCATGCCCATATCTTGCGTACTGGTCAGATGTGCCATTCAGTACGTAGCGACCCCATTGCACTAGCTTGGAAAATGCCAAATTATTTCTTGGAAGCCCACGAAAGGAAGATGGCAAAGACCAGTTGTTCACCATTGACTGTCGTACGTAGCTGACTTGGTCTATGGTACCTTACGTTACTTACGTGCACTACAAGAAAAGGTGCATGCACATGCCGGATAGAAGACAAACGTAGGATTACTTTTTCATTTTGGCTTCCCATTTTCACTCAACCGTCACCATTTTATCTTGGCTTTCCATTTCCATTCAACGGTAAACATTTTTAAATAACCATGATAACGGACGACCAAGATTGGTAGTCCTTACCTCAAGTTATGAGATGAAAAGATTTTGAGTATAAATACATATATGTTGTGGGATTGAGACCGTAGTCAAATTTAGTGAAATGAATCTGTCTTGGACCATTAATTTAAGGGTAAATTACACTAAGACCATCTGTAATATCTGATAATTACAGATAAATTTTTTTACGTTTCTAAAATGACATTAATTTTTTATTTTACAAAATAAACTACAAAGATATCCCTTTCCTCTAATGGCCATCCACTATTCTGTTAAAAAAAAGTGATGGCATGCTCAATTTTTTAAAAAATACCCTAACTATCTTTATTGGAAGACAATTCTCATGTTAAATGCATATAACTCATCAGTCTAACATATTCATTTAGCATATTAATTTTTTTTTTTGATAAACAAATAATATAATCTATATGAGAAAAATGTTAAAAAGTTTAAATTTTTTGTCCAACTGATGTGACAATTGTCAAATTTTCTCATTAGAGGCAATTATATATATATATATATATATATATATATATATATATATACACATATGAAATTGATTTATGAGGTTACCACCTCATTTAAGTAAGTAGATTTGGGTTATAAAAAAAAAGGGCTATATAGCATTGCTCATATATAAAAATAAATGAAAAGAATAATTACAATGAGGAAATAACAAAATAAAATTATGAAAATAAAATATATATGGAGTGAAACTAAAATTTAAATGAAGACAAGACGAGGAAATTTGTATGTAAAATGAAAAAGGTGCACCTGATGCAATTTTGTATCAGGTGCACTCCAAAACTCTTTTGACCAAATCAACTGTTAGATTAAATTTGATTCATATGTTGGTTATATATGCCAAAAATACAATTGACATAAGATTAAGAGATGTTTCATTTGAAATGTCCATAAATGAGCGATTGTTTTTTATTAAAAAAATGCATGTACGTTTTGGATTGAATGACAATCAATCTCAGATCAAGACATAAAACGCTTACATGAAATGGCTATCTATATATGTGTGTGTGAGGGCTGTTCAAGTGCGGGATATCTGGGATATCCCTTACGTAATCAAAGCTATATATAAGAGGTAATAAATCTAGAGGGTCAAAAAGATTTTAAGATTAGCCAAATCTATGATTTATAAATATAAAAAATGTGGGAAAAAAAATGTGGATAAGCTAACCCCGAGCCTTATTAATTGGCTCCGCCCTTATGTGCATTTATTGGAGGATATAATTTAGAGAGGACTTGAGTCATTTAAAAAGGTTAAATTAATGTTGCATTTTATATATAGGGGTAATTGGATCATTTTATGAGTTTTATTAACACTGTTCAGTCAATTATCCTTCTAAGAGGTGATAGTGTAATTTCAAAAATGAAAAAGATGAATCCATAATTTTCATAAAATAGAAGGGATGTAAGTGTAATATATTCTTAATTTAATGGGGTAGCATTGTGTTCACGTGTTTTGACAATGGTCTTGTCTGGTGGTAAGATGAAGGCAGTATTTTGGTGATTTTCAACGCCCAAGAAAGAAGTTTTACGAGAAGAAGAAAGGAGAAGAAAAAAAAAAGTCTCCTACATGATGAACATGGCAATTTTCAATGAGCCATTCTCACGTGCTCGTTGAGGAATTACAGGGAAAGCCACGTACCCAGCTAGCTATGAAGCAATATAGAAAGAAGCAAGGACCAGTAATGGTTGTGCGTGATTTTCAGATGATGCTGATGCACGTGCGGAGGTGGTGAGAGAGTACGTGTGCAGTTTGCCACTTTGTCAGCAACGTGAGAATTGGATCAACTTGACATGAGACGTGTATAAGAGATAGCCACATCATTAGGACAAAAAAAAAAAAAAAAAAAAAAAAAAAAAAAAAAAAAACCACTAGCCAATAGTGTGTGAAGGAATATGATATTGATTTGATTTTATCAAAAAAAAAAAAAAAAAAGAATGCGATATTGATCTGTAGATATGCTAAAAGATAATATTATTATTATTATTAAGTAGTCCATTTACGTCATTTAACAAGTAATTAAGGTGCTCAATCCTCTTGTGAGTTGTGACCGAGTGAACACGTATCCTCGGTATTTATTTGAAGTAATCAAACCTTGAGCACATCAACTAGAAGCTTTCCAAATTCAATGAATCATGAAAAATGACTAAATGTACATCCATTAAATGGTCTGACTGAAGCTCGTGCCAAGAGGAACTTTCAAAAGTGGTGGGTGGTAGGAGAATTTTAACATATGTAACCTCATGGTCTGTTCTTGTATCCAATTTGAAATGAAATAATTCATCAAATTATACATTGTAGAAGGCACAAATCTACCACTTTTAATTAGAACAAATAAGAGTAGATCGAACTTCAAAATATAGATATTTCATCATCGGATTTCCAAGAATTGATCCTATATCATCAACTATAGTGATGACGTACCCCACTCTTTGGACAAAGTTGAATTTTGATGTAGCTATCACATATTCTTTCTCTATCCTCGAGGCTCTAGCCAAAGACTTCTCGGGCACCTTCCTCTTTGATTGGACAGCCAAATTTAACTCCCTTCACCCCATATTGCAAAAGCAAAAACAGTTTATCTTACTTTGACTGAAGCCCATACGAAAATGCTTGACAATATCATTTTGGAAAGAGATGCCTCCCTTGTTTTAGACCACATCCATGATGGGAAGCTCAGCCACCCTGGTTAATTGATTGATTCCCTAATTTGTGATGCTAGAGCTCTGTTATGTTTATTTAATATGTCAAACTAGTTGGATATGTTTCTCATCGGGCTAATGTCACGGCTCAAGAACTTTTCCAATAGGTAGATCGTTGTAATAGATTTGGTTCAATGCCAATCTTTGACTTACCTCCCTCTATTTTGTTTGAGGAAGTTGAGATTGGGAATTGAATGACCCTGGTTCCTTCCCCTAATATATTTTCATTTGATTATATTTTTCAAAAAATAAAAAATAAAAAAACTATAGTGATGATGTATTGCAACCTTTTTTTAATGTATTCTAATTCAATATTATAGATTTATGCCTTCAATACATCGTAATATCTGTTAAATTATTTATTCTCGAATTGGACATCAAAACTGACCCTTTTAGTTCTAATCCAATAAAATTTACCCTTTAGTCAATTAAGAGGTTGGATTGAAACATGAAAGAACACTAATATAGCATGATAATAGAAGAGAAGTAAACCATCAGTTTGTTATTTTAAACCATCACAGTCTGCTAATTTATTTTTGGTTCGTGATTCAAAATTAATTTACCTGTGTGATGTTCGTGGAGGTGTTGGCCATCCCATTGGAACTTTAGGGGCCTGGCGGCTTGCACTTCGGCCCGCTCCTTCCTACTTTTCTCGAGTGAAGGAGATGGCTGTCCATCAAATTTGCTAGTCTTTCTACGCAGCCAATGGTTATCAAGGCAGCTTTAGAGAGGCTCCACCTGGAGTGTCAAGGGGTGTGCAATGTTAAGTGAGAGGAAAAAAAAAAATGAAAAATAAATCTCCAATGAAGTGCCAAGATATATGTAGCAACTCCAAATGTCAAAATGGTATTCAATTTATCAAAACCAGGCCAAATGACAAACTATATCAAGTATAACCATTGACATCTCATTTTTTACATTTCCCAATGGAGAGGGCCTAATGAAGCTGATTTCACCTCAATTTAACCTACACAAACAGAATTTGGTCTAGCTTAAGGAGTTTGGGCTTCCACTTAGAATAAGAACTAGGAATTCGCCCCTTAATCATTAATTCTTTATTATTATTATTATTAGTATTATTATTATTATTATTATTATTTTTTATGATGGATAGAAGAAGAGCAATCAATTATGGTGACTCTGTACTTGTGTGTGATTATAATAGCCCCCAATTTGCTAAGAAACCAATAATATGATGGTGATTCTATACTTGCATGTGATTATAATAACCTCACTCTAGCAAAATATTAGTGGCTCTAATGTACGCATGAATAGGACCATCAAAAGGACACGTACATGTCACACCGGCCACCACTTCTGAAAATTGAATTCTTAACTATTTGACTTCTTACACCTATACCATTAGACTACTGCCTTTAATTATATACAATTGGTTTCACTTATGATTCTAATAGGAGTCGCCCTTTTATTGAAAAATTAGCATGGTTAATATAGAACAAAAAGGTCATCTTTTTCATAACATCAAATTAAGTAAAGGTTGGGGGCATATAATAGGTAGGGAACGGGAAAATGTAATCACCATATTGATGTCTCCAAACCAAAACACCCCTCCCGCCGCCGCCACCCCCCCCCCCCCCCCCCCCCAAAATATCCTAAAAAACCCGAATTGACCCAAACTTGTTCTACTACAAGGTTTTCATATTTCTTATTTTATATAGTTTTTAACATTTTTTTGGTTCATTTTTTATTTTTAGTCACGTCCTCTTACCTTTTTCCACTCTCTTGTTTCTTTATTTTATTTTATTTTATTTTTCTTTTTGCGATCCGTTTAATCCAATGGTTTTAAAGGAGAAGAATCCGTTTACATCCAGTGTAAAAACTTTTTTACTTTTACACTCCTCAAAATGTTTTGTAGAATCGATATTTTTCAAAAGCAACCATTGGATTGAATACTGCTCTCATGGAAATTATGCATGCCAAATTTCACATTGATTAGAAATTAAAAACTATTCCATCGATAAAGCGGCCTAAATTATAGTTTTATCTGTAAAAAAAAAAAAAAAAAAAAAAGTGAATTTATAAATGAGATGCTTATGAATATCCGATCAATGTGAAATTTGGTATGCATGATCTCTATGAGAGAAGTATTTAATCCAAATGTTGGTTTGGATAAATATTGTTCTTACAAAAAGATATTAAAGGGTGTAAGAATAAAAAGTTTTACACCAAATGTAAACGTATCCCTTCTCTATCTTTAATTATTTAATACTCCCTCCGTCCCGCAAAAATAAGCCATTTTTGTTTTTTTTTTTTTTTTTTTTGTCCCAAAATGTTTGTCTATTTTGAAAAGTCAAATCATAATATTTTTAAACTTTAATTCTTATACTACCCTTTATTATTTTAATAATTACTTTTACATAAAACCTAATACCAAAAAAAAAATGGTATTTGTGGAAAGGTGAATGTTAATAAATAATAAGTCAACGGTGAGTTTTTTTTTTTTTTTAAACGGTGTATTTGTCAAACTTGATTCATTGTGTGAAACGGAAGAATTATGCTAAAAGAAAACATTAAAGAACGAACATGATGATTGCATATGTTGCGTATTTGTCATACTTTCTATGTGGTTCGCGTGGATCAGTGTGGCCTAGCAGGCTCTCGACGATGACCCGCATGTTGCTCGTGCTCCATTAAGTACTCATTCAATTCATGTCCATCATTTAGTCATAGCACAGGAATTGCATGGAAATTAAGTGGGAAAATGCATACATTTTGCTTTTACTCCTCCAATCCATATTTACATTAGAGTATTTTAAAATGACAAACAATCATTGTTAAAAGTAAAGATAATTAAATTATGACCACAAAAAAATACTAAACATATGAAAAAAATTTAGCTGTCATAGTTTTAAGCAATGACAGTATGTTATGTTATATTTTCCCATACTTTTAGGATACAGTATTGTTACCTGTCATTGTTTCTCACATTGTGACCTGCATCAGTATTAGATAATTTCTATGGCCAAACAAAAAAAAAAATAATAAATAAATAAATATAGTACTTCGTATGTACTAGATATTTTTTCAAGTAATGCTAAATAGTTTTACATTTTTGTTTAACACTTTGTCCTATCAGTGTATTTGAAAGGATAAGGTTGTGGGATCCATTGATATGATTACAACCCTTACTCTCCCAAATACACATATTAATAAAATAAAGTATAGGGCAAAAGTATGAGGCATGATAGCATTATCCTATTTTTTCTCTTTTGGCAGAGGGGTTCTACAGCAGACATCAAAATAGATTTTGGGAATATTACAAAAAAATAAAAAAACAAAAAAGGATTTTGGGAAATTGGAGGTTCCGTCGGCGTTCGGATTCGGTGCTAAGGTGATGTTTCCTTGGCACCTTGCCAAGCTGCCTTTGATTGCAACGCGTGGCTTACTATTTCATCCAACGGTGGGAGGAATTTCTCCTAATAAAATGACCCATTCAGCTGCGTTTTGGTTCCCAAACGCACGTTAACGGTGGTGTAGCTCCGTTACCCCATCAAAACTCTATGAGAGAGTAGTCGTTTTACAGGGCGACAGTGGCTTCCTTTGATGGAAGAAACCCATCTTACAGGTACTTGCTTTGGCTTCTTCCCCTTCAACATTCACGCATCTCCATGAACTGAATTCAAATGGGTTTTCCTCTTCTTTCTTTCTTTCTTTCTTTCTTTCTTTGTTTTTTTTCCAATTTATAGGGGTGACAGTGGCCGACAGCAAGAGAGAGAGGCGAGCCCAGAGAGAGAAGTCGACGGCTTTTTTTTTTTTTTTAATTTAAAGGGGCAACAGCGGCTTACGACGAGAGAGAGAGGCGAGTTGAGAGAGACAGGTCAACGACGGTAGATCTCAGTCTAGGGGTGCGTGAGATGAGAGAGAGAGAGAGAGAGAGAGAATGGGAATTGGTGCCAAGCAAGGGTAGAGGGAGGGGGGGTGCCAGGGGGCAGAGGGCAGTTGACCCCCCTCACTCATTGGAGGTTTTTTTTTTTAGTGTACATATTTCCTTATATTTTTAAATATGCCCCCTCTAAAATACGAGTATATTTTTGCCCCTCTAAAATTTATTTTTGACCCCTTTGATTTTATAATTGATCCCCCCTACTCTTCTCTCTTTCCTTTTTCTCTCCTTTATATAAATAGCTCTTAATCTCTTATCCATGTTTTACTCAAGTTATGTCTCCTGTCCTTAGGTTATGCCCCTTTTTGATTTAATATACATTATTTCATCGAATATATATATATATATATATATTATTAATGAATATTTAAGTTTTTGTGTTAATTATTAAGTTTAAACAATTTTCTTTATTCTTGTTAATTTTTATTATATAAAGAGGGCTATTTCAAATGATTATTTAATTTATAGAGTTAGAAAGAAAAAAATTAAACAGTTATATCTAAACAAAGTCGCGCCTTCTAAGATAAATTCTTAGATCTACCACTGCTGCCAAGGATGGATTTTTGGTTCAAATGGGGGTAACGGAACTGCACCACCATTTACGTGCGTTTGGGAGTCCAAACGCAGCTGAATGGGTTCGTTTTATCTGGAGAAATTCCTCCCATCGTCTGATGAAATAGGAAACCACATGTCACAATCGAAGGCAGCTTGGCATGGTGCCAAGGAAACATCCCCTTGGCATCGAATCCGAACGCGGTTGGTGGGTGTGGGTGGCGCAGTTCAACGAGTGAAACGGTAATCACCGTACCGTACCCACAACAAATTTACATTTACATATCTACACGCTTTGACACTCGTAAAACTCTGTTTGGCCATTGTCAATCCCACCATAGCTAGTCGTGGAACATATGATTGTCTTATCCAACTCATTTACCTATAAATATACTCCCTTCTGGCAAACTCCTCACCAGATCCATACCCTTCTCTCTCTCTCTCTCTCTCTCTCTCTCTCTCTCTCACTCTGTGAGTGTTTCTCTCTCTAACATGGGTGCCGGAGAAGACTTCAGAGTAACGGTGAGCAAGACAGAAGTGGTGGCGGCGGCGCTGCCATTGCAGGAGCATTGGCTACCACTGTCCAACCTAGACTTGCTTCTGCCTCCTCTAGACGTGGGTGTGTTCTTTTGTTACAGGAAGCCCCATGGAGGGGACAACTTTATGTTTGGGTCCATGGTTAGTGTTCTCAAGAAAGCTTTGGCCCAAGCTTTGGTGTCAAACTATGCATTTGGCGGAGAGGTGGTGCCGAACTCTGTGGGTGAGCCTGAGATCCTCTGCAATAACAGTGGGGTAGATTTCATTGAAGCTTTCGCCGACGTTGAGCTCCGAGACATAAACTTGTATAATCCTGATGAAAGTATTGAAGGCAAATTGGTTCCTAAGAAAAAGAAAGGAGTCCTCGCCGTCCAGGTTACTTCTCTCTCTCTCTCTCTCTCTCTCTCTCTCTCTCTGTTCAGGCTATATTATTATTGCTAAGGTTTTCGTGAGGCACATGTTTTCTTAACTTGTGTTTATTTTTTGTTTTGCCTTTTTATTTTTGATAACGTGTGGATAGCTTTAAATGTGAGTAATCGGATCCGCGGCTTGTCCTCATATTCGATTAATTTAAGGATACAAAACTGGATTTTTAATGTGGCTTTTTTTATGGTTGATGTCACAATAAGTAGTGAAATCCCATTTTATCCCATAGATTAATTGAATTCCGTAATGCCATGTTTGGATAAGGAAACATGATCGTCTATTGTCAAGATCATCGCAAAAAATGATCCCTCCCTCCCCCCGCAGAGGCCAACAGGGAACATAACTTAATGCCACATGCATTTCCCAGGTTTTTCAAGATTCCAAACCACAAGGTTCCAAACCGGAAGTGTCCATGGATATGGATGGTACTGGTTAAGCTTAGTCCAAAAAAATAATAATAAAATAAATGAATAAGAAAAAATTCTAAAATTTTTAGTTTTGAAATTATACGATAAATTAATTAGTCATAGGAAAAATTTTGTGAATATCAAATCCTAGCTTGCAATTAACTCAAGTCTTTTTTTTTTTTTTTTAAATATTTTAAATGGAACATTCAACAGATGATACAAGTTTTCAATATATTTTTCTACTACATGGAGCGTATTCATCCATGGAGCGTATTCATCGCATGCAAATTCGTCTAGTTAGATGGATTTCTCACACCCATAATCCATATAAAAATTCCTAAGACTATTGGCTTGACAATCCGTATCATAACAATAACAGACATCCGGTTCATACAATCCTACAGAGTAATACATATATAAAAATGCAAGATGTACCAAGCCTCCAATATGTACAATCCTTAATACAGAGTAATACGTACATAAAAATGCAGGATGTACCAAGCCTCCAATGTGTACAATCCTTAATACGGAGTAACACGTACATGAATTCATTTATTTTCGTGTTAACGTGTTTATCACTGTTAATTGTTGGACTTAATAAAAAATGCAGCATGTACCAAGCCTCCAATAATGGTGCAGCTTAAACAAGTAAATTAATGTAATTACTCCAAGTTTTCCTTGATTGGATTACTGAATTGCTAATCCTAATATGTTGGAAAAAATGATTGCAGGCCACGGAGCTCAAATGCGGGGGACTAGTTGTGGCGTGCACGTTTGACCATCGAATCGCCGACGCCTACTCGACCAACATGTTTCTTGTCTCGTGGGCCGAGATGGCTCAATCCAAACCATTATCAGTGATACCATGTTACCGGCGGTCTCTACTCAACCCTCGCCGCCCTGGCTACTATGATCCTTCCATCGACGACATGTATGTGCCCATCTCATTAATGGCCCCTCCCAAAGAACCTCAGCTGGGTGCCGATCATCTCATAAGCCGCATCTACTACATCACCGTCGACCAACTTTGCCGGCTCCAGTCCTTGGCCAGTAGCAGCTCATGCAAGAGAACTAAACTCGAGTCCTTCAGTGCCTTTCTGTGGAAGATGGTCGCAAAATGTGAATATGTGAACAAAAAGATAAGTAAGATGGGCATCGTAGTCGATGGACGGTCGAGGCTAAGCCACGGAGATGACGAAAAGGCAGCTCTGATGGCTGCTTACTTTGGAAATGTACTGTCTATCCCCTTTGGAGAGAAAAGAATCGACGAACTCAACGAAAAACCACTGAGTTGGGTGGCTGATGCCATTCACGATTACTTGGAAGGTGCAGTGACGAGAGACCATTTCTTGGATTTGATAGATTGGGTGGAGGCTCACCGGCCGGAGCCGGCCGTGGCAAAGATATATAGCAGTGGGAGTGAGGACGGACCGGCTTTCGTGGTGTCCTCGGGGCAGCGGTTTCCGGCATCGAAGGTGGATTTCGGGTGGGGCAAGCCGGCTCTCGGGTCTTACCATTTTCCGTGGGGCGGCAGCGCCGGGTATGTGATGCCAATGCCAAGTCCGGCTGGGAACGGGGACTGGGTGGTGTACGTGCACCTTTTTGAAGCTCAGGTGGAGATGATAGAGACGGAGGCACCTCATTTGTTCAACCCATTGACCTCTGATTATCTTAAACTTAATTAATTCCTAATTCAGATTAGGAAATTACAAAACAAATTAAAACTGTAATGTTTTCTCCACATTATTCCCTGCGTATCACTTGGAGTGACACCAGCATTGAAATTGTGCAGACCAGCCAAGTCATACCATGTGACCTATGTATCTACTCAGCCCAAAAAAAAAAAAAAAAAAACAAAAAAGGCATGTATCTCGCACCTTGACCAACCCTTTGGTCGTAAATTATTTTATTTAGTGTTACTTAGTCATCTTTTCTTACATATATACCTCGTTGTTTCGATTTTTCCCTTATTTTATATTATCTTATTTTGACCCTTTTTACCCAAAAAAAAAAAAAAAAAAACATTAAATTTACCAGTCCCGATAGTTACAAACTTTCCCAAAGGATTGAGTGATTAACTGACTATGCCATTTACAACAACAACCAAAAAAAAGAAAAGAAAAGAAGTAATGAATACCATAATAATATTAAAAAGGCCCACGACCAGACTCTCTAGGAGACGGATTAAAGAATTGGGTAATGGTACAGTAAATTCCCCCTCCCCCCCCGGGGTAGAAGATGACGAGTTTTTTCCACAGATATACGCGCACATATAAAATGTTCCCAGTATATACGACTGTCTGAGTTTATTTCCGAAGATATACGACCTTGCCATGTGTACTAATATCCCGTAAAACACTGCGTTTTGTACTGTGAAACTTAGCACCCCAAATGACTCACTCGATCAGAACCAAATCTGATCTTCATCTCTCTCCCTGCAACGCCATCTCTGGCCATCTGCTACCCCACGCAGTCGCCTTCGTCAACGCCATCCCTGTACTGTAAACTTTCGTGGGAGTTTGATGGTGCTGGAAAAGATTTTGGCTAACTCCATGGCACTTTGTTCGTGTCGCCGACGACGTCTCCGTCCGTGTCGCTGATGATGTCTTTGTCCCTTTTTCCGGGATCCACTCTTTCAAACTCTGTAATATGCTTAACATGTGTATTTGAATATGCAGGAATGCACTTGTGGAATTTAACACCGGCAGAGCAAAGCATATCGAAGGCTCCTCGTCTGAAATGGCGGAATCCTTGGCTACTCATGAGGCTGCCATTATGGTCCAATTTTTTAAGCTTTTGAAGGTTGTAATTGAAAGTGATGCATGTATGAGGTCTGTTTAGTGCATTCAACGATGGGGCTGATTTGAGCTCATGGGAAATGGGAGACTATTGTGGAAGATACTAAGAACATTGCTAGTCCATTCAACATGTGCAAAACAGGATAGGCTCAATGTGATCAATTTTGAATATATTTTAATTACATATAAATAAGGATGTTGCCTCAATGTGCTGAATTTAGAATATCTGTCAAAGTGTTTCTTCTGAACCTCCTTTTTAATTTTTTTTTTTTTCAAAATCTATGATATCAATTTAAGTATAGGCACTCATAGAGATACGATTGCTGATGATAGTGAAGAGCTTCAGTACGGCGAGACGCAAGAGATCCCCATCGATCGGTCTTCAGATTGTAAGTCGAGGGAAGCGCGAGATGGAGAGGTCACCGGGAGAGAGATGGCCGGAGATGGCGTTGCGGGGAGAGAGATGAAGATCCGATCTGATCGAGTGAGTGACGCGTTTGGGGGTGTTGAGTTTCACATTCGTTGGGATGGCGTTGACGGAGGCGGCTGCAAGGAGTAGCAGATGGCCGGAGATGGCGTTTCGGGGAGAGAGACGCGTTTGGGTCTTAAGTTTCACAATACAAAACGCAGTGTTTAATGATACAGCGGGTACACGTGGCAAGGTCGTATATATTGGGAATTAAACTTGGGAGTTATATATACTGAGAACATTTTATATATGCGCGTATATATGTGGAAAAAACTCGAAGATGACCATATTTGAAGATAAGATTTTCATATATTATCCTGATTTGAGTAAAAGATTCCTCAATTGACTGAATACATGGGGTTTGGAAAGATTGTCCATAACTTAACTATCTATCCGGTCCACTATTGAAACAGGCTACATCAACTTAACTACCGTCAAACCAAAGAAAAGTAGAATTTGGAAGAAGAAAAAAAATAAAAGAAAATTCTATTTCATTTATCTTTTGTCATCATCTTTACCACTTACCTTATATGTCAAAAGTGTATAGATTAAAACAAACATATAAGGCAAAGAATAGAATAAGGAAAAGCTCCCACGTATGAATGGGTGGGAAAATGGGGTGAAATAGCATAATCCAAAAATAAATCCATTTCAGTAAGGTCAACCCATGATCCATATATACGATACCTTAGTCATGTACTGTTGGAACCCATTTTTCACAGGACATGCTTCACTCGTTTTTGTCTCATTTGATTATATGTATAGTTATATCAATTCAGAATTATGTGTCAGGGTTATATCTCATGCATTGGTCTCATGTGCCTTATTACTTATTAATGTACATACAAGATACAAACCCTAATACGAGTGCTGTATGATATAACTGATAACAACAACCAACACAGTTCACACATAAGAGGAAATTTCCCTTCTTTTTTTTGGTGAAGGGAGAGGAAATTTCATATTCTGTCAAAGCAATCAAGCATTCTTATCCTAGTTCTGGAAGACTATATATTCATATAATGAAAAATATTTTCCTATACCAAAGACTATTCTTAGACATTGAACTTGTATTTGACCCTGACTCTTCTATCTTCTAGATGACATCCCCACAGCTGAATCATCCTTTCGAACATATACATGCACCTTTCTATAATCAACATATATTCATTTAACACATGTTTACAAAAGCATAAGATGGCAAAAGGATCAAAGAATATGCTGACAATTAAGAAAGTGATAAGCACAGGTGAGAAGAGAATTCGATGTTGACATACATAGATGGAGCAATCTCATTTTAGGGTAAAGTAGAGCATCTATGCTCAAAAGCAACAATAATAATAGGGAATTTTGGCCAAAACCCCCATGTATAAGAGTTCTAAGATAATAGAACCCATTAAAACTAACGTTTAGTGAAAACCCCATTTGACAGTAAAAATACTAAAACACCCTTATTTTTACAAGTTGCCATAATTTACAACCGTGCCGTCTCACACACCTAGGAGAAAAATTAGGCTTCTTACCTTCCCACGTTCCTTTTTTTTCGGCAGCAAATATAGGAAAATACGGCACATTTAATTCTTCCAAAAACACACCTTCCATTATTAGAACAGCACCATAACTCTTTTCTAGGGTTTTTGCCACACGTTTGAACGTCTCCCAAGAAGTTTTGCAAGATAGATTGAAGAAACGGATTGAAGAACAACGATTGACGATCTGGGGTTTCGATTGTAGAACAAAAATGCCGAAAAGAAGTGAGTTACTGTTTCAGCTTGTTTATTCTGTTTATTTCCATGATCGAAACATTAAAATGATATGTTTTTATATTAAATCGTATGAATAATATTACTCAAATAAGTCGGTATGTTTTGTAGATGAGTTTGATTTTGTTTAAATGAAATATTGTGGACAATATTGCAAAAATCTAAACCCAACAATGAATCGGTCCATATAGAAACTCCATTTGGTATATTTGACATGCAAATATTTGGATTTGTGAAGTGATATAGAACCACGACACCTTTTTTTGGGTTTGAATGGGAAATTTTTGCGTGCGAAAACCCCATTTAGTTTTGATTCTTGTGTGGTTTTGAAAAAATAGTGATCCAACTGTACATTGGTACTGTTGGTCCCTACAAATTGCCCAACATTGAAATAAATTATAGCAGACAAATTATATGCTTTTAACAGCATCACCTTACTGTTTCGCATTAATATTTCATATTTCTGATCTTTGTTATTGTGTGGTTCTGAAAAGTATTGTTCCAACACTATATTAGTACTATTGGTGCATATATTATGATTTCTTGTGAAATAATGTTGACAAATTAAATACATTCAACAGCATTAACTTATTGTTGCACATTATTATTTCATCTCTCTGATCTTGTAATTATGTGGTTCTAAAAAATTATTGTTCCAACATTATATTGGTACTATTGGTTTGTATATTCTGATTACTTGTGAAATAATATTGACAAAATAATACACTTCCAACAATATCAACTTACTATTGCACATTATTATTTTATCATTCCAGTTTTTTCCAATTATTGACGTATGAACAGTAAACTGGTAATATTCAAACTTATATTTTCACATGTGTGCAATATGATATTGCCTAAAATCATCTCAAACCATGATAGTCCACGATTAATGTAAACATTGTACCTTTCCCTTCCCTCAAAATTATCACACTACTATTGTAGATAGCATAAACTAACATATTAGAATACATTTATAATGTGTAATATTTTTCTATAGTTGTAATATAATGCAATATATACAATTTATCGTTGTAAAAACAGTACCAATTCACTAATGTGCAATATTTATTCAATATTAAATTTTGTAATGTTTTTTTTTTATTCAATATTCATTCAATAGTGATCCAACTATATATTGGTACTGTTGGTGCCACAAATTGACCCAACATTGAACTAATTTATAGCAGACAAATTATACACTTGTAACAGCTTTACCTTACTGTTTCATATTATTATTTCATATTTCTGATCTTTGTTATTGCAACAGTAAACTGGTACTGTGTAATTATATGTAACAGTAAACTGATACTATTTGCTGTTATTAATTCATTAGAAAACAACACTGAAACTTACAAATTCTGACTTTCCTATTGCTAATCAGAAACAAGTTCAGATGTTGGCGACACAAGGAAACAGAAGAAGTCAAGGACAACAACAGAAAACCAAATGAGATCCAAACTGTTGACCATCAAGAGGTTGGTTAAGCACAATCATTGGGGATGAACCGCAAGCATAGTCGCCAAGTTGGGCTAGACAAACAGCAACACCAAACCCAAAAGAGGCAATCACAATCAAATAGCTATCTATTGCATATCCAAAAACAAAAGGGAGCAAGAGAAACCAAAGAGGAGTAGACAAAAAGTAGTGACTATTGGTTTATTGTACAAAAGTATAGTTACATTTGAATATCAAATATGGGTTTGCTAATTTTTCATTGTTAATATGTCAATTTTTATGTTATGAAATCATAACAAAAGGAAATTCGTGAATGATAGTACAGATTTCTTTCGCAAAATATGATTACTGATGTGTACAAAATTGCCAATAGGTGAATTCAGCACAATAACTTGTAATGTGGTAATGGTTATTGAAATGCATTTGCAATAGTACCACTTTATTGTTGATAGTTTAAAATACCAAGACCGTGAACGCAAATGCATTAAATATAAACATCATTTTACCACATGTCCAACAAAGTAATCGACATGGTGGGTTCCTATTGAAGATTATAAGATTGGAAAAATGTCAAAGCATCACAAATAAGTTGTACTCCAACTGTAGTTACCATTATTCATTTTCCAACAATACCATTTTACTGTTGACAGTTGAAAATACGAAGACCATACACTCTTAAGCATTAACTACCTCCAATTAATGAACATCATTTTTACACATATCCAATGAAAAATTAACATGCTAGTGGCATTTGCACGATAAAGTTAAATAAGTGCTATTTGTTATTTTACATTACAAACAGTATCACTATACTATTGTAAGTTTGAAGTAATATTTGATACATACTCATTGGCATGATATACGCATCTAAGATCATATATTCCAACGTGTATTAGGAACGTAAACAATGTCACTCCGTGTCCATAAAATTGGACGTCATAAAACAAACTTGAACAAACTTAAAACATTTAAAACTATCAAAACTTATAAAAAGAGTAACAAAATTATGCTATATCGGTTTTTGACATGTCTTCTTATTATAGGTTCTGAGCTTTCTGCATCTGTCACATTTTATTTGCCTTATCTTCTCTCCTATGAAAGGTATCCTTCTATTCTTTGGCCTCCCTGCTGGTCGTCTTGTGTTGGGTGAAAATATAATTTCACAATTTTCTTTGCTAACACCCGCTTTTAAAGCCGTGGAAATTGGATGAATAGATTGACTGGAGTTACCATTATGTGTTTGATAAAACAAACCCTTGAATATCATCAAAAGATATGTACACATCTACGGGCATAACAATCGTCCTCCCGCCAAAAGTATACATTAAACATATGTTCTCGTCCATTGCTATCCAAATGTATATATGAACCTGAATTACAACGCAAACAATATCAATTTACAGTGTGAATTTAAACAAAACAAACACATATGTACCAAAAACATAACAGCATGTATGACATTCTCTCAACAGTACCACTTTACTATTCATAAGGCGTAAACATAAAAATAACCATTGACAGTATCATGATACTGTTTACAGCTCATTTTTAATGTACACCTATTTACATCTAAAACCCAGCAAACCAAATCGTGTGAAAAATACCACCCCCAACACAGTTCATCGTACTTAAAAATCTTTGAACTATTCATCCACTTGTATGATATACATACAAGAAACAACTCAAAATGAAGCCCAATCAATGCTCGAATGACAAATGCATATAAAAATGTAAAAAATCTCAAAACTAACAAAAATATATGTATACAACTTACATATACAGCAGCAGTATTCATATATTGAAATCCACATACACCCCCAACGATATTTCACGAACAACCTTCAATACAATACATTATTCTTTCCGAAATCCACACTATGAACATGTTCACAACTGATTTCGCATCTAAACTCCAGATAAATCAACAAAAATCTGGGAAAACGACTAAAAGAGATGAAACGAGAAACACCTTCAAACCCAAACTGAATCTCGAGCAATCACTTGGAGAGAGAGATTTGAATTCCCTTCATCAGCGCTGGTTGGAAGAGAGAGAAACATAATGGAGCCGAAATCCCTCTCCCACGATATGATATCCCCCAAAAACGGTTACACATGTTTATCTTAACATGGAAATCTGATTTTTCCATATCTGATATGCAAGAGATACGAAAAAGTCAAAAAAAGGGTATAATTGGTATACAAAATCACCTATTTACCTTACCACAAATAAAAACTTAAAAAAAGGGGTTATTAAATTACTAAATCTTAAGTAGGGTTTTTTACTAAAGGCAGACCCCTAATAGGGGTTATTGCTAATTTTCCCATAATAATAATAGTAATAATAATAATGGAGTGATCTTTTAGAAGGAAATGCTATAGCTAGAGGTATTGGGGTAATTTAATTTGCAGACATGATAATATTGGTGAATATTGGTACCATGTCAATGAAAGTTGGTAGAAATTTTAGATGTAGTGCTATTGATTTACCATGGGGTCCATTTTGCATTCTGAACTTCAAAATTATTAAATTGAGACATTAATTTAATTAATCCCCTTTGCAAAATTTAATACCTATTTACGTCAATTTCTTTTATTTAAATTTGAAGGTATACTAAAACGACATATCCGATTTCATCAGATTTTCTGAAAGAAACAAAGGGAGAAAGACAAACGTGCATATATTTATATATACAATTGTGAGGAAAAAGAAACCAGAAAGTAATGTTGTTTAAGGTCATACGGGATTAAGTGGGTACGTAGGTTTACACCTATACGGCTCATTGGTGTGGGTTGGTACCGGGTAGCATAAAAGGGATTAATTAAACTTTGCCCTTTGAATGATTGGCAAATTGCGGCCGAACTCATATTATAATACACCATAATTTTCACAGGAACTGTATTAGAATCAGTGAAAAAGATGGAAGGGAATCAAATCCGATCTCATCCTTAAAAATTAAAATAATCCCCGTGGGCGCAAAATGTGGAGAAATATAATTAAAAAAATTGCTTCCGTGAGACTTTATTGAAGCCTTTGTGATGATTGATATAAGAACGCCCTAAGACGTTTTTCCCGGGTGCCTACGTGTTTGTGAGTGCTAAACAGTCATGTTGAATAGACTCGTACCAAATTAATTTTAATTCAATAATAAAATTCACATTTTTTTTAATATATTTTTCGCGGTATATGGTTCCGAATGATTGAAATCGTTGTATAATTAATTTTCAGGTACTTATCAAGGGAGGTTGGGCTGTCAACGATCCCATCGACAAATTTTGTTTCACATTACTTTTTCTCGCAGTGGGTAAAGTCCTTTTCATTAACAAAGCTAGTCTCCATGCATGGAGCCCCTTTGAGGTGAAAGGAAAACCGATTAGAAATATAAAAGCTGCGATGAGATTGGTTTCACCAACTTTCTTTCTTTTTATTATTATTATTATTTTTCTTGGTTGTGAGGACGGTTTATTTGGTTAGACTCAACCACCCGAAAAGGCGTCAAAGGGAATTCGCCAACAATGGGGAGGCCTTCTTTTTTTCTGTTTTTTTCTTTTTTTTTTTTTTTTTTGTTGTTTTCAAATAAGATCAAGCTAATTAGGTTTTCGTAGTTGGGTTTGGATGGGTCGATACGTTTCAATAAAATAGTGGAGGAAATGTGGTTTAAGTATGCGATTCAGCCAACCACTCCATAAACAGTTATTATATTCCCAATTAGGATTAACATATCTTTCCACTGCCACCCCATGCATGAATTATTTCCCAAAAAACCAAAATGACAAAATTTTTTAGACTTTAGTATGAGGCAATCCCATGAAGAGTGGTAGGCTCCTTCTATCATAAGGTTCTTTATGGGGTGTGGTTTTGGTGTTACGTAATAGTGGTTGGGGAAATTGTTCAATTTCACTCGCTCAAAACGTACAAAACAAAAAAAATTGTTCAATTTCTTGCACAATCTACACAAAGGACCCATTCACGCCATACTCAACCACTATTCTTTGTAAAAAGGTTGGTGAAGAAATTGTTGGATCAATTTTCTTTTAGATAACTAAACAAATTCTATCAATAATTAGTTAATTACAGTGATGATGATCACGATGACGGGTGCGAAAATGGTGTCTTCAGTCTTTGCGTGAAATACTAAAGCCGAGCCGGTCCACGGTCTGCCCTATGCCCCACGGCCGAGGCCCACCTTTAGGGACTATTTGTCTGGGGAGTTGTTCAAGAGCTTTGAAAACTGGATTTTTCCTGATATTATTTAACTCTTCCTCCACCGTAGAACTAGTTTTTTTTTTTTTTTTTTCTTTTCATGGTCTTATATATTGTGCTCTGACCAATGACACTAGATCAACTTTTTTCTTGTCTCTTTTATTTTATTTTATTTTTTTGCAAAGGGAGAATGTACCCTCATGCATTTGTCTATTCACTTGACTATTGGGATCTAAAAAACAAAAAGGTTAGTAACATACTTACAGGAATGAAAATAATCGAATTGTCTCAGAAAGTTCAAACAGGATGACAAATATGCATGTGTGCATGAAAATTACATATAACTCCTAATCGTATGATGTATTATGGACAATCTACACTCGATCAGATCCCTCATACGAATATCATATATATATATGCATACATGTACAATCAAGCATGTCACGTGAAATTGTTTGAATGGTTAGATACTCAGAATCATGTGTGATCATTTCAAGTAGGAAAATGATAGGTTACTAGTTTTGTGTACTAACCTACCTATGAGTGGCACATTTGTAATTAAAAAAAAAAAAAGCATGCCTCTCATGTCTTCATAAAGAAAGCAGAAGAAACAACATCAATTGACATAACACCCCCTTTCAACTTTCCAAATATATATCATTCGAATACGATGTCATTCAAGTTGAACGAAAAGCGTGTGATAATCATATTCACACCTGAGTTTGAGTTTGAATCTTTATTAGGGAACTTGTTTTTATCTCATTAATTATAAAATAATTGTATGTTGTGTTCCTCGTTTTATATCCAAGGAAAAAATGGTTATTCTTTATTTCTATCACATTTTTAAATGATAATTGATGGGATATCAATCTAGTCATTGTGATTTTGTTCAACAAACAATTCTATATTACTATTGTGATTTTGCGTGAAAATAATGTGTTAGAAACACATTAAATCTCACATTGATTAAATATCAAGTCAAACATATTTTCATATACTTGTTTGGATCCTCCACTATAAGCTTAGGCTTTTAGGTTGGGAGGGTGGCTGTTGCAACCCCTTAACTTTATTTGCACACCCCATTTGTTTTAATCTTTTCAAGGGTTTATGACAAATATAAAAAGTTTTCATGAAAACTAACTGTATTGTCTATTATAAAACAACATTTTGAACAACTTTTAGAAGAATTTTTTTTCTAGAATCTATCGTTTAAGTAGACTTTTTGACTATTTATAATTTTGTTCTATAAAAAAGAAATAGAAACTGTAAATGGCTAAAAAGTCTTTTTAAATGACAGATTTTAGAAAAAAATTTCTTCTGTAAAGTTGTTCAAAATAATGTTTTCTAATAGACTATGCGCCTAGTTTCATAAAGACCTTTTATATTTTTCATAAAACCTTGAAATATAAAGAAAAGTGGGGTTTAGAAATAAAGTTGAGGGGTTGCAATAGCTCCCCTCTCTTAGGTTGGAAACTTTACATGTTTTTCGAGAATGTCGTTCTTTGGGCTTATTGAGCCAACATTTGTTAATCACGTGACAGACTTGTTCTTATCTTGTTAAGCTTACGCGTGAGGGGAAATGTTGAAAAATCTCACATCTCAAATCGATTAAATATCGACTTTGACATTATTTTATTTTTTTTATATACCCGTTTAGACCCTCTACTTATACGCTTTGGTTTTTAGGTTGAAAAATGAACATCATGCAACTTAATTTTATGATCCAATTTAAAAAATTTAAGGATCACATGTTAAGTAATATTTAATGAAACAATAATCGCAAGGAAAAATGTGAATTAATGCACACAAAAAAATGCAAATAGCATATAAAAACTTCTAAACTACATTAAAAAATAATTAAAAAAAATACATAAAAATATAAAATAATGAAAAATTTGTGCAAAGACATTTTCGTACACAATTATATATTATATCATTAAATGAATCTTGACATATGCCCTTGGAAGACACCGGAAGAATAATTTACTGGCTTCTTATTTATGGTCAAAAACAATTAATCTATCTACTTTGTTTGATTTGATACGGTAAGGTGGCTTTCACATTAGATTGTCGGGTCAGATTTTAATTTGTTTACCTTTGATCAATTACCTTTGTTTCAAAGACAGATAAGTTTGCATAACAAATTGTGGTTCCCCTTTATTGTAGGGTCAGATCGATTTCAGAGTTTCAAGCAAATTATTACTCTTCACACTTTCATGTGGATGACGTAGGTTGGCTGTTGTCATTATTTCAGTTGGGGAACCGATTAAGAAAGGAATAAGAGTAAAAGGGCAAAATCACCTAATAAGTAAGACTATTGGGCTTGTAAATTGAATGATTCCATAGAAAGAAAGAAGAAGGATCCTGGAAAAGAAAGCACAATAAGCCTCCACTAAACTCCTCGATCCAATTACCAAGATTCTTATCAATCTCTCTGAGCCCACAGCTTGGAAAAATGGAAAAGCAATGTCGGGTTGTTTCTGATTTTCTGGTTTTTTTTTTTTCTTTCTTTCTTTTTCATGGTCTTATATATTGTTGTTTGACCAATGACAATTTATCAACATTTTTCTGTCTCTTTTGTTTTTTTTATTTTTTTATTTGTTTTTTGCAAAGGGGGAATGTACCCCCCATGCATTTGTCTATTTACTTGACTATTGGGATCTAAAAACCAAAAAGATAAGTAACATACTTATAGGAATGAGAATAATCAAATGAGAATAGTCTTGAAAAGTTCAAATAGGAAGACAAATATGTATGTGTGCATGACAATCACACATAACTCCTAATCATACGATGTATCATGGACAGTTTGTTGATCAGATCCCTTATATGAATATCATATGCACATACATACATGTACAATCGAGCATGTCAAATGAAATTCTGTGTATGGTCAGATACTCAAATTCATGTGTGATCACTTCAAGTAGGAAAATGATAGGTTACTAGTTTTGTGTACTAACCTACCTCTGTCACATGAAATTGTTTGAATGGTCAGATACTCAGATTCATGTGTAGGAAAATGATAGATTACTAGTTTTGTGTACTAGCCTACCTATGTCACATGAAATTGTTTGAATGGTCAGATACTCAGATTCATGTGTAGGAAAATGATAGATTACTAGTTTTGTGTACTAGCCTACCTATGTCGCATGAAATTGTTTGAATGGTCAAATACTCAGATTCATGTGTAGGAAAATGATAGGTTACTAGTTTTGTGTACTAGCCTACCTATGTCGCATGAAATTGTTTGAATGGTCAGATACTCAGATTCATGTGTGATCATTTCAAGTAGGAAAATGATAGGTTACTAGTTTTGTGTACTAACCTACCTATGAGTGGCACATTTGTAATTAAAAAAAGAAAGAATGAAAAAGCATGCCTCTCATGTCTTCGTAAAGCAGAAGAAACAACATCAATGGATATAACACCACCAACGAAGGTTGGCCTGAGTGGAAAGGAATCTGATCGCTTAAGCAAGAGATTTCAGATTCGAGACCTTATGAATGCAGAAAACTTTCTTGAGAGAGATCTCCGCATTGACGCCCGACCGTACCTCGGAAGATTAGTCCTAGGTGGAAGCTTAAGGACACCTTAGGAAAGCAAAAAAAAAAAAAAAAAAAATGGATATAACACCCCCTTTCAACTTTCCAAGTATAATTATTCAAAGACGACCCCATTCAAGTCGAATGGTAAAAGCATATGATAATCGTATTAGGGACACCGTGGGAAACCAAAAAAAAAAATGGATATAACACCCCCTTTCAACTTTCAAAGTATAATTATTCAAAGACGACACCATTCAAGTCGAATGGTAAAAGCGTGTGATAATCGTATTCAACACCTAAGTTTGAGTTTGAATCTTTATTAGGGAACTTGTTTTTATCTCATTAATTATAAAATAATTTTATATTGTGTTTCTTGTTTTATATCGAAGGAAAAAATGTTTATTCTTTATTTCTATCACATTTTTAAGTGATAGTTGATGGGATATCGATCCATAGCCATTGTGATTTCGTTCAACAAACAATTTTATATTACTATTGTGATTTTGCGTGAAAGTCATGCGTTAAAAATACATCACATCTCACATTGATTAAATATTAAGTTAAACATATTTTTATATACTTGTTTTGATCTTCCACCTATAAGCTTAGGCTTTTAGGTTGGGAGGGTGACTATTGCAACCCCTTAACTTTATTTGCACACCCCATTTGTTTAATCTTTTCAAGGACTTATGACAAATATAAAAAGTTTTCATGAAAACTAACTGTATTTTCTATTAGAAAACAACATTTTGAACAACTTTGTGAAAAAAAAAAATTTCTACAGTCTACCGTTTAAGTAGACTTTTTGACCATTTATGATTTTGTTCTATAAAAAAGAAATAGAGATTGTAAATGGTCAAAAAATTCTTTTAAATGACAGATTTTAGAAAAAATTTCTTTTACAAAGTTGTTCAAAATAATGTTTTCTAGTAGACTATGCGCCTAGTTTCATAAAGACCTTTTATATTTTTCATAAAACCTTGAAAAGTAAAGAGAAGTGGGGTTTAGAAATAAAGTTGAGGGGTTGCAATAGCTCTCCTCTCTTAGCTTGGAAACTTTACATGTTATCCAAGAATGTCATTCTTTGAGCTTATTAAGCCCACATTTGTTACTCACATGACAGACTCGTTCTTATCTTGTTAGGCTTACACATAAGGGGGAGTATTAGGAAATCTCACATCTCACATCGATTAAATATTGACTTTGACATTGTTTCATATACCCGTTTGGACCCTCCACTTATAGGCTTTGGCTTTTAGGATGAAAACTAAACATCATGCAACTTAATTTTATGATGCAATTTAAAAAATTTAGGAATCACATGTTAAGTTACATTTAATGAAACAATAATCGCAAGGAAAAATGTGAACGCACAAAAAAAATGCAAATAGCATTTTTAAACTTCTAAACTATATGAAAAAAAAAATAAAAAAAAACAAAAACATAAAAATATAAAATAATAATAAAAATTATGCAAATACATTTTCGTACATAATTATATATTATGTCATTAAATGAATCTTGACATATGCCCCTACGACACACCGGAAGAATAATTTTTTGACTTTTTATTTATGGTTAAAAACAATTAATCTGTCTTACTTTTTTTGATTTGATACGTTGAGGTGGCTTTCACATTAGATTGTCGGGTCAGATTTTAATTTGTTTACCTTTGATCAATTACCTTTGTTTCAAGTGCCTTGTTTCAAAGACAGATAAGTTTGCATAACAAATTGTGGTTTCCCTTTATTGTCAGGTCAGATCGATTTCAGAGTTTCGAGCAAATTATTACTCTTCACACTTTCATGTGGATGACGTAGGTTGGCTGTTGTCATTGTTTTACTTGGGCAACCGATTAAGAAAGGAATAAGAGTAAAAGGGCAAAATCACCTAATAAGTAAGACTATTGACTTGTAAATTGAATGATTCCATATAAAGAAAGAAGAAGGATCCTGGAAAAGAAAGCACAATAAGCCTCCACTAAACTCCTTGATCCAATTTCCAAGGCTCTTATCAATCTCTTGTTTTTTTTGAGAAAAAAAAAAAAAAAACTCTTATCAATCTCTCCGAGCCCACAGCTTGGAAAAATGAAAAGCAACGTCGGGTCGCTTCTGATTTTCTTGTTTTCCCATTCCGCCAGCCGAAAGGTGAAAGCAAAGTAATCATAGTACGTACTAGTAGGAGTTGTCAATCAAGGAAAGTGGAAAAAACCCATCTAACCAGTTTTCTTTGTCAATGCCAACGTAACCAGTTTTCCCCCCGTCCCAAAAAAAAGAGAAGAAATGTGGTTTTTTTTTTTGGGGGGGGGGGGGGATGGGTTGGGTGGGATGGTGGGACTGTTGATGCCCCACAATCGTGGTGCATGTCCTTTCGTTTTCTTTGTCAATGCCAACGTAACCAGTTTTGCTTTTTCATGCGTAACCACATTGCGTTGAGATTTAACGTCACCGGCCATGAAACCTTCGTCGTATTTCACACAATACACTATAGAAATGGATCAATTCAAGAAAACATTGATGTATAATTTTAACATAATATATAGGCTGCTCTATAAGTTGGAGTCAAGAGTTATCTTGACACCGTTTTGTGATAGTATGAAATGAAAACCGAAAGCTCTTAAGAGTTCTGTTTTTTTTTTTTTTCTTAGAAAAATTATTTTTTAATAATTATTTTCCAATATAATAAAAATAAAAATAAAAATAAAAAAAGAGATATTTTTTGTTAATTTTTTATAAATTGACTGTATATATACTTTAGAAAAAACTTTCTCTTTTCTGTTTTTGGCATTATGTTGAAAAATGATTATCAAATGATAATTTCTCAAAAAAAAAAAAAATTATCTAAACCGGTGGAGGCACGGTGCCCCTACAGGCCCCCTCCTAGTCCGCCACTGTCCCTGCGAAGCACTACTCCCAAGTGATGAAAGGCAACTTTATTCACAAGATGCATCACATGATACAGTACAAGAAATAATGCATATTCCTGCCACTTGGATAACAACCCCCACTACGTACCCTCTTTATTTCTTTTTCTTGGTGCCACTTGGGTAACAGACCTTAGTGATCAATGACCTACTTCATTCAAAGATGAGATGATAATACAAAGAAACAAAACTACGTATGCAGTAATTCCAGGGTCTCTGAGGCACAGGCCTTCCAAAATTTACACGAAGACGATGATGCCAATTGCCAAATTATGAAAACCAAAAACACTCCCCCAACTCACGTTGCTGTGTGCACTATCTGGATTTGTAAGAAAAATAATAATGAATAAATAAAAGTTCCATCAGGACTTCAGCATGAATATAAGTAATGTTTTTCATTAATATCGGAAATGCTTTGCTCCTCGTCCTCATGGCAAATGCTAAGCTTGTACGTAGTTGCATACACTGATAAATATGTTTAATTACCTGTTGATGTGTCGGTAACAATTTGGTAATTTATAAGAGAAACAAGCAGGGGCAGAGCTGACGGGGTGCCGGAGGCTGCCCCTCCTCACCCATTAAAGTTTTTCCTTTTTCCTCTACGTTTCATCTGATATTTTGAATTTGACCCTACTGATATTTTTTTGATCCCTCACATTTTCTAATTTTACCTCTCCCTTTTTCATTTTTTCTTTCATATAGTTAATTCTTACTCCTTTTATTTCATAAAAATTTGATATTTCTAATTGTACTCTTTTTATTATCAATGAATACTTAAGTTTTACTCATAAAGGTAGCTTACCTAAGGAGTGTAATATTTGAAACTCTTGATTTCAAGTTTTAGTCTTAGATGATACTTGTGGGAGGTTACAGGTATCTAAGGTTTACCCCAATTCCACGAATGGTCAACAAAATAGAATCAAGTCGTCGAGAGTTCTACGCCGTCAAAAAAATTATTTAAGTTTTTGTTTTAATTTATTCAAAAAACTTTCTTAGTTCTTGTTATTGTTTATTTCCCTTTCCTTTTTTTTTTTTTTTTTTTTTTGGGAGGAATTGAAAAACATTATTACAAAGTTACTTCATATGATTTTTTAATTTATAGGATGAGATAAAAACAAAAATAAAATATTTGATTCTGCTGGAGTATATTTCTGGCTCAGCCACTGGAAATGAGACCCTTAAGGTTTTTTTTTTTTTTTTTTTTTTTTTTTTTTTTTTTTAATTTTATTTTTTAAATAGAGAACCCATATCACCTTAGCTAGTTTATGAATCCAGTGGATTATATGCTCATTGATGTTTTTATTTCTCACCCTATAAAGGATCTGCGAAGTGCGAAGACTCATGCATGGAATATATGGACCCGACCCCATGTTCCTCCCATGCGTCTGCACAGGATCCTGTCTGGATGGTGGGGGAAAAGATCACGCGGCATGTTTTTTTTTTTAATTTTTTTAACTTTTATTTCTGGGTTAGCTATTTTTTTTCTTTTTTCATTAATTGCAGGAAAAAGCATGATTTCAGGAATTGCAGTCGTGGAAGAATAAGACATTTCTGTTATTTGTTTTTTGGGAAAATTAGCAATAACCCCTATTAGAGATATGAGTTTAGTAAAAAACCTTACGTAAAATTTAGTAATTTAATAACCCCTTTTTTTAAGTTGTTATTTGCGGTAAGGTAAAAACGTGGTTTTTTGTACCAGATATACCCTTTATTTTGACTTTTAGCATTATGTGTGCAGTAGATATGGAAAACCTAGTTTCCATTTGAAGAGGAAAAACTGTAACCGTTTTTTAGGGGATTTGATTTCGTGGGAGAGATATTTGGTGACATTATGTTTCTCTCTCTACAATCCAGCACAGAAGGTGGAAATTCAAATTTGTTTTTCTAATGTTTGGCGCTCTTCAAGTGGTTGCAAGAGATTTCGTTTGGGTTCGAAGATGTTCGTGGTTTCTTCTTTGCAGATCGTTTTCTTAGTTTTGCGGTGAGTGTTTGGGGGTTAGATGGGAAATCAGGTTTGAAAGTGATTATTTTGGAGGGAAAGTACGAAGTATTGCATCGAGTGGTGTTTGCTGAATATTGTGGGGGTTTGTGTGGATCTCGTTATACTGGATTCAGCTGCTGTACATGTAAGTTATGAGACTTTTTACATGTTTAATGGAGTGTCTTTTGAGAATGGCGTGGGTTTCGTACTTGGGGGTTAGCATTTGTGAATGTGAGTTGTTCAAGTTGATTAGTAGGTTAGAGATTGTCGAAATGATGGAATTGTTTAGTGGTGGGTAATTGATAAGTAATGGATTGTTATTGTTGTCGAAGGAAGGAAGAGGAACTTTAATTTTCAGAAAGAATAGTATCTTGATACTGTCTACTGTTTATTATATGTATATTTATGTATGAGTAGAGAAGTGGTACTGTTGGTAGAACGAAGGACATTCTGTTTTATGGTTTTGGTATATGAGTTGTGTTTTTTATATGCACATAATTAATTGACGTTGTTTGTTTATTTATACAGGTTAATAGGCAGTTGATTTGCAATGGATGAGAACATATGTTTAATGTGTACTTTTGCTGGAAGGACCGCTGTTATGCCTGTAGATGGACACACTTCTTTTGATGATATTCAGGGGTTTGTTATATCGAAATGGAGGAGTTTGAGGCCAGGGATGGTTGGGCTGTTTTATTCTCTTCCTAGTCATACGAGAATTATGATAGACAATGATGTTGATGTTAGGACAATGTTATCAATTGGAAGGCATATGCACATCTTTCAATTTGACATTGAGGTGGTAGATAATGGTTGCATGGTGGGGGGAGGCGGAGTTTTGAATATTTGTAATAGTGAAGTTGTGGGGGGAGATTTTAATGATATGGAAATTGATTTGTTACCGTCTTTTTGTTCACACGAGGAGCGGACTTTGCTTAGTGCTAGTTGGGCACACTTGATAAAGAATGTGGGTCAGTGTTTCAAAGATGGTGCTAAAGGATTTAGAGTTGCGTTGCGCAAATATTCAGTTGAAAATGGATTTAACTATGATTTTGTGAGGAATGAACCGGATAGAGTAACAGTTGTATGTAGGTTGAAGGAGCGGAGGGGTTGCGAGTGGCGAGTGCATGCACGCATGGAGCATGCAAACGGGTGGTTCTACATTTGTCAACTAAACAATGTTCACACATGTGGGGCAGCTGTACGAACAACGAAGCATAGTAGGATGGGATCTGACATTGTTTCGTCTGAGATGGTAGAGGTTGTGCTTGACAAGCCGCTCTTGAGTGCTGTTGAAGTTCGGCGGGATTTTAAACGAAAGTATGGGCTGGATATATCATACACTAATGCGTGGATGGGTATTGAGAAGGCGCGGAATTGTTTGTATGGTGATAACTCTGAGTCATTTGATCAATTGCGTTGGTTCATTGAGGAGTCAATGAGGACTAATCCGGGTAGCAAACTTGTTTTGGATATGGATGAATGTAGTAATCGGTTTAAGAGGTTTTTTGCTTGTTTCTATGCATGTATTCATGGCTTCACATATTGTCGACCAATGTTGTTTGTGGATGGTACCTTTTTGAAAAGTAGGTACAAAGGGCAATTGCTAGCTGCGACGGCAAAGGATGGGAAGCAAGGTATGTTTTATGGTGTTAATGTTGTTCAATGTAATTGAAGTTTAAAGTGTAAGAATGGGTTGTTCATGTTCAATGAGATTGTATGATAGTACTGTATGTTGGTGCTGTTGCATATTCATTTGCATGAATGAGTGAGACAGTAATGTGATACGGTCACATGAGTTAATGATTGATTATGTTGTTCAACATTTGCAGGACTTTTCCCATTGGCGTTTGCTGTGGTTGATGCTGAGTCGGAAGATAATTGGAGATGGTTTTTTGAGAATTTGCGCGAAATTGTAGGGGATGCGAGGCAAATCACGTTTATTTCAGATTGAAACAATGGTTTGAGGTCGGCGCTGCCAAGAGTATTTCCTACAGCATACCATGCCTATTGCCTCCATCATTTGAAGATGAATTTGCGAGACAAGGTTAGGGGTCATAAGTCATTTAAAGATCGAATGGTGTTTTTATTCCGCGAATGTGCATATGCTCCTACTGAGCATAAATTTGAGGAGAAGTTGTCTGAGCTGTTGGCTGAAGGGAAGGAACAAGTGCAATTTTTTCTTAACGACTGTCCTTTCCAATGCTGGGCGAACGCGTACTTCCAAGGGCAGCGGTATGGCGAGATGTGTTCTAATGTTGCTAAATTGTTTAATGCATGGATTAAGGAAGCTCGTTTCCTCCCAATTACAAACATGGTTGATTTGATTAGATCCCAGATTATGGCGCTAATGTGCAATAGGAGGTTGGAAGCAGATTCTTGGAATACTGTATTATGCCCAAAGATGGATGAGAGGTTGGGTGAAGAGTTGGATAAGGGAAGAACATGGAGGGTTAGCATGTCCAGTGATAGTGCGTTTGAGGTTCATTCGTACCCGTCTGTTACTGTTGACATTTTAAATTGCACATGTACTTGTTATCAGTGGCAGATAAATGGGTTTCCATGCTCGCATGTTGCTGTAGCAATTCAAGCAAGTGTTGGTGACATTAATGACTATGTGGAGGATTACTTTTACACATCTTCATTTCGTGAAGCTTACTCTCAACCTATTCATCCCATTTCTACGGCTCTAAAAGTAGGAGTGAGTGAGGAAAATTTTGAATTTGTACTACCACCAAACACAAGACGGCCTGCGGGTAGACCAAAGAATAGGAGGATACCTTCTAGAGGAGAGAAGATAAGGCAAATCAAATGTGGTAGATGTGGAAGGCTTGGAACTCAAAATAAGAAGACATGTCAAGAACCAATATAGCATTTGTTTGTGTCGGTTTTTTTTTTTTTTTGGTTGTTAGTAGTTTTCAATGTGTTTGACATGTAAAGAACCTATATGGCATATGTTTGTGACATTTTTTTAAGGCAAATTGTTACACTTTGGAAGATATGATTTTACGATATATATAAATATGTTGAGAATGATTACGGATTAACTGCTAATTGAATTTTACAACAGGAGAGTGATACTGTCCAGAACATATAATAACAAACAGCACCAATGTCAAATTTGTTATGCAATTGTGAATGCCATGTTTATTTGTAATTGGACATGAGTGAAACTGATGTTCATTGAAATGAGCCCACTATGGTATTAGTTATTTGTTTTGGACACAACAATATAATTGGGGTAGTCAATTATTGGCGTTAGTTTGTCTGATTTTTTTTTAGTTTCCAACAGTAAAGTGGTGCTGTTCGTTCATTGCTGGTTAGAAAATTACCCAATGAGAAGTATTGCGAGGAGGTAACATGTTGGCAACATTTTGCAAATCAGCATTCATTTAAGTTGTCAAGTTTGTGCACAATTGAAACCATATAATAGTAAATTTGGATTGTTATTATTGGAGAAAAAAAATTAAAAAAAGTTGTAATTAGTGAACTATATTTACACCAATGTTCACAAATGAATTTGAAATAGACTGTTCATAATTTGAGCCAAACAATGTATTTGTATACATCTCTAGTTTACTTTCTCTTTGCCCTTTTCTTTTTGGATATGCAATGGAGAGTGGCTTGACAAGGATTGCATCGCCTTCTTTTGGAGTAGTTGTTTGCCTTTCCCAGTTTGGATTCCATGACCGTTCACCATCGAAAATGATTTCTTGGATGATGTCCCTTCTAAAGCTTTGAACTTCTTTTTTAGTCATCGTCTGTGTAATGTTCATTCCGTAGGAGTAATCAAGAATGAGGTTGCATACAATGATTCCACAGTCGAGTCTACAACAAACAATTATACAATGAGAAGTATTGATGAATATTTTGTTTGTAAAATGTTGACAGTATCATAATACTGTTGCATGAAACGTATATGAAGCAAACAAAGTGGTAGTAAAATACTCACGAGTATTCGCTTTATTGGGGTGTATTCTCTACAGATTCAACCTCAACATCTTGACCTTGATTGTCTTGTAGCCCCATTTGGTGGACATACTCCGCCTGACAATAGTTGGATAATATTAAAATGGTAATTGTAATAATTGTTATTAAGTAGAATTATGGATATGTGTATATTTTTACCACTTTTTTTGCTTTATTGTAGTGGTTGTCTTCAATTACTTCTCGTGAGCGCATGGAGTTGTGATGTCTCCATATTTGACTTTGCGTGTCATGCACAAGCAAAGTCCATTGGTTTTCAGCTCCACCAGGTCTAGCAGTTGCGATGAGTGGATAGAGGTGATATCTGTTATTGGAGATGGCTGCCTCGATAACCTTATCATCAAACCACTTAGATCTCAATTCAACATCAGGGCTATCAAATTAGATCTGCAATTTGTAAACACATACTCAGCACACACATAGTTAATTATGATATGTTGTTTGCAAGTATATTTTGCTTGATAATTACCAAGCTTGTGGTTGGAATGTAGTATGTGAGCTTTCTCTCCTTTGTGTCAGATGTTACAATCGCTCCAAATGCATCGATGACCTGCAAAGTATTAAGTCAAAGCTAGGTTAGTGGTGCTGTTATTAGTAGAAAATGGTGCTGTTGACACATATGTAAACTGTAAATTGTTTACACCAAAAATACTCGTGCAACAGTAAAATGGTGCAGAACATACTCTTGCAACAGTAAAGCGGTGCTGTTAAAATACACAACAAAAACAGAGAAAAAACATTAAGTTGGTGCTGTTTAAAACATTTTTTGACAACAGTAATGTGATTTCTTCCATGCAAAAATCCACTAGGGAAACGAAAGTGATACTCTATTCTTACATTCCCACTTGTATCGCCTTCAACAAGTAGTTGCCTGATGTCTTTTAGTTGGACTATATTGGAAGCATTTGATGAACGCCAAATTGTTGCACTGCATGTATGAAAGACAATTAGTATTATCATATTGGTGTGACTAGAATAAATGGATTATGTTGAAAGATATTGCATAAACTATTACTTGGAGAATTCCTTTTCAAACATTTGTTTAAGTCTTTGCTTCTCTTCATTTGTCAGCAACTTTGATACTGGACTCCGAACAGGAAATGTGAGTTGTATACCATCTGCATGGGATGATATTTTGTCGACGAAGTCATCCACATCAATTGCATCTTCATCTGCAACTTGGTCTCCCATTTTTTTGCCTTCTTTAGTTGTTGCTTTTTTAATCTCCTTCCCCTTTTTGCTTGTTTCATGGGTGTACTCAAGTTTCTTGCTATCTCTTCGTGTGCCTTGTTTGGATTTGACACGCTTAGCAAGAGAGGAAGGAGTTGGTGGCTTCTTGGGTGCACGGGATGTTTTCTTCACTTCCTTTGGCTTTTGGGCCACATTTTGAAACGCCTGGGTGATGTTGTGCACGTTGAATTCCATTGTGTCTTCACCCAAATCATCCTTCAAAACAGCAATGTGATTATGTTATAACAAAAAAATATACCAACAGTATAGTGGTGCGGTTATTGTGAAACATACTACCAACAGTAAAAGGGTGCTGTTATATGCAAAACACAATTGCAAAAATTAACAACATATACTATAATCATTAATAACAGTGAAGTGAAATATTTTATGCCTTTTTGCTTTGTAATTCTTCCAGAACTGCTTCATATTTTTTTTTGGATCTCGAGCAGCTGTGTTTGTAGCTTTGAACTTTGCAATTGTAGGGTTTCTACTTGTTTATCCTTTCCAGCCCCTTCTTTTTGCAGTTCTTCAACCTTCATGCTGAGTTGGGCAATCAAATCATCCTTTGTCTTTGTTGGGTCTTCCTTGTCATCTCCGAGGTCCGGGGGGTTGGCAAATTTGCCTATGTTATGCATGGTTGTTTCAAGCTCCTCATCCCTAACTTCTTCTTCATTTTCATCACTACCAGATCCACTTTCAACATCCTCAGCTTCTTCTTCCTCACTTTGGTCATTTTGACCTTCTTGCTCATCAACATCTTCTTCTTATTCTACTGTTTCATCAGGGGCAACAGTGTGTTGGCGTTCGCGCCCCAATTTGAGTGTTTGGCTCTTTACATTGAAAAGTCTGCCTTCCCTTTTGCTGAACTCGATCTCACCACCATATACTTGAACATGAAAAGAAAATGGTAAACTTATTATTTGATTTTGTCATAAACAACACAGTTAGGCAATTTAATTCAGTTTTAATGACATAATAGTACCAGTGTACTGTTGGTAGTGTAAATTTAATGCAGTTTTATTGACATAACAGTACCAGTGTACTGTTGGTGGTGTAGTTCATTTACATATATATGTCGTGCAACAGTACCATTATACTGTGCTCAGTTTAATAATATGTGTATGTGTTACAGTATATTGATACTGTTTGTAGTTTAAAAACATTAATAATATTGAAATCAGTAGTTTGGGTCTGTTGATATTAAATATAAGTGTGATGCCGTGTTTGTGATTAGTACAAAAATTTAAGAATAATCAGTTACCTCATCACTTGGTAGGGTCTGAAGTGTAATGTTTCCCATGGCCTTTGTCAGCTTTCCGAGGTTCCATTTGACAAACCTTGGAATTGATTTTTGGTTCATTGGCTTTAGTATTGTGCTGTGCTCACAAAGCCAATACTGTATCAATACAGAGGGTACAAATGTTAGTTGAGAGTTATAATTATTTATATTCAAATGTAAGTAGTTTGAGTTGGTTGCTTACCAATAGTGCAATCACACATCCGGTAACATTTTTTGGGATGCTGTGTGATTTTTGGATGGAAGCTTCCAAATACTGTTTTATCGCACTTGGCCAATCATAGGTTCTCATGGCATCCAAGTCTTCCACATATTTTACATACGACCAGCTGAGGTTTGTGCCCGATGTTGTAAAGAATACAGTAACAAATGCATACAAGCATAACAACCGGGCAACATCTTCATTGTTGTCTTTACCTTGCTCATTCATTGCTTCTTTAATAAGCTTTTCAATTGATGATGGAGCTAGTCTAGGCACACCCCTACACATGCGATCAACTAGCTGTTGATTGGGCTTTAGGACACGCCCCAAAGTAATTGGCTTTGTACCTTCATGTATGCCAAATATGAGGGAGAAGTCACTGGTCCTCAATTTTAGGAGTTTTTTGCCTATTTCGAAAGCTGTGTAGTTGGGCGTGTAGGTTTATACGATTTTGATGACATCTTTGTCATGTTTTTTTAGGCATTTTGTTTTCACTTGGGCATCTATAAAAGGTTGGAAGAAACCCCAAAAAAGAGTTCTTCTCAGCTCAACTTTATGCCTATCCTCCAATCTAATGTTCTTTATCAACCGTTTCACAGCTAGAAGGTTGCATCGCATTTGGTTGGAACTTGATGTCCTCCGTTTCTTTTGTTGGCTTGTGCTGCCAACATCTAAACTAGTTTCTGTTTATCAATTGCATATGTCAACAATAGTACATTACACAGCACCACTTCACTTTTGCATATATATATAAACAGTTTCAGTTTAATGTTGAAAGAAAATAAACAATATTACACTAATAAGGAAGAACTAATTCGCAACAGTAAATTGATACTATTAATCATGTTAATGTAATACATTTCTTATAATGTAAACATAGTTTCAGTTGAATCTCTATCTCATTATAGCAACTAACAGTACCATTTTAATGAGCAAACACAGTATCACATAAGTGCAAAACTTCCAATATGAGTAATGAAATTTGTATGAACAGAACAGTATGGTGATGATGTTTTACATTTCAAATTTGTGTACAATATGTTTAATGTAATTGTAATATACGAACAAACAGTACCAAGATTCAGTTGGACCAACATTCTACATGAAAACCACAGGCAGAGTTGAAGAGATGAAATATTAAAATGATACAGTAAAACGGTCCTGTTAGTAGCACGGAAATGGACAGTTTTAATTTTGTTAAACATGTTGGTCGATTGTGGTCCCCAACAGAACCAACACACATTTGGATCCGTATTTTATTCAAATTCACACAGGAATCAATAAAAAATGCAGTTTAATGTAATTGTAATATATGAACAAACAGCACCAAATACACATTTGGATCCATATTTTACATTTCAAATTTGTATACAATATGTTTAATGTAATTGTAATATATGAACAAACAATACCAAGATTCTGTTGGACCAATATTCTACATAAAAACCACAGGCAGAACTGAAGAGATGAAATATTAATATGAAACAGCAAAACGGTGCTGTTAGTAGCACGAAAATGGACAATTCTAATTTTGTTAAACATTTTGATCGATTTGTTGTCCCCAACAGAACCAATACACATTTGGATCCATATTTTATTCAAATCTTCACAGGAATCAATAAAAAATGGGGTCGATTTGTGGTCCCCAAAATTAGCAATAGACAGTTGAATCTCTATTCTATTTAGGGGAATTTTGACAAATTGGGTGGCTTTGCAGTCCCCTACATCAGCAATACACAGTTGCATCCATATATTATCAACGCAATATTGACAGTGGGCTCGATTCATGGTTCTCAACAGCACCAATACACTGTTGAAACCATTTTTTATTTAAATCTTCGAAACAACGAAAACCAAATTCAGTTTTCGCGCTAAAAAAACACCATTTACAAACCTTGTAAATAGTGTCGTCTATATATATCATCAAGAAATCGAAATATGTATGACAAATATAGCATATGGGAATTTTGAATCCATGGATTCAGTATTTCGGTTTCTATATTTTGTATTATTGTCGAAAAAATTTATTGGAAGTAAGAACAAATCATTTAACAAGCTATACGATTCAGGAAAATCATTTAACATCATTTTACTGTTCAGATTCAGGAAGTAAGAAGGAAAATCTTTCACAATGTTACTCACTTCTCTTCGCCATGTGTTTTTGCAGTTTCAAGCCCAATAACGCCAATGTCGTCAAAGCGTCAATGGCAGCCGCCGTTTGCTATATTGTGGTTCTGTTTAGGGGTGAGTTTGTGAATGTCTAAACCCTAGAGAGAAGATGATACTGAGTGTAATAAGGAAACTGTATTTTTGGTAAGGCCGTACGTTCTATATTTTCGCCGGAAACCATGGAACGTGCGAATCTGAAAAGCCACCTCTTTTCGAGCGGGTGTGTATCGTGGCACAGTTGTAAATTAGGAGAGGTTTTAAAATTAGGGGTCTATTAGTCTTTTTACTGTTAATTGGGTTTTCAATAAACATCTGTTTTAATGGGTTCTATTACTATAAGACTCTTATACATAGGGGTTTTGGCCAAAAATCCCTTGTTTTTTTAAACACAAAGTAACCTTTTACACTTTTCATTTCACAAAAATAAGACATTTTTGTGAATTTTTTGTTAAAAAGTCTTTATTCATGTTAAAAAGTAAAATCATAAGTTTTTTTTAACTTTCTTACACTGTTTTTTGTCATTTCAATTACATTCAACACAAAACCAAATACAAAGTAAAAAAGAGGGATAATTTTGGAAAAACGTAAGTGTAATAAATAACAAGTCAATAGAATGATAAATTTTTTTAAACTGCGTGTATTATCAAACATGACCTATCTAAGTGGAACGAAAAGAGTAATCTTTTTTTTACATTTTTTATTTTCCAATGACAGTCTATTGAGGTACTTTCCGAATATTCCCTACCCATTAAGCTAATCATAACCTTATTAGTGGGAAGTTAAGAAAGAAACTGCATAAATTTATTATTTTTAATTAGTTTCAGGTAAAAAAATAAAAAAATAAAAAACCCTCACTGTTCCATTAGTGCGCCCGCCACCCCGCGCCGGGGGGGTGGGGGGGGGGGGAACTTTTCCTTCCCAAACGTAAGTTACTTTTAAATTTTTTCACATTTTCCGAATGGTAGTCAATGGACTGTTGCAAATATTCCCTAGCAATGCATTAAGCTAATGACCTAATCAGTGGGTCAGTTAAGAACATAATATAAAACCGCATAAATTTATTACGGAGTATTTTTAATTAGTTTTGAGAAATTAAAGTTAGTGCATTGGTGCACGACTCTTTAATTTCCTCTCTAAACCCGGCCAATTTATTATTTATTTAACTTTTTTAACATTCGTAAATAATATTGCATCGGCGGTAGCTGAAATTGCGGTCCATAGCGATTAAACTATTCACCTTATTAGTGGGGTGGTTAGGAACGATAACAAGAGCCGCATGCATTAATTTGTACTTCATTAGCTGATTAAAATGAAAAAGTAGGAAATAATTTATATAAGGAAGTACGATCGTGGAGAAGTTGGTCCATCAACGGAGGTCGTCCTTCCTAAATATATGCACATGAGTTCATCTTTACTTTTTGTAAAATCACTGGAAAAATCTGTAACATTTTATATGAAGCACTAAAAAACATATCTCATTTTCAGTCATTAATATTGGATAGAATTAGGACAGATTAGAGGATCCAACAGGATAGGGATAATGGATTTGGCCATCAGCCGCATCAATCATTGTAATGTTGAAGCCAACCAGGTCCATAGGTGCCAGTGTTAGGCATGGGCCCACCTTAGCCCTTATCTCTCTGAGGGGGGTAGAACTTTCATGTAACTATGACAGGGTCAGGTGGTATCACAAGCCAATCACATTCTAGCAAAGTGAAAAAGTCAGTGTACTTGTTGGTCCTACTTTTTCACTTTGCTTGCATGTGATTAGCTTATAATACCACCTGGCCATATCACAGTTACATGGAAGTTTTTGCCCTCCTAAGGGAGTTGATCACGCGCGAGCTTTGAGAACTGGATTTTTACTGATATTTTCCTCTCTCAAATTTGTCTTCACTACCAGGATCTACAATAGAGTTGTTCAAACTGGGTCCCTACTGATATTTTCTCCGATAAAGCTTGTCTTCACTACAAGGATCTACGTTGCATCTCCAAGAAGATAATTATTTTAATTTTTCATTCAATCTAGCCCCAGGAGCATTTCTTAAAGGGTAGCCCTTTGACGATTTTCAAATGTATAGGGTTCTCTAATGTTGGGGAAATTTCTGTGTAATTGATCTAAATGTTCAAATAATTAATAGAAATTGAAAATTTTCACAATATAAAATATCAAATCACACAAGTAATAACAATTAAAACTATAAAGCGTAATAACATGAGAGAAAATTAAAGAGATAAAGTTAGAATAGCTGGCCTGTGGGAAGGCACGTGTGCTCACGCTGTCCTAAAGGAGTTATCGCCTCCCTACGTACAGGTTCTGGCGGACGACAATACCTCCAAGATACAACCCCAAAAGCTCACAGCTAACTCTTTTATGAGTACGTTCACAGGAAGAGTAATATAAACCATCCTCGATCGGTTGCCCCAAAATATGTGAAAATATAGAGAAAAGATATAGGGAAAATATGCTGTAGAGAGAAGAGAAGAGAAGAACGTATGTGTGTCTAATCTATCTAAAGCCTCCTGATGTATGCCTTTATATAGGCATCTAGGTCTGACCGTTTTTGGGCTTTAATGCCCTAACAGCTAATGTAATTAAAATTATAACAGTCAAATCAATTGGGCTTGTGGCCCAACAGTCATAAGGTTTAATACCCACACTAAAGCCTCATCAAATAAAAGTTTTGAAACTTTACCCTAATATTTCTAACAATCCCCCACAAGATTCAAAACTTCAAACATTTAATATATATATATATATATATATAAATGTAATATAAACGGGCAACCATATACTATGCAATCGGTGTAGGAGTCTTCTAGACTTGAACCTACACTTAGTGTTGACAGCTTTCATTTGAGGAATCATAGAGAACTAAGTCTTGAACTAGACCCCTTGAGCCAAACTTCAACATGTCACACACATAGTATTGATATGGACTTGGTTCGATGCGGGTTAGCGCTATTTATGGCCATGCGCTAGTATCTTGATTCTCATGAGAATTTCTAGGGTCAACCCAATCCCATAACCGCGGCCTCACGGCGGTTCTCACTTAGGTAAGTCCTCCAAGGGTACTGTGACTGTACCCTGCAGGAGTGTTCCTGCTATGGGCTTATTCAGAGTAAAACTCTTCCTTACTGTCACATCAATAGCACTCTCACCATAGGGATGGGGAGGAGACGCTCTCCTTATAAAAGGTGCTAATAATGAGTCACGCTCTGCGGATTGTTTCTACCCATTGAACTTTCTTCATGGGATCTCCAATCACAAAGGTTGGGTTACTTCCGTTGGTGACTCCCTGTGGGCTTAAGCCCCATCCCCCTCAATGAATCTAGGACTGCATTCCTAGAAAGACCTTTGGTCAGCTGATCAGCAACATTTTTCTCAGATTTAATAAAGTCAAGAGATACAACATTTTTACTAAGCATGCTTTTCACAGATTTTAGGCGTACATGTATATGCCTGTTCATCTTCTTATTTGTATGAGATTGATTCACTAAATCAATAGAAGCTTTACTATCACAATGTATAGATATAGCAGGCACACTATCACCAATTAAAGGAATTTCTAATAAAAAATTTCTAATCCAATCTGCCTCAATACAGGTAGTATCTAGAGCTATTAACTCAGACTCCATAGTGCTCCTAGATATAATGGTTTGCTTCTTTGAACCCCATGAGATAGCAGCTCCTCCTAATAAGAATATATATCCTGTAGTAGACTTTACATCTACACTATCAGTTATCCAGTTAGCATCACTATATCCTTCCACTACTCCTGGAAATCCTTTATAACATAAGGAATAATCTAGAGTTCCTTTAAGATATTTAAATACTCTCTCCAAAGCAATCCAATGCTCTTTACTAGGATTGTGTGTATATCTACTTAATCTTCCAACCGCATATGCTATATCAGGTCTAGTCTTATTTGCAATATACAACAAAGATCCTATTACTTGAGAATATTCTAACTGGGATACAGGTTCTCCAACATTTTTTGTCAAATAAACATTAGGATCATATGGTGTAGACACTGGTTTAACATCAGAATATTTAAACCTTTTAATCATCTTCTCAATAGCATTAGATTGATCTAAAAATATTCCTTCCGAATTTCTAATTAATCTCATTCCCAAAATTATATGTGCTTCTCCTATGTCTTTCATATCAAAATTCTTGGATAAATAGTCTTTAATATCCTTTACAACATCTAAACTCGTACCAAAGATCAAAATGTCATCCACATATAAACAAAGTATAGCATGTTGACCTTTATCCATCTTATAATATACACATTTATCATATTCATTAATCTTAAATCCATAATTTAAAATAACACTATCAAACTTTTCATGCCACTGTTTAGGAGCTTGTTTAAGTCCATATAAAGATTTCACTAACTTACATACCTTATGTTCTTGTCCCTTAACTATGTAACCTTCAGGTTGCTCCATATAAATCTCCTCTTCTAAATCTCCATTTAAGAAAGCGGTCTTTACATCCATCTGATGTATAACTAACTTATGGATAGATGCTAGGGCCACCAAAATTCTAATTGTTGTAATTCTAGACACTGGAGAGTAAGTATCAAAATAATCTATTCCTTTCTTTTGTGTAAATCCCTTAGCTACTAGTCTAGCTTTATACTTATCTATACTTCCATCAGGTTTTAACTTTTTCTTAAACACCCATTTACATCCTATTGCTTTACTTCCTGGAGGTAGAATGGTCAACTCCCAAGTATTATTTTGAATTATTGATTCAAACTCACTATTTATTGCTTCCTTCCAAAATGGTGCATCGATCGATGACATAGCTTCTTCATATGTCGTAGGATCTCCTTCAATTAAGTAAGTATAAAAACCATCTCCAAAATTCTTTTCTATTCTTCCTCTTTTACTTCTTCTAACTTCTATTTGGGCATTAGTCTCTTCATCTCTATGTATGCCAGTAGATGGTCTATCTCTACCATAGGGTCTATCAATAACTTGGGTGGAAATCCTAGTTTTAAAGGGAAAAATATCTTGAAAGTATGAGGCATCTCTTGCTTCTATTATAGTATTATTAGAAATATCTCTAACCTCAGAATTCACTACTAAAAATCTATTAGCACTACTATTGTGAGCATATCCTAAAAACACTGCATCTATTGTTTTAGGACCTATCTTCTTTCGTTTGGGTTCAGGGATTGCTACCTTCGCAAGGCACCCCCACACTTTTAGAATATTTAATCTAGGTGCTCTATATTTCCATAACTCATATGGTGTCTTCTCAAGATCTCCAACTGTAACTCGGTTAAGAATAAAACATGCACAGAGTATAGCTTCTCCCCAAAAATTTTCAAGTAACCCAGAACTTAGTAACATTGCATTTACTATGTCCATTAACGTTCGGTTTTTCCTCTCAGCTACACCATTTGATTGTGGTGAATAAGGTGGTGTTACTTCATGTACAATCCCATATTCTTGACAATATAAATTCAAATCAGTTAAACTATATTCACCTCCTCTATCGGACCTAAGCCTCTTTATTTTCTTTTCTAATTAATTCTCAACCTCGCGTTTATATATCTTAAATTTCTCAAATACATCGTCTTTAGTTTTAATTAAGTATACATAACAATATTTAGAATAATCATCTATAAAGATTAGAAAATATTTGTTCCCGGCTCTAGTAGGAGGTCTATTAGAATCACACACATCGCTATGTATTAAGTCTAAAAGATTGGTGCTTCTCTGAACAAGTTTATGAGCTTTCCTAGGTTGTTTAGCTTGTACACATATCTCACATCTATGTTTAAGATCCACTTTCGCTTTAGGGATTAAACCTAGATCCATCATGTTCTTTAATTTCTTTAAATTCACATGCCCCAATCGTTCATGCCACACAATACTCAATTCAACATTGAAAATACTTGGAGGAATTTTATTAACATCATTAACTGACATTACATTCAACTTGAAAAGACCTTCACTTACATAACCTTTACCAATAAAAATATTATTCTTGGTTATTACAACCTTATTGGACTCCATGACAACTTTATAACCTTGCTCAACTAAAGAAGACCCACTAACTAAATTCCTCCTCACTTCAGGGACATGACGCACACCACTCAAAGTCAAGACCTTCCCAGATGTCATCTTTAAGTCCACTTGTCCAATTCCTAACACACATATGGTGGAATCATTTCCTAACGTCACACATCCTCCACTAGAATTATGGTAATTTTTTAAAAAAGAACGATCAAAGCAAACATGTACATTAGCTCCAGAATCTAACCACCAATCATTGCTTAAATATGTAATATTAATGGATGGGTTAGGATTATATCTTATGGTAGGTTCACAAGAATTCTCTTGTTCCTCATCGACTAACATATTAACTTGGGCATCTATTGGCTTTCCATCTTCCATAACATATTTATTAAAGTTCGAAACATTAAACCTTTCTAAACTGACATCCTCAATTCCATATTCAATTTGACCGTTAAATTTTCCGGGTTTTATTGAATTATCCTCTTCAGACGCCATATATATTATTTTAAGGATGGGCAAATAAATCACACTACACAATTTAAATATTATGTTAATCAAAACAAATTTTCAGCAATTAAAATAATGAATCTATTCCATAAACCAATAAAAACTAGATACTGAATTTATGCGAATTGGAACTTTATCAATATTGCTAATTATTGTTTTTTCAAATTTAAAACAATAAACAAAACTTTTCTTTAATTTATATAAAAATGCACAAAAAACTGTTCTAAATAGAAAACTGTTTTTTTTTTTTTTTTTAAATAACTAAAACAGTAAACAAAACTGTTTTTTTTTTTTATATATAAAAGAACAGTAAGCTGATTTTATTGTTGTTATAATAATAAAGCTGTTTTTTTTATTTTTTTATTTTATAAAGCAGTACAAAACTGTACTAAAACAGTAAACTAAAACTGTTATGTTACAGCAAAAGCAAAACTGTTAAACTGTTTTTTTTTTTTTATTTATTTAAAATTTATGTCAAAACAGTAATGGATACAATAAAATAAAACTGCCACGTTAATACAAAAGCAAAACTGTTAAACTGTTTTTTTTTTTTATTTAAAATTTATTTAAACAGTAAACAAAACTGTTTTATTTTAAATTATATAAACAGTACAGAAAACTGTATTATACAGAAAACAGTAGTTTTTTTTTTTTTTTTTCCTTTTCAAAACAGACAGTATATAATAAACTGTTTTTCTTTTATTTAAAAAAAAAACAATAAATACAAAACTGTTTTTAAAATCTGTCAAAACGAAACTGTTTTGTGAAGCAATAAATACAAAACTGTTTTTTAAAATCTATTAATACTAAACTATTTAAAAAAAACAGTAAATACAAAACAGTTTTTAAAACCTGTCAAAACGAAACTGTTTTGTGAAACAGTAAATACAAAACTGTTTTTAAAATCTATTAATATATTTGAATAGCAAACAATCGTAAGTCAGTTTTTTTTTTTTTCAAGAAAAAATTCTTGATGTACAGTAAACAACTAATGTAAAGTTCTTTATTTTGCTTTGAATAAATAAATATAAAACAATAATTTAAATCTTATAGAATATATATCACAAAATTTCTATCTCCCAATGTTTTTTATTATAAACATAGAATACGTTCGATAACTCCTTTAGAATGTTGGGGAAATTTCTGTGTAATTGATCTAAATGTTCAAATAATTAATAGAAATTGAAAATTTTCACAATATAAAATATCAAATCACACAAGTAATAACAATTAAAATTATAAAGCGTAATAACATGAGAGAAAATTAAAGAGATAAAGTTAGAATAGCTGGCCTGTGGGAAGGCACGTGTGCTCACGCTGTCCTAAAGGAATTATCGCCTCCCTACGTACAGGTTCTGACGGACGACAACACCTCCAAGATACAACCCCAAAAGCTCACAGCTAACTCTTTTATGAGTACGTTCACAGGAAGAGTAATATGAACCGTCCTCGATCGGTTGCCCCAAAATATGTGAAAATATAGAGAAAAGATATAGGGAAAATATGCTGTAGAGAGAAGAGAAGAGAAGAACGTATGTGTGTCTGATCTATCTAAAGCCTCCTGATGTATGCCTTTATATAGGCATCTAGGTCTGACCGTTTTTGGGCTTTAATGCCCTAACAGCTAATGTAATTAAAATTATAACAGTCAAATCAATTGGGCTTGTGGCCCAACAGTCATAAGGTTTAATACCCACACTAAAGCCTCATCAAATAAAAGTTTTGAAACTTTACCCTAATATTTCTAACATCTAATTTAGCTAACTCTCTTGGAAAGTTTTCTTGGTTCCCTTATTAGGCTCCCCAATGTGGAGAAAAAATAACTCCCTCCTTGAGGTGTTCTAACCAATTAACGTACAAAAAAAATGGTTAACATGCTTTTATGAATATGCATATGCTTGCAAGTATCATTTTTGCTTACAAATACGTAGATCACGTAAAATGATTTAGGATTACTTTGAGTGCTCATATTCATGTTAAATCATTCCAAGTATTAGTTAAATGAAATGCTACCAAAGTCAAATGGTAAAATGTGTGAGTGTCGTACTCGACAACTGGATTTGAACTTTTATAAGGAAACTTGTTTTCATCCTATTAATCCCTTAATCATAAATTATTAATTGCGTATTGTGTTCCTTAATTGTTCTATACCCCCAAAATAAAATAAAATAAATACTCTCTCTGTCCTTAAAAGATTGGCCAAATTTTCTACTTTTTCTGTTCCAAAATGTTTGTCCACTTAGAAAAGTCAAAGCATAGTTTTTTTTAACTTTCCTATATTGCCCCTTATTATTTCAATCATTACTCTTAACACAAATCCCAATACTAAATATGAGGGGTAATTTTGAAAAGATAAAAATTAATAAATGATAAATCAATGCAATGATTATTTTTCTTAAATTTCGTATTTTGTCAAACTTGGCCTCAATATGGGACGGAGGGAGTAAATGTTGCTCTTTAATTTTTGTCACACTTTGCTATGATTGTTTTTTTTTTATGAATGAAGCTTTCATCTTTTACCACCCAAAAAAAAAAAAAACCAAAACAAAACAAAACAAAGGGGTATCCATAGACACTGAACTAATCACGATACTAGTGTACATGTCATGGTCGAGTATATATGTGGCAGAATACTTGTAGCTCAAGGGAGATATTCAATTCAACAAGTCAGGACCACATTCAATGAACATGACAAAAACATAGACACTGAACTATTCACGACAGTAGTGGACATGCCATAGTTGAGTGCAAAATAATTGTAGCTTGAGGGAGACATTCAATTCAACAAGTCAAGACGACATTTAATGAACATGCCAAAAACAAATTAAAACACGATCAACAATTGAATGTACCACTAAAACGTGTGCAAATTCGTTGCATCATACACGGTGTAGAGGAAGAATGGAGAGAATATGGTAAAGAGGACAAGATAGATTTCCAACGTGAGGGAAACAATTCATCAACTACGCTTCTACGCTACTAATGACAAGCCCTTGACTCTCACGCAGTCAAATTAGAAATATTTAGAGGTTTTAAAAAAAAGAAAAAAATTAAGCAAGGCAAATCTAGAATTTCAATGAGTTTAAGGTATCAATTGTAAATTATAAAAAAATCCAGGTGAGGCAGCCTCTGTCCTTGCTGTGCTCCAATTCTATACCCCAACTTTTACATTAGAAGGTTGTTCAGCAAAACTAAAAATCTATTCAATTAAAGATAAGTCTGACAAGTTTTAACTTTGACACTATTTGATAAGCCTTTACTTTCTACCAATCTATTCAGCTTTCTGCGAAAAACAAGGCATAAGCAATTTTAAACCAACTATGAGTTGGTTTATTTAAGAACTAGATTAATCAGATGAGGAGTGGATCCAGTTTGATTCAGTTTTTACATTCCACTAGTAAACCCTAATTCTCTCACCATGGGATGAAGCCCACATTCAAGTAGACAACATTACATATGCGTGAGCTCCAATCCACTCTCTTGTGAGATAGTTTGACAGTAATTAGAACTCTGATGCCATTATCATGGAGTTTGTTAAGAGGTAAAATAAATTCAGCTCATCGACCCCATGTAGGAATAGAGTGGTAGGAAAAGAAAATTGGTGATAATTAAGTCATATAAAATCAAATAGATTCATTGTAAAATCCCTTCATGATGCAATTTTATTCAATCCGCAGGAAACTCTCTACGAAGTTTTCCCTCTCTGGACGAATTTCCAGCACTAGGGTCCCTAAGCTGCGTCTTTGTGAACCTTCTCAAATCTAAAATGAAACTTATAATTCTGCACTTGGACTCTGGCCCAATTTTACACTGCGGCTGGAAACCAATGGGCCCATTTGCCCCATTTGACATTTCCATGCCACCCACCAGAGCTGGCTACTACACAAGCCAAAAGAAAAAGGGTGCTTATAAATCACAAATCAATTAATCCAATTGAAATTAAGAAGCCAGTCCCATTAAATCTACGACAGAGGACTACCCCTACATAAGACCAACAGTCAACAAAAAGAAAATTGTTAACTCTTTATTTAACATTTGTAAATGAAGCCATTACACATCAATCACCAGCTAGCATTATATTCCCTATGAATCAAATGTACAACACCCATGAGAGATATAACGGGTCTATAAGGCAAAAGAACAAAATCTTGATATCCCCACCTTTGTTCGAGCAATATACAATTCAAGTGAACTGTCAGCATTTCCGGCCAAGCCTACTTTCATAAAGAGTAGCTTAGAGCTGATGTACCATTTTTTTTTAAAAAATGAGATGCTCAGCTGGAACCAACAAGCAAAACTTCTTAAAACGACAAGTTAGTGTAAGTGGGCAGCATCATGGTGAAATTTGATCGGGCAGGAATAGGTAACGGAAACGAGAATCAAAGGGAAGAATGCCACAGTTGCGAGAACCAAGGAGGCTTTGCCGCCTCTGTGACATGCATTGTTCAACAAATGCAGCCTGATGAGGTGGAAGATAATGGGATATCCAAACAGCCAAGTTGGCATCATCCACAAAGCCTCTGGCAAAGCAGTGTAGCATTTTTGGCACCAATAGCCTCCCTTTGCTGCTCACCCCAACCGAAGCTCGGATGAAATCACGCTGAGCTTCTTGGAGCTCCTCCTTCACATTCTTAGCTGTGTAGATCCTTACCTGCATTTTTCATTTGCTAATACTTCATTTCTAATACAATTCAACATACAAGAGAAATATGAAAATAAAAATAAATTCTAGATATACAGTGGAAAAGTGTTTATATTACCGCGGGAGATGAGTACATTCCACAGCTGAGTGCAAAAGCTACAAGCGGTTCAAATGTATCAATTGAAAACTTGTGTTGCTCCTCTGATACCTTCAGCTTGTGTAGGGCAAGAAGCAAAGCCTGATAATATGTCAAAGCTCGAATTATGGATCAAGAAACAAAGTAAAAGAAGAGACAATATAGGGTGAACGAAAACAACCCATAAAAAATTAGAAAAGCAAGTTCATACAATTTGTGGCCTATGGACTGGTGGTTTCATCTTTAATATTACATACTCAATAGCAGCTGCACTGAAAGAATGTCCACCAACAGTGTATGCTGCCTGAAAACAAAAAGGATCCCATAAAAAGGTAATTTTTTAAGCATCCAAACCAGTAAATAATCACATATGCATCAACTGCAGCCTTATAATCCTACCTGTAACAATTATGAAGCTTTAGAAAGAACCAACTTTCTCCCCTTTTTTTTTTTTTTGGGGGGGGGGGGGGGTTGTAATTCTCCTTGATTAACTTGGTCATAAAAATATAGAAAATAATTTTATCAACAAAAGGGATACTAGGGGCAGCAGAAGCTCACAGAGATAACAAAGGGAAAGGATATAAATAAATATAAATATAAATAAGAAAAGGAGTAAGAGACCAAGGCTTTTGACACTAAATTAAAACCATGCATTAATGTGGACTAGCTTGAAAGTTGAAACACTTGCATCAAGCATAATTAAAAACAGAGTTTGAATAGACAACTAAGGATAAAAACAGGATAAGTACACTACAGTCTGCAACTGGAGGCCGAACCTAAACAAGCTTTTTCATCCAAACCGAATACCATCTATTGACATCCATATGAATATAACTTAAACTTGCAAGGTATCGTCATCGATTCAATTTAAAGAGCTCCTAAGAATCAATTTCTTGATAAGACAGCTTCTAATTATTTAAGAAACCCTGATTCCTAGTGAGTTCTTTTGCATTCTTGGTAACTCTTTTTTCTTCTTAATCGTGGATTGATGATGCAAAGATGGAGGTAAGTTGTACTCATGGTTTGAAGTCTCATTTGTCTCGAACGAGATCTCGCCGAGATAATTCAGTCTCGCCACTGACCGATCCAAGAAATCCCACCGGTACAAATATATAGAGAGAAGTATCACTCTCGAACGAGATTATCGGGATCTCGAAAGATCCATGACGAGATAGGCAAGAACTTGATGATTTGTTTGGATTCAAACGATTTCTCGTTCGAATCATAGGAGAAATTGCAACTAGGTAGAGAAGACCATACGGCCTACCTCGATAGTCAATAGCAACTCGAGCTTCCATTCTCTCTCATCGATGGTCAAACGAAGAGGTCTGGGTGGTTCAAATACACATCTGGGTTTCACACTTCTGGTCTCGCATTGCTTTGTCTCTGATGGCCAGCAGAAACATCTCTATCGTCTCAGGTGGGTGTCACGGCGTCTCAAGCCAACGGCAGATCTCACCATCTGGTGGTGGGTGGCCTTCGACGACCGACGACGAGCTCCAGCGACCTCTCTGCACTCTCTCTGCCTCTCTGTCAACTGTTCGAGACCCGATGACCAAGGGGGTTTTATTTTTTGGGGAAAATTTTAGATTAGTAGGGCTGTGGGAAAATAATTACAGTTAGTAGTCATTATTAGTTAAGTTAGTAGTCATTTATTAGAATGTTAGTAGAAAATGACACTCAATTGTAATTATTTTACATAGCTCGACCAATCTAAAATTCCCCCTATTTGTTGTTTTTTATTTTAATTTTGTTTCTTTTTTCTTTTGTTAAAGAAGGGTCGTTGTGTTGACTGACTTGGAACCTTTCTTTTTTTTTTTTTTTTTTTTTGCTTTTTCTTTCTTTTTTTTTTAAACTGTGCAATTAAAAACTTATATGTTCATGGACCTACACTTTTTACAAAAAAGCAAATAATCATGAACTTAAAAATATATATTATTTTTTATTTTATAAATAATAATTTTTTTTTTTAAATTTTGAAAATACTGATTTTTTGAATTAGAAAATTGTAGAACATTTTTTTAATCATCATGAACTTAAAAATATGCATAAATAATTTGAAAAATTATTTTTTGTTGATATATGATATTTATTTATGTTCTTTGAGATTATATTAGATATCTAAAACATAAAGATAGTGTTCTTTCATGATATATTAGTGCGCTAGCACCTATTTTTATGTTTTTGACCATATTATGTGCCTTGAGTTCATTATTTTGCTTATTTGATGGCTCCAATGTAATCATCATATTTTTTACAAATTTTCTATGATTTTTTTAAATTTTTTCAAACATTTTTTCATGCATAAAGTTGCATCTCGCCCAAGACGCGACGGGTTGAGTGAGACCTAGATGAACAAGACCGAAACAAGACGAGGACCGAGACCGAGACTTTGAACCATGGTTGTACTATTGCCTTATTATTTCTTATATTTTTCTGTTGTGCTGTTCACAAGATAACGGATCCTCCCAGTTACATCAAAATTCCTAAAACATGTAATGTATATACGCACATACTACTAATACATGCAACCAAAAGAAATAAATCATAGTAGCAATTCTTCTAACCATTGAAAGAAAAAGAAGGAAGGTGATATTTATTTATAATTGGTTAGCAAAATAACTTGAAATGAACTATCTTAAAAAAAATAAAAACAAAGAGGAAGATCTAAAGAATGCAGCCTAAATTTGAAGGAATATTCCTCGATATTTAAATAGACAAAAACTTCTTTGTTCTTTTCTTCTCACAGTAAACCATGATTTCATCTCCCATTTATTTTTCAAATTGGTTGGCCACCTTTCTATCCAAAACTAGAGTTAACTGGTCAACTATATTATTAGCTTCATTATTATCATGTCAAAAATGAACACTTGTTACATATAAATACATATATATAATACGAAAAGTCGTACTTTGGTGACCAACCAAGCACAGATGTCTCACTCATCTAGCCCTGATGCCAGCCCAAAGAAAAAGAGAGGGGGGGGGGGGGGGGGGGAGAGAGGAAGGGTGCGGGGAAAAAGGATAAAGAGTGAATTTATCTTAAAAATCATACCTTCTGCATCAGTGAAAAGAGCTTTAAGTCACTTCTTGGAACTCCATATGCCAAGTAAGCCTGTTTGCAATTTAGATATAAGACAACAATCATTAAAGTTTCATCACTGCCCTCTCTAAATTGTATTTTCAATGAAACTCAACACCTCAGCTAATGTGCTTTGAAAAACTACTAATGCAATAGATAAGTTGATCACAAGCTACCCACAAACAAGAATTAAAGAAACCCACATGCATGATCAGTGCATTATATAAGTTGATCCAGAAAGCCATCTTCTCATTGCCGCTCAAGTGGATAGGGTTCACTTTGGCCAGTTGCTCAACAAGTGTTCTGTCCTCCGAAAATTAGCAGCAGGAAAATATTGATCAGTTCGAGATTCAAACATCAAATCATCCATTCAAGGAAAAAGTGATTCACGAATTTTTACGGAGTACTACTAACCATGTTTCTGACCTATGCATGATGTAAGTATGTGACAGACAAAAGGCCATAAACAAATTCCTCAGTCAAATAAGTAGAATCTATACTATACTCAACATTACTTAGTTAACCATGTACTCAGGCTGGAAGGAATGATTGGGGGCACTCTCAGAACAAAAACTCAACATCTCTATAGATTCAGCCTCGTTCTTTGAAGCTTTGGGAGTTCAGAGAAAACTTTCACTAGCTTAAGTGGGATAATTTGTCTTCTAAATTCAGACACATTATACGAGCAAAAAACCAGGATGAAAATGCTTAAGTGGGATAATTAGAACTTATGGATTCAAGAAAAATGCTAAGGGAAATAATAATTTGGAAATCAGAAGAGTTGGATGCAAAATTACCTGAATCTGCGTAGTGCCCCTGCAGCATATTCTAGTTGCTTCTTCCCAACTGACATCCAAGAAACCTCATTTGCTAATCCATAGCTTCCAATTTCCACCCAACTTAATTTCCCACGCACTCTGTAGGGATCACAGGCATTCTCAGTGGCCAAAACCTCAGAGTTACAATGTAAATCAACTTGTGGGCTCTGCATCCACGATGAAATCATTGAGCGCTCAGATAATGACCACAAAGATGAATTGGATAGATGACCACGTGGTGACAAAGATGAGCAGTGGCTCTCCAATGCAGATGATTTGGAAGGTGTAGCAGAATCTGCCAGAGATATGAATATATTCTTCATACATCGCACCATCTCTTCCGATAGTTGATTAGGATGCTCCCAAAGGCCCTTAGATGGCATCCCTTTAGTAAGCTTCCCATTCGTAAGCTGCCCAAACTCCCCCTGTTGGTAAGATTTGGGATCTGTGTTAATAGATATTTTCTTCTCATGGCAAAGTGAACTGAGTGCACTGCACTCTGTTTCAAAGTATCAAATGTTGCAAGCCTACTTCACCAAATATAAATTTCTTCCAAAGCTTCTTTACTAATGCCCATTGACAAGTCACAAAATATAAATTAAAAAAATAGAATACTGTCTCCATAAATACACATATATGTATATATCATACCCAGAATAATGAACATGAATTCTGCAATAAAACCATAACATGTCAAAGAGCATGCCATTTTCTATATTTGGTCAATATGAAAATCAAAAAAATATTATTAGCACCTTTGCATGTTTCAAATCAAAGACCATGCCATTTTCCTCTCATTTATTACTTTAATTAGTATGGTTAAAAATATTATAAATAAAATTCTATTAGCACCTTTGAATGATTTTACTAGTTCTCATATGTTATTAAGTTCATTACTTGCAGGCAATTATATATACTAACATGTTTAAATATCCAGTCCTGTCCAGTTTTTCTACCTGTACAGTGTAGAAAGATAAAACAAGTATTCTCTTATGAATTATGACATTTTAGAGAAAATTTAAATTGTGATTACATTGGTCCGCCCCCCCCCCCCCCCCCAAAGGTCTTTTTTTTTTAGGGTGCTTATAAAAAATTAAGTAAACTTTAATCTAACTTCACCACAATTGATTAACTTAACACAATAAGATAAATAATTAGGTGTATGAGAATACACTGCATTATAGTGCAACCCCCCCCCCCCCCCCCCCCCCCAAAAAAAAAAAAAATCCTCATATTCCAACACTCTCCCTTAAATGCAATCAATTTGCAACAAAACAAGAGCTTTTTTGCTTTACTTCCATCATAATGCAATCACTTCGAATATTTTCATCTTGAGAGATCTGCACCTCAAAGAACACACCACACCCCCTTACGACAAATGCTACTGACATCGCAGGTTCCCATGGGCTTCATATTTTTATAAAAGTTGACCAAAAATTGAAATAGAGTCTAAACAATCTAAAAATGGCTAATGTCAACCACACTTGACAAAACATTTCTGATATAGGCAGCAGTAAATCGCCCAAAATAGGTTTGGATGGAAATAAATTGCTCTAAACACATAAACCTAAAAGTCAAAGGCCAAGTCACTCACAATCATAGTGGGTTAATTGCTCTGGGCTCACAAATCTCATTCTTGGCCTAACAAATAAAAGTAGGCCATGGACTCAAATATCCACGATATATCCGTGTATCCAGACCCCTCGATACGATATCTAACTGACATCTTTTTCGCAAAATATCTTTACAATATTGTCAATATTTTCAATATTATTGATAAAGTCTCGATATATCTCGATATATCAATAATATCTTCTTTTTTTCACATAGTGTCATCAATATATCGTCTGATATATTGATGATATATCGAGATATATCAACGATATTGAGATATTCATTTTCTTGTTATCATGTCAAAATTATCACCTCGTACTCTTTTAGTAATGATTTATATAAATATTTCAATTATACTTAATAGCTTAAATTAGGGTTATCAAGTAACATCATCTTTCATTTACTCTTTTAAAATATTCATTGTTTCACTCAGTGTAGCAAACTTTTTATACCCTACACAATAGATATTTGTTTCAGACACATTTAAATTGCAATACTTCAATTCTAAACTGTTTATTAGAGTTTAATCATTATTTCCCAGAGTTCTAATGAAAATATACATGTTTAACTAACAATATCTGTCATCTCTGAATCGATATCGAAATTTTCGATATATCCACCAATATATCCACCGATATATCCATGTTCTTGGACTCTCAAGATATCCATCGATATCGATATTTAGGTTCTTGAGTAGGCCTACAAAAATTTTCAGCCTTGTGAGAAACCCCTGTTCTTTCTTAACAAAGAAGCCATAAAATAAGCACCAAATCTTAATATATGACGACTAAGGTTTTTGAACATGGACACATCATTCACCAAAAGAAAAGAAAAGAAAATTTTCACATAAAAGGAACCAGTCACATATACATTTCTGTTATTTGTAGCCAATAAAGAATATATCTAATGATAAAACAAGCAATAATTGAGGATCAAATAAAGTATGCATTAGAGCTACAACATAAAGGGAATTATTAAAGTCGCACCACAGACAAACTGAGTTGTTTTGAAATGCACTCATCAAAACGGTCATAGTCAAAAGCTCCAAAGGTAAGAAAAAAAACAGAGAGATACCTCTGTTAATGAGTATGTACAAGATGATTTGCTAGTAGCGTCCGATGGCTCTTCTTTCAGCTCCTGGCATGAGTTATCTTCAGAGGACTGACTCAGTTCAGGAACAGAATGCTTTGAACACTTCAAGGAAGATGAAATCTGGAAAATGCAACAGCAACATAACATTCATTATAACATGTAAAGGAAAAATTTGAAAATTTTCTCCATCATCATGAATTCTGTTTCTCAGCTACAAGTAAATGCAGCACCAATCCAGTCTTCCCATACTACACACTGACAACAGCATATTCCGAGAGAATACAGAACAGTTAAGTACACAGCTCAATTCCAAGTTTTAGATTACTAATAATAAAGTAAGAGCAAAGTGTAATCATATAAACAACCAATGGCTAATGTGCAACACAATCATGTTTATTTTTCCCTTAGAGTTCTTCCATTCCAATATTATATGTAAACTTAAAAAGAATAAATATTAATAAAATAAAATAAACAAATAAACAAATGATGTCTTGTCATCTCATTCAAAATCCAAAATATGATTTTAAGTTTTTAAAAAAATTAAAAATGAATAAAATGTAAGAATTTTGTTAAAATTCGTTTGAAAGTATCCTTTGTTTTATTAAAAACCAGATTGAAGAGAAAACAATAACGTGGATTACCGGATTCCCAATTAAGGTTGTGATAATAAAGTTTGTATAGGTTATGGTGCACCTTATCACATGTGATCACATGCTCTGAGATATGGATAAGTGTGTAGGTGCCTTGTTTGATAAGGACTTCTTTCCTTGTTGGATGAGAACTACAAGTTATCTAGATAGAGTCCATGATCGCTAGGACGTATCTAATGATTGTTATAATAAATCATTGGTCCCCATCCTCATACAACTTTAGCTCAATACAATCAAGTCTGGCCCCATTGAAACAAGTGAATGTGTGTAGAGGAAGGAAAGCCATTGCTAAAAATACCCAACTGGTATTTCAAGCCTATTCCACACATGTGAATGGCATACACAGGTACGCACTGATTGTTACAAGTTATGCATTCTTATGAATTTAGCAAAAAAGAAATATAGTATGTTGTTTACTAACATGGATTACGTAAAAAAATAGCATTAAAATTGATCATTCCAGACTTCCAAGCATAATGTTAGATGTTAAGATGCTATCAAGCTTTTGAGTTTTCGTTTTGATTTCATGCCACTCTGAAAGTTTTGACAAAATGAAATATCAATCATTCAATCTTCACACAAGCAAACCTTTGAGCAACTCAATAAAGCTAATAAGACAATTTTAAATTTTGTAGTTTGGTCCTGATTGAATATAGGAACAATTTCGATGACAAGTCCAAAATTTAAAACCTTGAGTCCTTGACACCAAGGCCATAACATTGTCTTAGAACAAATGACACAAAACAATGATTGTGATGGCAAATTGGCAACAACAATAACAATTGAGTAGTGATTTACTCCACTCAGACCCTTTGGAAACAAAGGATAGAACTGGAAGAATACAGAAAACCTTGCTCTGCCTCAGAACTTTGTCAAGCAGAAAATAGTGTAGGCTACAATTAGCAAGGCCATCTAAGTGTGAGTGTCTGATAATTACATATAGGGGGTTTCATAATATCAGAGCAGCAAAGGAATATTACCAGAGAAGAAGAATGTCTCAAATGGTATTCTGCAAGTCTCCTTTCATTTCTTTCTTGACTAAGTCGGAAATGCAAAGAGACCATCTCTTGTTCAAGTTTAGCAACTGTGACCTCCAATATTGCAATATTGGACAGGAGCTCCTGAGCCTGTATAAATGTTGAGAAACAATATAAGTTTCATAAATTTTTTAAAAAAAAAAAAAAAACAAAAAACAAAAACAAAAACAAAACCTTTCAGATATTAGATTTAGTAGATATATTCGTACACATTTGATATTTTATATAATCAACTATCAGTGCCGTACTTTTTTTTGGGGGGGGGGGGGAGGTAGGGGGCCAACAGGGTATCCAGACCTTTGCGCCGGCTAAGCCTTGGGCTGGGTAAGGCCACCGTCCACTCCACATAAATTAATGGCTGTACTTAAATCTTGTGTTTATATATATATATATATATATAGCTTTTCCCTCATCAATAGATAGACAACCTCTTATTTTCTTTGAAAAAAAAAACACATAAAACAAACAAACAAACTAAACTGTGAAATGGTTGAAAAGAGGGTGCACACAAGCATGGAAAATAGTTGACCAGTACTTACGGAAAAATAATAAATAAATAATTAAGTTGACCAGCAATCATTAAACTCAATGTTGTATAACTTCAAAGAAATTTGACAAGAAGGAACGTGCTAACCTATGTTACACAGAACCTTTGCTTTACCCAGGAAAACCCATGTCAACACAACATGACGTGGGTATGGGGACTTCTGTTGGACACTTCAAAATAGCAAAAATTCTTCTGAAAGTGGACGAATCCGACATATGGACACACACCCGCACCCAACACCAATGCTAACTATCTAATTATCGGATTATATGTCTACCAAATGCGAACCAATCAAGTTAAAGGTATGGAGTAGGAGTGCCACACTAAGATGTTTCCATCATCAAACTGCAAAATCATCCTAATGCATACTTTCAGGCGGAGACCAGAAATAACAAAAAAAATACAAAAAACTAAAACTTAAAAATTAAAAATTAAAAAAAAAAAAACGAAGAAAGAATGAAAGAAAGGCAACAGAGTTCTTTCTATGTTTTCATATATGAAGAAGATCTCAGTTGTGGAGGATCTGATGTAGCTCAGTCTTGGAAATTACTTATACAAGATGAAATGCAATTTTAAAGGATAATTCTTTGGAGCACTTCATGAAAGTTGTCCATCACATCACCCAAAAGAATATGAAATTATTAATTATAAAAGACAATTAAAATATATAACATACATGATGAGGGAGGCATGATGGACTTGATAATTTCACAGCATTTTTCTCAATAGCATTTTCCAGGATAGCATGTATTTCCATCTCTTCTCGCAGCTGCTGTTGTAATCTTTGTACCTATTACAAACAACTTCTGTTAGAAAATGGTAACAATCAAACAAGCGTACCTAAATAAGCTTTCTACATTCAGTTTGCGAAGTTTCCAACTTATAAGTTTAAGCTGGTAAATGGAGGTCCCAAACAGGTATATGAAGACACATCAAATGTGGTATATTTCCAACACTCCCCCTCACCTACAAGCCTAACAAGACAATAACGGCTTGTCACGTGGACAACAAAGATGGGCTCACGAGCGAAACAGGCCTAAGAACGACATTCTCTGATACCATGTGAAGTTTCCAACTTATAAGTCTGAGCTTGTAAGTGGAGGGCCCAAACAGCTATATGAAGACATGTTAAACTCGATATTCAATTGATGTGGGATGTGGTATATTTCCAACACAATTAAATAAAATTATGGAAGAAATTAAAACAATAAGATGCTTGCTAACAACAATATTATATATCATGTAATAATAAAAGCCAGCTGAATTTTTTTCATGCAAGTGAGGAAGCATGTGAATTGCAACCATGCTTCTTTACAGTTCATTTTTTTAGTTTAAAACATTTAGAAGGCCATGCCATCTTTATGATGTAGGTTGGCTGCCCAAAAATTTTTACTTCTATGTTTAAAATTTCAAGTGAAGTAAATACTTCAAATGCCCTCCTAATTCTACTGAGCGTATCCAACTATCCGTACAAGGAGAAAAGGTAAATAAATTATCCTTTTACCCTTGACCTAAACCAACAAAGGCCCTCATGAAATTATTTGGGAAACCATTAATGCAAAAAAGAAATCCACCGTCAATAAACACTGGTACCGTTCAAATACCAAATATTATCACAAATTTACAATCATCAAAGTCATAAGTATCTTTCATGTACAAGTGCAATACAACCACACCACTAACCCCCCTTTTGTCAGTCACCAGTAGTCAACAAATTTATCGCTGACAAGGTTACACTAAGAATTTCCTATTCCTGAGAAAAGCCTCTATTAAAGTATATAAAAAAACAGTAGAACGGGTGTCATGCACCATGTGTGGGATCCTTTCCTCACTTTATCCTACCTCTATCCCCTTCATTTATCCATTAGTTATCTCACAACAATCGCCATAAAGAATTTGTTGGGAAGTGAATTTTTATCCAAGAGAGTTGGATTCATTGGTAAAGTTTAAATTGTTTGAGTTTACTATTTTACCTTTGGCATTCATGTGTATTTTGAGAAGACTATAGGTTACACCAAAATTGCCTTAATATCATACTATTGAGCACAGGACACGTAGCTTAAGCTTCATGATGGTTTTCACAGGATTATATAAACACTATCTACTACACTAATGGATCAAAGGTACTAAGAAATAAGGATTGAGGAAGCTAAAAGTAGTACACAAGCTCCTTTTTGGTAACTCTAGTTGTAACTAATTTGTTAAAGCATCTTGTATTCATGAAATATAGCATAAAAATAGTAGTCTCTAGAGCATTCTCCCCATCACTTAAAGTTTTGACTCAACCTTGGGATTCTTTATAATTTGGGGGATAAATGATTGTGGAATTGAAAATCAAACCCTTGTATACAACAAATAGATCCCAGGCTACATGACAAATCCACTGCATTCCTACCTGCATTATTGTCTTAAAGCAACCTGCAATCTAGAGCTTCAATATACAAACCCATAGTGCAAATAAAAGGTAAAAAGCAATTGATATTACAATGGAGATCGTGGGGAAAATAGAAGCTTACATCCTGTTCAAGCTGGAATCTATAAGGGTAAGCGCCTCTGCTTCTATTGTACGATCCAAGACTTCCAGCTTCTTCATTAAAATTTGTCACCTAATGTTTAAATAAACCACAAAATCCACTGTTAAAAAAAAATTGGATTAAATAAAAGACAGACAGAATTAGTGTAGAAAGGTAACTCAAACCCTTCAGATCAGGGACTCAGAGACATTTCGGAAAATTCCAAATAAATTTCATGAAGAAATTCAACCAAAAAAAAAAAAAAAGTGAGACATCAGAATAATATGAGTTGATTTCTAATAAAAGACAGATGTGCAAGGAGGAGAAACTAGAAGAAAAGGAACAATAGAGCACCGTGAATTCATTTCACAACAACAACAACAACCAATTACAATCATAAACTGATGACCAGCAGAGAAGCCAATCCCACCAGTACTACAGACCTCTAACGACGAGTTATCACTCTGAACTTCACCGACAAAATCTAAGTGAGTTGCTGAATTACAATGATTCGCGCCAAAATGCGAACATGTGGAGAGAGAATCACTCCTGCAGAAAATTGAAAGACCAAAAGAAATAAAAACACTAAAAGGGGGAAGTCTTAATGGAATTAAAACAAGCAGGAGAAGCTACAAAGGACAGCAGCCCTTACAAGCTCAAGGCAGATTGCACAACTGGTGAGTCACACATCGTGCTCAAGTAAGCTTGTGTTGAAGTCCTCTATGAGTACAAGCACAAGCAAGCATCATAACAGCAATCTGACCGCCTTCCTCTGAAAAAATGACCAATCTGTGGAAGATTTCGCTTTAAGAAACCTGAAAGTTCACTTCCAACATCAAAAATCTGCTCTTTTTTGCATTTTAAATATAAAAAATTCTAGGATAAGCAGAAAGACAAAGGCATGATGATATGTAGGATTTGAAGAGGCACTGTAACACCTGTGAACAAAAAAAACAAGGACCGACAAAAACATGGGTGCACAGCAACCAGTCATTTTCTACACAAGCATCCAAATACAATTAAGACAACTTGGGAGGCAATGGGAGCTTAATCAGTTTCCAATTCTGATTATGACCCGAATGGCATAACGACTATTAACGAGAAAAGTATCAAAAATTGTCAACAAAAGCAAAAAAAGAAGATCGTGGACGAGAATGGTACAGAAATCAATTACATTTTTTTTTTTCCTTTTAAGTTCCATAAAATTCAGAGCTGAAGGAAAAAGGCAGTAAATAATGATTGTGTCCATATGAAAAGAGAAGGGAGAACACACACACACAAAAAAAAAAGGGGGAATTACCGATTAGGTTCATCATTTCATGGTATTGCCCCATAAGGATGTTTTGACTATCAACTTGTTTTTGTTTCCAGTAGTTTATAATAAAGTCAGTAGTCAGTTTGTTGAGGCAATCCTTCTGAGGGAATTCCATGGAATGATGAACCTAATCGGTAATTCCCCCAAAAAAAAAAGCCTTTTTTTCTGCTAATGTAAAGAAAATTTCTTGCAGAGAGTAAAGGAAAAATGTGGGGTAGGGCTACCCTTGAAAGAGGACAAACGTTGTTTCCGATGTGAGAAAATGAGATGTCATTCCACAATCAAACCCTAAAAAGGTCCTTACTCTTTTACCCACCCAGTTGAGAGAGAAAGAGAAAGAGGGTTTCTTTCTTTTGTGTTGGATTTCAAAAGTAAGGCGAGCAGTGAGTCAAAAAAGGCATTTGGGTTTTGGTTTACAAGAAACCCGGATAGATAGGAAATTATTATTATGAACTGATTTCCCCCCAAAGGGCGGATCTCCGGTGGTCCCAATTCCCCAGTATAAGCTCTGAGTTTCCACACTCGTGAGAAGAACTTGACGCCACAAAATACAAAGAAGTTCCCCCATTTGCCCTGAATCTTCAACCAAAACCAAACAAAACACAACAAAACAAAAAAAGGCACAGAACAAAAGAAATTTCAAATTTTAAATAAAAAAATCAAACATTAAATCAAATATATATATATATATATAGACACCTTTCTCTTATCTGAAAAAATGGTGGAAAGCTTTTCCTCTGCTTACTGAGAGAACACGAGAACTTGAGGTAGTAATATCAAATGCAGCTCGTCTTCCCTTCTTCTTATGTCGAACGGGCAGAGGAGTGTCAGTCACATACTCACATCATCTGTAAGGAATCTCTCCTTCTCTTCTCTCTCTGAAAAAAGACTCTGAGCCGCTCAAAATCGAAATTCAAAATCCTGAATACTCAGAGAAGGAGAAGAAGCGGAGGAAAGGGGAGAGTAAAAACCAAAGAGACAGTCGAAATTTTAAGGACCACGACTGAGTCACAGAGATTAACAGAGATTTCAAAAAACAGTAAATAAAAATAAATAAAAATAAAAAAAAAGGAGAAAGAATCTGAAGGCATACTTCCAAAAAAACCCCCACAACGCAACTACGTATATTTTATTTTTTTGGTATATATAAAATAGCAAGAAATAATCGTAGCTTTCTGTCGGTTTATGCAGGGAGTTTAGCGAACGAAGGGATAACTTTATGTTATGAGGACAATGGCATAAGTCCACATTTTCAGATTTATGTTTCAAATTTTGAAAAATCGAGAGAGGCCGTTTATGGCCGGAAAACCATGATGTGTTCTTATGCTTATTTATTTATTTATGATTTATTTTTAATTTATTAACCATTAGGGGCATCGTAAGCTTTATTTCAATTGAGCCAATGAGATTTTAGCCGATGTGAGATATGAATAGCTATACATTCAATGATCCCCATCTCATATCAAGACAATCACCTTTAAATAGCACATGTTGTAATTGTCATGAGGGGATGGAATTGTGATTCTATTAGTTCAAAAAATTGATTATTTGGTAGTTTAAGAGAATGGAATGAACAATCCTGTATAGAATAATAGGTATCTATTATTTCCAAATGAGAGAATAACCATTTCTTTCCAATTCAAGAGGAATGGTTATTCGGTTATTTTCATCCTTTAATAAATTATCATTAAAAATGGGTTCTTCTTAATCTTTTCTATTTCTTCCTCACTCACTATTTATTCCATTCACTCAAACCAAACGCAACTTAAAAACTTTTTATTTTAATTTATTTTTTTCCGACAAAGAAACCCTTTGGATAAATCTCAATCCTATATAAAATCCTACGTGTAAGTCTACGACTCAGATAAATTTAAGATTTATAAGAAGTAAGAACTATAAAATCTTGTGCGGATAACTTCAAAGAGATTAACAAGAGTTGAATTTAAAACATTTGCTTTTTAAAATATAGTCACCTGCCAACTGAACTCACCTAGGATTGCAATCTAGGAACCCAACCTTTAACCAATCCGCAGGGACATATTTGATGTGTATGGAAATGTGTGGAATATCTAATGGGGATTGTGAATAAACAATGGGGGCAAAATAGGTGATTCAAATTTTATGGTATTTAACGGAGGGTGTGGCTGTGGTTGGGGTAGGTTTTATTTTAATACACAGGGAGAGGCCAGTGTCACGCCCGAGGTTTGGTGAAAAATATGGACCCAAGTCAAAGATGTGTGGAAGTAGGTGAACTTATTTTCGTTATCCTCCGACCAAAATATTAAAATAGAAAATTTTCGTCTTCCACGGCCTGCCCCGTGATGTGAAGTGGGCAAACAATGTTTTTTTTTTTTTTAATTATATTGATATAAAACCAAGAATTTAGAACAAGTTATGAGAAGAATAAAATTTTTCATTCATCTTCTTTTTCTTTTTTCTCTCCGAATACACATTTCTTCATTCTCTCCAAAAATACATCTCACTTCTTCATTCTCTTCTTTCTCCCCTTCCCCTTTTATCTATGTTTGTATTTGGTCCTCATGATGGGATTACCTAACCCACTTATGATGGTGTTCCCATTATCACAAAGTGGAGGGGGGTGTGGACATCCACTCAATTGTCCACTCAATCTTTAATATTCATAACACTCCCCCTTGGATGTCCACCACACTAAGATAATGTGCCTCGTTAAAACCTTACTAGAAAAATCCAGTGGGAAAAAACTAGTGAAGGAAAAAGAGTACAACATTTTTGTAAATCTTGGAGTGGTGTTGGACGCACTAAAGAAACTGCCTCATTAAAACCTTGCCAGGAAAACCCAATGGGACAAAACCTAAGCGAAGGAAAAAGAGTACAGCGTGCATATGTCCAAAAATGAATACTCCCCCTGATAAGAAGATAAGTATCAACTTAACTGATCGCAAACTCGACGCATTCCAATGCCATATACCAATTTCTTGAATGTTGACGATGGTAAGGCCTTGGTGAATAAATCCGCAAGATTATCAGTGGAACGTATTTGCTTCACATCAATTTCATGCCTCTGCTGGAGTTCATGAGTGTAAAAGAACTTTGGTGAAATGTGTTTGGTTCTATCACCTTTGATGTACCCTCCTTGAATTTGTGCAATACATGCAGCATTATCTTCATAAATTGTTGTTGGCATACCTTTAATCAAAGGTAACCCACATGTGTCTCGAATGTGATGGACTACAGATCTTAACCATACACATTCACGACTTGCTTCATGGAGTGCAAGTATCTCAGAGTGATTAGAAGATGTAGCAATTAAAGTCTGTTTTGTAGATCGCCAAGAGATCGCTGTATTGCCACATGTAAATACATACCCTGTTTGTGAGCGAGCTTTGTGAGGATCAGAAAGGTATCCAGAATCTACATATCCTTCTAAACAAGGACCACGGGCTAATTCCTTTGAGTAAAACAAACCCATATCTGTAGTTCCACGAAGGTAGCGTAAAATATGTTTAATACCATTCCAGTGTCGTCGAGTTGGAGCAGAACTGAATCTTGCTAATAAGTTGACTGAAAATGCTATATCAGGCCTAGTGCATTGTGCTAAATATAACAAAGCACCTATTGCACTAAGATATGGTACTTCAGGACCAAGTAGCATTTCATTATCTTCTTTGGGGCGAAATGGATCTTTCTTAATATCAAGAGATCGAACTACCATGGGAGAACTTAGTGGGTGCGCTTTATCCATATTAAAACGTTTCAATACCTTTTCGGTATAAGCTGATTGATGGATAAGAATTCCATTTGATTTATGCTCGATCTGCAGGCCGAGACAATATTTTGTTCTCCCTAAATCTTTCATCTCAAATTCTTTTTTCAAATATTCAGCAGCTTTCATGAGCTCTTCAGGAGTCCCAATTAAATTTATATCATCAACATAGACTGCAATGATGGCGAATCCAGATTCTGATTTCTTTATAAATACACAAGGGCATATAGGATTATTAATATATCCTTCTTTAACTAAGTACTCACTGAGACGATTATACCACATTCTTCCAGATTGTTTTAATCCATACAAGGATCGTCTCAGTTTAATTGAGTACATATTTCGTGGTTGTGATGTATTTGCTTCAGGCAATTTGAATCCTTCAGGGATCTTTATATATATATCTGCATCTAACTTTCCATATAAATATGCAGTAACTACGTCCATAAGACGCATGTCAAGTCCTTCTGAAACTGATAGACTAATTAAATATCGAAATGTAATGGCATCCATTACAGGTGAATATGTTTCTTCATAATCAATCCCAGGTCTCTGCAGGAAACCTTGTGCTACTAAACGAACTTTATATCTGACGATCTCATTTTTATCATTACGCTTTCTTACAAACACCCATTTGTAACCCACGGGTTTCACATCATTGGGTGTTAGGACTACAGGTCCAAATACTTTACGTTTTTCTAGCGAATCCAATTCTGCTTGGATTGCTTCTTTCCATTTTGACCAATCAGGTCTACTGTGACATTCGTCTACAGTGCGTGGTTCGAGATCATCATCATCTTTCGAAATTTCAGTAGCTACTGCGAAAGAAAATACATCATTAATAACCACTTCTGAGCGATCCCACAATTCTTTTGTACATGTATAGTTTATGGAAATTTCTTCATTTCCATATACATATGCCTTTTTATTGTTTTCTGTCTCTTCAGGGACATTTTCCTCTTCAGGAGTTATTAAATCAGAATTTGTGGGAATATTTATTTCTTGTTCAATAGCCTCTTCCGGAGTACTATTTTTTATATTTTGTTGCCCTTTTATTTTCCTCTTCCGGGGAACTAAATCTTTTGAGCCCAATGGTCTACCACGCTTCAAGCGTGTAGTAGATGATTCATTTGCTGCAATAATAGTAGACTTACCAATTGGTACATTGATCTTTGCTGGTGTGTTTGCAGCCGGTATATCAGACTTAGTTATTTTTGCTGCGTCTGTAAATGCATCAGGCATTTGATTAGCAATCTTCTGAAGATGAGTGATCCTCTGTACTTCAGTTTCACATTGAGCAGTACGTGGATCAAGATGGGACAAATATGGTACATTCCAAGAAAGTTCACGTCGTTCTTCTATCAGTGGATTTCCTCCCCCTAACGACGGGAACTGTGTTTCATCAAAATGACAATTTGCAAATCTTGCTGTAAAAACATCACCTGTCAATGGTTCAAGAAATCTGATGATGGAAGGTGAATCAAACCCAATATATATTCCCAATCGACGTTGAGGACCCATTTTAGTGCGTTGTGGGGTTGGAATTGGAACTTGTACAGCACAACCAAAAGTTCGTAGATGGGAAATATTCGGTGGTTGACCAAGTACAAGTTGTAATGGTGATTGTTGCTGATGAGCAGTAGAGCGAAGACGAACCAATACTGCAGCATGTAAGATGGCATGTCCCCAGGCAGAAATAGGTAATTTGGTCTTCATAAGTAAAGGTCGAGCAATCAGCTGAAGATGTTTGATAAAAGCTTCTGCTAACCCATTCTGAGTATGGATATGAGCAACTGGATGTTCAATATCAATCCCAACTGACATGCAAAAGTCATCAAATGTTTGAGATGAAAATTCACCGGCATTATCAAGGCGGATGTTCTTGATCGGATGATCTGGAAATTGTGCTTGTAACTTGATTATTTGGGCAAGGAGCCTAGCAAATGCAACATTGCGAGTAGATAGCAAACAAACATGTGACCATCGTGTTGAGGCATCTATCAAAACCATAAAATAGCGAAATGGTCCACATGGTGGAGAAATAGGTCCACATATATCCCCTTGAATTCGTTCCAAAAATTTTGGAGATTCAACAATAACTTTTGTAGGAGATGGTCTAATAACCAATTTTCCCTGGGAGCAAGCAATACATGGATAATCACTGGACAAGAGAATCTTCTGGCTCTTTAATGGATGTCCATGTGAATTGGTAAGGATTCGACGTATCATTGTTGATCCCGGGTGACCAAGTCGGTCATGCCAAAGCATAAAAGTTTTTGAATCAGAGGACTTCAGGTCCATCACCACATTTGATTCAATTGTTCTTATAGTTGTATAATACAACCCCGAAGAGAAAGTAGGAAGTTTCTCTAATACAAGCTTCTGGCCTGAAATAATTGAAGTAATGCAGAGATATTCTACATTACGTTCACATGCAGTTTCAATATGATATCCATTACGACGTATATCTTTAAAACTTAGCAGATTTCTTCTGGATCTGATTGAATATAAAGCGTCGTTGATATGTAAGTTTGTTCCACCAGGTAACATGATTGTGGCTCTTCCGGAGCCATCGATCAGGTTCGCAGGACCTGATATTGTATTGACATTAATTTCATTTAATATAATGTCGAAAAAATATCTTTTATCTCGAAGGATAGTGTGCGTTGTGGCACTGTCCGCTAGGCATATATCTCCACCAGTCATCTCGGAATTGAATAATTCATTATCAAGATCCATACCTTTTCATGAAAATATATAAATTTGAGTCTAAAAATAAATAGACAAATAGATAAAATATGAAAATAAAATGCATATGAAATAACATTCTTATTGATAATAAGAAAATAGAAAAAGGTAATAACGTTAATTGATGTGGACATTTCCATCACCAATTAAATGGTCAATTTTTCCATTAGGCTCTTCAAAGAAGTCTGAAACATCTAAATGAGTTATATCCACGGGGTCATTGTGATCAATAAAATTTGTTTCTACTTTCTTGCCTTTCTTCTTGATTGAGGCTTGGTAAAGTTTGACCAAATGATTAGGCGTACGACAGGTACGCAACCAATGCCCTTTCATACCACAACTAAAGCAAATATTTTCATACTGCTCAGGCCTTTGATTTTTCTCTCTTTCTTGTTTGGCCACATTGGTGGACCACTTCTGGTGGTATGATGTGGTTTTATTGTGGCGACCACCTGCATAATTATTATAACCACCACGTTGTGAATAATTATTTCGCCTACAACCGCGACCACACCAACGACCACGACTATGGCCATGTCCGCGACCTCGTCCACGACCACGAGACGATGTTGCATTCACTTCAGGGAATGCTGCAGAACCGGTTGGACGGGATTGGTGATTTTTCAGTAAAAGCTCGTTGTTTTGTTCAGCAACGAGAAGACATGATATCAATTCAGAATATTTTGAAAATCTACGCTCTCGATATTGCTGCTGCAGGAGCACATTCGAGGCATCAAATGTAGAATACGTTTTTTCTAACATGTCTTCTTCTGTTACTTTTTCTCCACATAATTTCAATTGGGAGCTGATTTTGAATAATGCTGAGTTATACTCAGCAATTGTTTTGAAATCTTGCAACCTCAGGTGTATCCAATCATAACGAGCTTTTGGAAGAATGACAGTTTTCTGGTGGTCATATCTATCTTTCAAGTCATTCCATAGGGTAAGAGGGTCCTTTACTGTGAGATATTCTGTTTTTAACCCCTCATCAAGGTGATGGCGAAGAAAAATCAATGCCTTGGCGCGATCCTGCAGGGACGCTTGATTTTCTTGCTGAATTGTATTACCCAAATTCATTGCAGTAAGATGGATTTCAGCATCAAGAATCCAAGACAAATAATTCTTTCCCGAAATATCAAGGGCGGCAAACTCAAGTTTCGTAAGGTTTGACATTGTCGGAGTGCTATAATTATATGTCAAAATAAAATGATATTTTGTTAATATATGAATAAATCAAAACATATAAGGAAGTATGTAAATTTTATAAATGCTAAATTCCTTATTATGATTTATCATGAGATCATTAGTAAAATATGAAGTATGCATATTTTAATACAAAGGGGTACAAAACATATTTAATTGAAAGTCATTATTAATCGTTACTTTAAACAATTGGATTAAATTTAGACATTATTCAAAATTTCTAAAACTTCAGGTTTTCAATTGTCTAGTAGAAATCCCAGATTCAGGTGTACCACAAAATAATTACGCAAAAAATATCAAATGGTCACCCAATGACACGAAAATTGATAGGATGTTAGCCCAACAAGTCAGTGACAAAATCCAATTCGTTTCATCTCAAAATCATAACTAGAACTAAAGTTATGAATTAAATGGTAAAATGGGTTCGTGCTGTCAACACAGTATAACACACAAAACCTCAACCAAGTATTTACTTAAAATACTTATCTCGTAGGTTTATTCTATAAACTAATGTTTATTTCTTCAATGTCATTCCACTTCTAGTGGTTTGGTATTTTATTTTTCCACACCAAATATATTTATTCCACTTCTGGTGATTTGATATTTCATTAATCCACTTCTAGTGGTTTGGTATTTTATTACTCCACTTCTAGTGGTTTAGTATTCCACTTCTAGTGGTTTGGTATTTTATTTTTCCACACCAAATATATTCATTCCACTTCTGGTGGTTTGATATTTCATTAATCCACTTCTAGTGGTTTGGTATTTTATTTTTCCACACCAAATATATTCATTCCACTTCTGGTGGTTTGATATTTCATTAATCCACTTCTAGTGGTTTGGTATTTTATTACTCCACACCAAATATATTCATTCCACTTCTGGTGGTTTGATATTTCATTAATCCACTTCTAGTGGTTTGATATGTCATTAATCCACTTCTGGTGGTTTGGTATTTTATTTTTCCACACCAAATATATTCATTCCACTTCTGGTGGTTTGATATTTCATTAATCCACTTCTAGTGGTTTGATATGTCATTAATCCACTTCTGGTGGTTTGGTATTCCATTATTCCACTTCTGGTGGTTTTTTATCATAAAATGACATACTTTAAGCTGACACAGTGAAGTTACCAGTAAATCTGAGAGAAGTTGACTGACAACAGAGGTGACGTTGACAGTCAATTCGTAGTAAAACAAGAGCAGATTTTTGTGTGTTCTTCTATGCTAACTAAAGCAAAAGTTAAGGTGCACCCACGAATTTTCACCAAAATTTTACAAGCATCTAAAGAAGTTGCATAACACATAATAGAGAAATATATTACTCAATTTAATTTGGTCATCATTGACCATCCCATTTATTCAATTAAATTGAGACTTTATTCATTATTTCTAAAACTTCAGGTTTTGAAATTTGTCTCTTGCTTCAGGAAGAGAACAGATGAATAATAACCTTTTTTTTTTTTTTTTATAGAAAACTTCTGGTTTTCAGATCTTTCTCTTACTTTAGGAAGAGAAGATGAATTGTTACCCTTTTTCCTTTTTAATTATAAAACTTCAGGTTTTATTTTAAATCTTCTCTTGCTTCAGGAAGAGAAGATAGACATTCCTCCATTCGAGATATAGAATTTAGATTGAAATATTAACAATAAGCAAAACTTATAACATAGCAATAAAGATTAATGCAAATATAATTTCTACATTGGATTAGTAACATGGATGTAAAATCAACCTTGTTAAATAAAATTTATCACTATGAAATCAGCATGCTAATAGTGATCAAAATAAATGATTTACTTATAAAAACATCGTAAATATGGAAGATGAATATATGTGTATGTAACTCACCACAACCAAATTGGTTAAAAACGAAGATGCTGATAGTATGATATTGCTTACAAATTCCTTGAGCAATTCGTGCTGATAACGTGATATAAAACCAAGAATTTAGAACAAGTTATGAGGAGAATAAAATTTCTCATTCATCTTCTTTCTCTTCTTTCTCTCCGAATACACATTTCTTCATTCTCTCCAAAAATACATCTCACTTCTTCATTCTCTTCTTTCTCCCCTTCCCCTTTTATCTATGTTTGTATTTGGTCCTCATGATGGGATTACCTAACCCACTTATGATGGTGTTCCCATTATCACAAAGTGGAGGGGGGTGTGGACATCCACTCAATTGTCCACTCAATCTTTAATATTCATAACATATATATAATTTTTTATTCTTGTATTGGTAACCATAATTTAATTGCGTTTGTTCATATATTTATTTTGTTTTTTGGCTATGGTTGTATATACTTCTTGTTGTGTTTTGTTTTTTCTTTTTTACCTTATGCTAAAGAACGTGTAATTTGATTTTATTTTTATTTTTGTTTGTTTGGGAAGTAAGGGAGTTACAAACTTTAGATAGAATTTTCTACTTCTCTCTTTGCATTATCCTTTCACTTAAACATCTAACCATTTCTATATTAATAATAATAACATAAAAAAGTACAAAAGTTTGTCGGCTCTTTGAGCACTTCACGAGGAGTGGGAGGACCTAAAAAATCTATCTTCTCAAATATTAATGTTATTGTAATAATAATCCAGTGTAAATAGTGAAATTTGCTTTAAAAAAATGTAAAATGCTTTAAAAAATATGAAAATATATTTTTTCACGTAATTTTTTCTTTTTTTTCCTAGTATCAACACAAAGTTTATTTGCACATCCCATTGATTTTAATTTATTAAGATTTTAAAGAAAATATAAAAAAATTTTAAGAAAACTGATTGCAATATCTACTAAAAAAAACATCATTTTGAACAAATTTGCAAAAGAAAGTTTTTTCAAAATATTTTGTTTAAGTGGACTTTTTGGCCAAAAATTAAACAGAGATAGTAAATGATCAAAAAATTCACTTAAACAATAGATTTTGGAAAAAAAAAAATTTAGCAAAGTTGTTCAAAATGATGTTTTCTAGTAGATCACGCAACAAATTTTTATAAAAACATTTTATATTTTTTATAAAACCTTGATAAATAAAATGGGGCCCTCTATACCCAATTTTTTTTCCTAATACCAAAATAAAGTTTGCTTGCTCATCCAATTGATTTTAATTTATTAAGGTTTTAGAAAAATATAAAACATTTTTAAGAAAATTGATTGCAATATCTATTATAAAACATCATTTTGAACAACTTTGTAAAAAAAAATTTTCCAAAATCTTTTAAGTGGACTTTTTGGCTAAAAATTAAATAGAGACCGTAAATGATCAAAAAATCCACTTAAACGATAGATTTTGGAAAAAAAAAAACTTTTTTCTACAAAGTTGTTTAAAATGATATTTTTTAGTAGATCACGTAAGAAATTTTTATAAAAATTTTTTATAATTTTTGTAAAACCTTAATAAATAAAAATTAATGGGGTGTGCAAATAAAATTAAGGGGTTGTAATAATTATTCTCTTTGAAAAAACAAAGAAAAAATTAAGCCTACTACAAGGTTAGCCCCAAAATGGGGTCGTTATTTTTTAGCCAAAAGATGAGGCCCTAGGCAGCCCTCCTTACTTGGCTTGCCTCAAAACTAGCCCTGATTGTAGCTTAACATGTGCCCTAAGAGCACATGTTAAGAAAACCCTAAAAACAATGAGTTAGGGGCTATCCCATTATATTAAGCATAAAAGGGTGGCTATTAGTATGAGGAAGACCATGTACCCATCCTACCATTGCTTGACTGAAGGTAATCAAAAGTTTTATCAATGTTGTTTATCAAAATGGAAATATAGCATATATGATAATTTTGAAGTAGAACTTTATTTCTAACTTTCCATAAAAATCATAATGGTGCGTATATATGGATGAGAGATCTGCAAAAAGGATTTGAGTTAAGATGAGATTTTAACTATATGTACTCCATCCAAATCTATTGTCACCGCCATAATTTGGTATTAAAATTCCAACTTAACCCAAATCCTTCTTGCAAATTTCTTATCTAGACGTAGCATAAAGTATTAGGATCCTAATTTCCAAGCTTGGTTTGGAAAATTGTGTGAGTGTGGGTATATTTTGACTTAGAATTGCACGGACAAACAAAGGTATTAGGATCCAACATTTGAAGCAGATTAAAACAGGTATAGAAGGAATTTCTCAAAGGTTTGAATTGAGGGCATTCCATAAATATATGGGATATATTATAGACTCTAAGTTTGCATAAGGAAAATTCTTTTTTCTTTTTATTTCTTTTTTTTGGATGAGTTGCATAAGGGAAATTTAGTCAACTGGATAATATTGCAACAAATTTCTAGTAGTAGGAACAAGGGTGGAAGTGTGGAACCAAGATTTTATTGTAGGAGGGGCAACAACAACAATAACAACAAAAAGAACTTGAATTTTCAAACAATATGAAACACAAAGAAATACCAAATATAACAAAAGATTCTAAACTCCCTTCAAATTCTTCGTCCAAAAAAAAAAAAAAAAAAAAGCCAAAGAAGCTGTGAGGCAGAGATGCTAAAGAAGGAATTGAGAGAGGCAAACACAATTTGTAAGGGAAAATTTAAAATTAATGTAGCATCTCCATACAAAATTATGATTTTCAAAAACTTGAGGAGGGTCAACTCCCCTCCCAACATCACTTGGCTCTGTCCTTAAGCGAAATGCATCATGAGAAACAACTCATAGGAAGAAATTTATTTTTTTCAGCTATAGAAGTGATTCAAAAAAGGGTTCACCGAACAATTGGCAATTGAGGAGAACTATCCCTTATGTTAATAAGATTCTAAATATTTAATAGTAAAATACCCATCCCCAAAAAGGCCCCAACTAAGAGCATCATCAATGGAGTGATAATCCCTCTAATAATTTCAACAATCGATTGAAGAATGAAACCTTAGAAATGGGATAAATTTCGAGCCCTAGAAGAAGGATCAATTACATCATGTGATTAAGATTTGTAGGTATCGGTTGGATAGCGACAAAACTAAGATTAAAATGGACAACACAATGATCATCTAAAACATTAATCTTAGGCCCATTCACTATAATCCATCTAGTATTCTCAGAAACTAAAGGGATAAGTTTATGAGTCCACTTCTAAGTTCTCAAGTGATAATTTTTGCAATCAGCATTCCCTAAAGACTCATTAGGGAAGTACTTACTTTACTTAACCAGCCTCCCAAAAAATATAAATAAATAAATAAGGTGAGTACTTACTTTAAAGTATTAAACTCCATAAGCTATTCAGTTGAGTAAATAAACCATAGGGTTGGTTGAGCTACCCAAGATCTTTTATATTAAGGCCTCTAAAAGGCATTGAAAATTATAGTTTCTCCAAAAGCTTCACATAAATGGTTTAGAATGTTTGAGGACTTTTTAGGCAAAATCCTTTTCATGAAAACGAGGCAATCGTCCTCAAAGCAGAAAATCGGATCGTACTCTCTCCCAGGTTTTAGTTCCAGACTAATCTCTTAATGTCCCGTGTGAGAGGTTTCATACTCACACAAGCAAGGATAACTGTGATGAGTTGAAACAATAACCTCTAAAAACACATCCAAGGTCTAACCGCTTAACTAATCCCACAAGAACTGTAAAGTCTGTGTTCTTATATTGACATATTCCATTTCAAAAGTGTTTTTGTGTGTCATATGTTGATTCAAGTGGCGTGAAGCTTCAAAGATTGACTCGAGTGAAGACTTCAAGTCAATGCTACTCATACTCATTTTTAGGGAAGGTAAATGTCTATAGAAGCCCGGTTTTAATTGATTTAATTCAATTCAATTCATTTTAAATCATGGTATATGTTTTGAATAAAATGAAAATGATTTTGAAAATGTTTTAAAGCTTTAAAGTGAAAATCAGGGTGCCACGATCAATCGGGGTCGAGGGACGATCAATCTTAGGTGTTTTATTTAAACAGTTTTTGCAACTATTTTTTAGGATCAATCAGGGTCACTGGAGGATTGATCCTAGGGTGCCCAGAAAAGCTGTTTTGCCACTGTTTTCTAGGATCGATCGGGCATGACCCCGGATCGATCGTGGGTCATAAAAATCAGTTTTTAAAGTATTTAAAACCTTCCTATTTGATCTATTTTCGAATCCCAGTCACTTGGGGTCTCTTAGTCTCTATATATAGAGGCTATTACAATAGAGGAGAAAAAAAAAAAAAACAAATCTCTCCCTATTAGGGTTTTTATTATTCATCTTCTTAAAACCTCTTTAGAACACTTTAACCTAGGTTTTCACTGATATGCTCTAGAGATTATCAAACCACACACTATTCACAACCTTGAGTGTTTGTGAGACCGTTGCGACGGTGATCGAGCTTGCGAGTTTGTGATTGAAGGCATCGTTATGAAAAAAGTTGGTTGCGACCAAAGCTATGACGACGGAGATCGATCATGTGTGATTATGGGAATAAAGACAATTTCATAAGCCCTTGTGTAGTTCGTAAGTGTGTCTTGTACTCGTTGATTTCATAGTGGATTAGCTTCAACTGGACAAGGTCCCGTGGTTTTTCCCATCTAGGGTTTTCCACGTAAAAATCTCTTGTGCCATTGTTAATTGCTTTTATGCTTGTTGTGTGACTGATTTATTTATGGCAAAAGAGATTAATTGACTTGAAATCAAAATTGGATAAGATTTATATATAATACCTATTCAACCCCCCTTCTAGGTATTATTGGCTTAGTAAAACCGGAATTTCAAGAACAATAATAATACGATATCTAGGCATAGTAATTCGTTCCATAATAAAATAGATCAAATATTGTGGAAAATTATACTGACCAAGAGTATCTCTAATGTTGAGGAAAATTGGACACACTCCTTGGAACTTAAGAATTTGTATTAATAACAAGAATAGACTTATCCAAGCTATCCCGAACCAAGATAAGAACGAATAGCAATTTCCCTTACCAATAAAAGGGGAAAAAGAAATGGCTTAGAGTTTTGTAGCTTGTGTTTGTTTTATATGCTAAATACGGCAAATATCCCTATGTATAACTTTCTCGAAGCCGCAATGAAGCACCTTTGTGTGTATTCGCAAGGAAAAGCCCTAGTGTGTAGAGTAGAGGACTACTCGCTGGTTTCTTTTTCTTTTTTCTTTTTTTTTTCTTTTTTTCCTTTTTTGTACATTTGGAAGGATTCGAATGCAAAATCTATCTTAATCCTACCCTTTGCCCCACTCTCTTTCATCTTTAAGTTAACCCTAGTAGCTTGGAATCTCTCGTAGTAAAACTTTTATTAAAATTGCTTAAATTATTTTTTATAACTAATAAAGGATTTACAAAAATGAAGATAGGAAGAAAAAATCATATGGGTCCATGACATGTGGCACAAGGAACTAGGCTAGTGATTAATTCCATTTCGCTTTACATACTAGTGTGAGACATATATGTGCAATGCGCACCGAAAAAAAGATTTGATCAAATGTTAATTAAAAAATGATTGTTATTTTAAATCATTATATAATTCTCTAATTAAGAAAAAAAAGGAAGGTTCAAAATCTATGTGCAAAACTTAGTATTAAAAGAATTAAATAAATAAATAAACACTGAATTGTGGGATACATAATGTTTGAAACATTAGAGAGACAAAAAATATTTGAAATATACAATATTTTCATAAATATAATATATGTGTAACATATAGATAAGTGGAATATATATGTGAGTAGAATCTTGATAGCGTGAAAATAAAATAAAATAAAATTTCTAAAGTACACTCTATGCTAAAGCCTCTACGAATTATGGTACCTGTCTTTCCTTTCCTAGTCTTGAGGCTTCTGAGTGGAACTCCCTTACTAACATGCCTTCTGCTATTGATATTAAAGAAGCTGGTTTTTCCATTGGGGCTTACAAAGCCCCTGAGCCTGATGGCATGCAGGCTATTTTCTACCATAGTCAATGGAATGTTGTGGGATCTTCTATTAGAAGAATGGTTATGTCTGCTTTTCGAGAAGGTAAAGTTCCTCCTGGCCTGAACCAAACTCACATCGCTCTGATCCCTAAACTCCCTAACCTTGAGGATTTTACCCAGTTCAGACCTATTAGCCTTTGCAATTTCTCTCTAAAGATCATCTCCAAGATCCTTGTTTCAAAAATCAGACCCTTTCTTTCCAAACTTATTGCCCCTACTCAAAGTAGCTTTATCCTTGGTCGTTTGATTAGTGATAATATCCTTATCACCCAAGAGGCTATTCACTTTATAAAGAAAAAGAAAGGTAGGGGTGGTGTCATGGCCTTGAAGATTGATTTAACCAAAGCCTATGATCAGATTAGCTGGAGTTTTCTTCATTCAGTGTTGCTTAAGATAGGTCTGCTTCATAAGTGGATGTCTTTAGCTATGGATTGTGTTACTTCTACGGATCTCTTTGTCATTTGGAATGGTGAAGTTACTAACAGTTTTAGACCTGGTCAGGGCCTTAGGCAGGGTGATCCTTTTTCCCCTTACCTTTTTGTGATGTGTTTTGAGAAGTTATCCCATATTATCAATGAAGTTGTTGTTAAGAAAAAATGGAAACCTATCAAAGTTGGCCGTCATTGCCCCCCCATCTCCCACCTTTTCTTTGTGGATGATGTTGTTCTTTTTTCTTCCCTCATCCAAGTTGAAGTTGTTATCAACTGCATGAACAGATTTTGTAATATGTCAGGTCAGGCTATTAATCTTGCCAAATCAAAAAATTTTATTTCTCCTAATGTTTCTAGGAATTTGGCTAAAGATATTAGCTCCAAAAGTGGCATCTCTCTTACCACTAATTTGGGCACTTATCTGGGGGTTCCTCTAATTCATAACAGAATGTCTAAAAATATTTATTTTCATATCCTTAAGAAGGTGCAAAGTAGACTTGCTGGGTAGAAGGCAAACCACCTCTCTATGGCTGGTTGGACTCTTCTTGTTCAATCTGTTACCTCTGCCATTCCTGGTTACACTATGCAAACCTCAAAAATTCCTAAGGCGCTCTGCAAGCAAATTGATCAAGCTAATTGCAAAATTTATTTGGGGGGAGTACTGAAAACAGAAGAAGAATTCATCTTATTGCCTGGGATAGAATTTGTCGTCCCAAGGCTCAAGGGGGATTGGGCATCAAGAGTATGAGTGCTGTTAACTACAGTTATATGGCTAGAATGGGGTGGCATCTAATTACTGAGCCGAATGCTTTATGGGCCTCTATTATTAAAGGTATATACCTGCATAATTCTTCCTTGTTGGATTGTGACAGTTGTAGGTAGGATTCTTACTCGTGGAGAAGTAACCTCAAAGGTATGGATAGGAATCTTATCAAAGCTAGGCACAAATGGGTTATGGGGAATGGAAAACTTGTTCGTTTCTGGTTAGATTCCTGGATTAGTGATGGCCCTCTTATTGATATTGCTCTAAGCTGTGGAGAAGTATCCTTAAAGGTACGGATAGGCATCTTATCAAAGTTGGGCACAAATGGGTTGTGGGGAATGGAAAATTTGTTCATTTCTGGTTGGATTCCTGGATTGGTGATGGCCCTCTTATTGATATTACTTTAAGCCCTGTTCCAAAAGGGGATTTGAACCTTAAAGTCAAGGATTTTTCTGATGATAATGGAAACCGGCTTTGGGTGAGATTTTCTCATCTCCTTCCAATTCCTTTTATTAATCTTATTAGAGCTGTGCCTTTTTTCAAGAATGAAAGGCCTAAGGATTCCCTTGCCTGGAAATTTTCCAATAATGGTAAGTTTGATATGAAATCTGCCTATCTTCTTGAAATTGATTAAACCTTTTCTATGAACTCTTCTCAGTGGCACACCCTTTGGAAGAGTAATGTTCCTCCCAAAGTCAAGTATTTTCTTTGGCTTGCTAGAAATGATAGACTTTTGACAAACAAGGTTAGGAAAGACAAGAATTTGGCCCAGATTGCTCTTGTTCTTCCTGCAGGATAGATGTTGATCGAGAATTCTCTCCATGTCCTTCGTGATTGCGGTTTAGCGACTCATATATCGAAGAACCTCATTCCTCTGGATAAGCATTCTGATTTTTTTAGTGCTGATCTTCAATCTTGGATTGATAATAACATTCATCCCATGAAGAACAGACCCTCTGGTGTTGCATCTTGGCAAACCAAATTTTGTTTCTCTACTTGGTCTTTATGGAGTTGGAGAAATAAACAACTTTTTGTTGTTAATTTATCTATGCCTTTTAATCCTATGGATATCATCTTGAGTTGGATTCAAGAGTAGGAGAAGAGTTGCCTTACTAAGAGAGGTAAAGTGGTTAAACATGAAAAATTTATTGCCTGGACTTTCTCCCATGAAGGTTGGGTTAAGCTCAACATTGATGGTAGTTCAAAAGGTAACCCTAGAGATTTTGCTGGGGGAGGTTTAATCAGAGATGCTTCTGGGAGATGGTTAGTTGGTTTTGAGGTTAAAATTGGCACTTGTACTGTTACCATGGCTGAACTATGGGGCCTCTTTCATAGTCTTTCTTTGGCTTGGTCTGAAGGCTTTAGGCGTGTGACAGTGGCTATGGATTCTGCTATTGTGGTGTATTTGATGATTAGGAGTTGTGCTAATTAAGGTGAGCTTGTGTAAAGGAATTAGGAGTGCCCCATTGATCATACCTTCAGAGAAGGGAATCAGGCTGCTAATTTTCTTGCCAATTTGAGCCATAATCTCCCTTTTGGTTTTTCCTTGTTTAGATCCCCTCCCCCTGATCTCCTTTCCCTCTTGTGTGAGGATGCCAGAGGAGTTGCTTTTCCCCATTTTGTTTAGTTCTTTGTTTTTTCATAGGCTTTGCCCCTATATTCACCAAAAAAAAAAAAAGAGAAAAAAAAAAGATACATGTTATTAGATGTTGGGATATTTATCTTCTTCATTTATGTGTGACCGACTATCTTATTAAAAATGTTATGCATTTTTAAAATCTTAAAAATAATAATAATAAAAAAATCAAGGGATTCACCATGTTTACTTTTATAATCAAATAAGCAAAGATTAAACACAAATAATTTAAAGTAAAAGAGCTGAATCGTTAGGCACTCATAAAGTTAAGGGCAAAAAATTCTTTAGTACCTAGAACTTTGGGGGTAATTCTAATGTGGTATCTAGACCCTTTTTTTTTTTTTTTTTTTTTTTTAATTTTTAAAATTCTATTAATTTGATACCTAAAATTCACTTTAGGGTAGCAATGTGGTCCTTAGTCTAAATAGTTGAGAAAAAATGTAATGTGAGGTCACATGACTTCTCACATGGAACCTACATGTTCGGGAGCTAAAAATGGCGTCATTTTGTGCTCACGTGCAGTCACATGAGTACAACCAAATTCACTTAATAAACTTAATAAGGTGCTATTTTTCCCCAAAATTAAACCAAATCTAACGATTCAATTTGGTGCCCTAGCCTTCGTCCCCAATGTGACAATCCTATTGGAGGAATAGTCCATGCATCTACAAATGGTAATGGGGCGGGGCATCGTAGAGATGGTTCTACAATATAGCATCACCGACCTCGACTATGTACCTTCGTCCCCAATCCCACTCTAACCCCAAAGGGGCTTGCACGTATTGAACCATCCTACTCCTATTAACTATTGGGAGATACCCATCCCCACCCCACTTTTTTTTTTTTTTTTTTTTTTTTTTCTGGCTATTTGCCACCTATCATTTTCTATATTATTGATTCACAAATCAAACGTTTGTCCTCTCTCGCTAGATTGTATATTATTATGTTAAATTACAAGTGTAGTTCCTACCCACTATGATTAAACAAAAATCAGAAATAGTAAAAAAGATGATGCACATGCCAATGGCCTTCATGAGCCTCTTCAAGACACAAAGAATAGAACTTTGAGTAAAGTGAAAAAAAAAAAAAAAAAAATTCTATATGCAATATTTCATAAATTACTTCATCCCTAATCCCTATCAAAGATTGATATGGTAAAAGATAAAATTATAATCCGAGCAACGCAGGTTTGTGGGGCAAGACAAGTTTGCAGGGTGGGGTAGGGAATAGTACTATCAAAATTAACCCGTGCTTGATTAAAAAATTTCACAATTTCTCCCATCTTTAACCTAGCAAACCCAAAAAAAATCCACTTAAACCCAACCCCATAGGAGCGGGGCGGAGTGGGGCGAGGCAAATTTACCATTTCTGCATGCATCCCAGCAATTGGTGTGTTCTACATCTGGTGTGTTTGGTTTGGCATTCCAAAATGTATGTTTTTGCCTTTAAATTCAATTTTGAATACGTAACTTACTTTTCTGTTAACTATTTACAAAGGTAAGAACCACATTGCTAGCCTAGAGTACAGTGAACTTTATGTATCAAACTCCAAAAAAAGAAAATAAATAATAATAATAATAAAGAAAATAAAATCCAAGTACCACATTGAGACTATCCCCAATGTTTAGGGTATTAAAGTGCTTTTTACCCTAAAATAAAAAATAAAAATAAAAGAATCTATGAGATTCATCAATCATGTTCACTTTTATCATACACATAAAATCAAATAAAATGAATACAGAGAGAAAATTTAAACAGCATGTAAAAGAGAGAGAGAGAGAGAGAGAGAGAGAGAGAGAACTATTTAGTGAATAAAAGTAATAAATGCATGAATGTGTTATTTTTTTCCAAAAAAAAAAAGAAAGAAAAAAAATCATGTGGGTTGTGACATGGCTCAATACAAGAGGTTTGAAATCTAAAAGGGTGTCCACGTTAGCGTTGCGTGGAGGAGTGAGAAAGATGGGCTAAGGTAAGTTAAACATACATACATTCATATATATATCATAATTGGAAAGAAATCAACTTTAATTAGTTTATTTATGCAAAAGCACCAACTTTCTAAATTATGTGTCTTTAGAGTCAAAAAAATCTATAATCTACAATTCCTTTTGCTATTCATTATTTCTCAAACTATTCCTTTTTTTTTTTACCATCTTATCTCACTTGAGTTCTTCTTTTGATCAAAATCTATAAGGACTTTCACCATTTTGTAGCACGTTCACTAACGGTCAATCATATGCACACAATTCGAGCCCATCCATGTTGTGTTAACCTTTTTGGACACAATCCCCAATGCTTCATCTACAATATCTAATCATCCATTAAGTCAATCTCTTCAACCCAAATCTTACCATCTCTGCCAGGCTCAAATCGCTGCAATTGATGATTATAATGAACAAATGTTAGATCACTCAACCATTGTTGCTCTATAGGATTCCTTCCATTGTCAAGCAGCTTTTCCACTAAACTCCTCTTGAGCCCATATCTCAGGGCACCATCACATATCTGGCTCAAAATTCGAATGGCCAATCTTTGCAACTCAGGACAATGTCCACTATAATTAAACCACCACAGAGCTGTAGTCAAGTGTAGAAGGAAAAAAATACAAAACTTTAGTACTCGAATGAAAATGAAAATGAAAATAATCAAGAGTAATAATATATTACTCAAATTTTCTTATTTAAATGACGTGGCAGTTGGACTAACTAGTTAAAAATTTTATTAAAAGACTAACTATTCATAGTGGGCTAATGTGATGACTGTCACATCTATATTTGTGTAAGGAGATTTGATAAAAAAAAATTAGATGATTTATCATCTTTCAAACACATTATTTTCCAAACACTTTCCAAGATATAATCATAATTAAATTTGAATCACAACATGTTACTTTTACATAAGACACTAACTAATGGACAAAAAAAAGTCAAGCACATAAGATAGATTTGAAATTATTAAGTATGTTATTGTTTTGATCATAGATGGTTTCTTACATGTCATGACGTATTATGATGAAAAGACAAACACAATCACAATACGTTAAGTAAAAGATTTGAACATATAAAATATAAGTTTTCTAAGCTAGAGGAATATTAGTTCCGAAGTCTATGGCACCACCTTGCTCAAAAGCACCTTTAGCCTCTCGATACTCATCAATCTGTTGAGATATTATGTTTTGAAGGCTGCAATCTTGTACCATATGAAGCATGCAACATAAAAGACCACTGGTAACCTCAGCATCGACATAAAAACCATTTAAATAATAGAAACTTGGGTTAAAAAAGTACCCTGTAGCATGGAGAGGTCTATGGAGATGGTTGTTCCAAACCCCATTAATTACCTGCCAATATGGCACGTGTTCTGCTTTCTTGTATTTAAATTCCTTTTGAATCATTTCTTTTACTTGATCCTTTGTTTCGTATATGTAACTTATTAGTGGTTTATCAGCTTCATTAATCAAACACAAAGCCCTCACCACTGGAATAGTTGCTTTTAAGACCTTTATGGCTTCACTCCAAAATGAAGGATCTCCCACCAAATTAGCTACCATATTTCCCTCTCTACTAGAACTCAAAATCAAGGTTTTTCACTCATTTAACATAAACACGCTTTCTAAGTTCTTTTTTTCTAACACTATTTTTTCTAAATTCAAGAAGAGCTTTGCCAACCTGAACTTAGAAGACTTAACTAAGTTATGGCCTTCAGTATAGTTTCTCATGAGCTTTAGAATTTTTGCATTGCTGTGAAAGAATTTTGTAATTGTCGTTGCTTTATCTAATATCGTCTTAACAGAACCTATCAACTCAATCTTCTCTAATATAAGCTCCATGCAGTGAGATGCACTCACAGTCCAAAATACCATACTATGCTTCTCCATTAAAAGTTTTCCTACTACTTCCATACAGCTTGATGTCGAATATGTCACGATTTGAACGACATTTTTCACCCCAACTTCATCAAGAACTCCATCAATTAATGATTGCAATGCATTTCCTTCTATAATAGAAGCTGAAATATCAGACGAACAAAGATACATTGGGCCCTTTGGATTGTCCACTAGAATATTAGCAAAATTCTGACTCTTTTTATCAATCCACCCGTCTAACACAATACTGCAGCCTGTGCTTACCCATGAATTTCTAATATCATTCATATACTATTGCATTTCTTTTAATTCCTCTTCTGGAATCCTTCCCCTTAGCTCTTCACTACTAAGGATCTCTTTCACAATCTCATGATAACAAACTTCAGCATTTAGCATTCTTTCAGAGGTAAGAGATCTCAAAATATCTAAATCAATACTAGTTTTGTAAAAGAAGCTACCTATGCATTTCTTCTCATGCTTTATTAATAAATTCATTTCTTCTTTGCTATTTACTGCTATTTCGGTATATGTTATTTCATAATTGACACTGTTTGGGTCAATGTGCCAGCTACTGTTCTAGGAAGAATTGATGAATTGTAGAGTTCACCAACCTCCTTCCTTATAGTTCCTAATTTCTTTTCAAGCAACTTGTTTTTCATTACTTTCTTTACATTTACGAGAACTTCTTCACAAGGGGATACATCTCCTGTAATGCCTCCAAGGTGGCATTTAAGATGAAAAAAGCCACCTATAACTTTATTACAATATTTGCACTGGATTCGTTTCTTTTTCTCATCGAGAGCTAGACCATGATCATAAACATTAATGAAAACAACACTTGCAGCCATTTTGCCTGTTTAAAAAGATTTTTAAAAAAAAAAAAAAAAAAGAAGGCAGGGGATTACAAATTGGTCTAGCAACGGGAAAATAATTACATACCAATACAAATTAGTTGTCATTCTTCGTTAAGTTAGTAATCATCTACTACAAAATTAGAAGTCATTTATATTCATACGTAAATCTCAAATTTGATGTTTATAACTTTTAGAAAAGGTAATATAATTTTTTTAAATCACCAATTCAATTAAGTAATGTTACATTTACACTGCAATCAACACCTCTAAGTCTTTTAAGTAATCAAGTTTGGCATGCAAATCCCCAATTATAAGATCTAGAAATTTCTTCATAAAATTCAATTAGTACAAACAAGCAATAAGTTCTAGCATCTCTATGGAAATATAATGTAACAAGCAAAAAGATGGTGGGTTTGTACAATTTAACTCAATTGGTGATCCAATTTGAGTTTATATGATGATAGGCATACATATGTATTTGAATAAACAAAAATTATGAAGATGCAACAAATAATTATATTTTCACTTTAAATTGTTAAGCAAGATAAATGAATGCCTTTTAAATTACATCTATTAATTTAGTAAATTTTACTTGGATGTTCTCTTTAAAATGCATGACTATAATCAATACATGAGTTGTAATCACTATAAGCTTCTTAATAAGACCTTTTGAAGGTTTATAAGTCTAATTAAAAAGTTCGAAAAATATGTCAATTTGAAAGTGCAATGGTAAAACAAAGGTATAGAAAATAATGGAAAAGTGAGACTCACAATTTAATAAACATGAGAAGGCTATCTAATTCAAAAAATTTTGCAAAATATAAGTGATAGGTAAAAGTTTTGAAGTTCAAGTGATGCAAAATTGTGTCAGGTGCACCTAATATAAAAAGGACAATATACATATATGGCAGAAAAAAAAATAAAGCAAACTTGGGAGGTTTACTTAATAAATGGAGTTGAAAGCAATTAATAATGAAGCCATAACTTGTAAAATAGAATAGGAAAAGTTGAGTAGCAAACAATACCTAAAGATATATATACATACAAGAAAATAATTACAATTCAATACAAATTGCTACTAACTTCTTAGTAAAAGACTACTAACTTAACTAAGAATGACTACTAACTATACTTATTTCCCTATAATATGACTAATCTAAAATCCCCCTATATATAAAACAAGAAATCAAAGAAAATGATGACAATAACGACAAAAGAAAGGAGTTAGTATATGCGTTGAGAATGTGAAAGCTCATGAAGTTATAATGAAGAAGAAGGACAAACAAAAGAAACATAACCACCATAAGGCTATTTATTGCAAGCTTCTCATTGATACAATACATTGATAGAGAAAAAGAAAGAAACTCTTTTCATATTTTGGCAATACCACAGATAAGAAAACAAAAGTCTATGCGACAACTTTGATACGTACTAATTTTGCATTTGATGCCATGTCATCCTCCCTATTCTCCCCTACGTGTATCCTTGAATAAATGATATCGCTTATTATGTGTAAATTGACTTTTCAAGTACTACGTATAGGCCCTGTTATGGTGTTAAGAATTGCTTTGACATCAATGATTCATTATAACCGTATTCTAGAGAAATCGATCTTACTTGTAACTATGATACGATTGGTATGGTATCATGTGTTAGTGGGAATGGAGGCTGATGTAGTATCACGAGCCAATAGGAGTGGAGCAATGTGAGAATATTAGGCCACTGTTTGACCCGATTTTCCCACTTTGCTCCACTTCCATTGGTTCGTGATACCACGTCGCTATATCACGATTACAATGAAGACTTACTCCACATTTTAATGTGAGGATATAGCTCGCTCAATTTGTTTAGCCATAGTCCCCATTTAAAAGTTAGAGAGAAGTGTGGAAAGAGTACATATTGTAGATGAGCTGAAACTAATGAAAGGAGAGGCAACAAAAGGGATTTAATTAATCTACACTTAATAGTTTAGATGCTTATCTTAACTCATGGGTGTCATATAAGAGTAATTATTCATATCTAACTCTCAATAGCCATTAAATGATTTTGATAACTCTATAGTTAATTACTTTTAATTTTGGTTCTCCACATTCAAGATACCTATAGGAAAATACGTGGCTCCACCCATGGGTGGAGAAACTCCTTCCCTCCTCCCACTCATATTTCGCCACTTGTCCAAATAAATAAGGAGAAGTGATTGTGTACATGAATTCCTACGTTTACATAATTGTGAACACATTTTCATAAGTCCATATTTGCGTGCTACATATTTATATTAATATGAATGTATGTACACATATCATTATCCACGTATTTGTTTGTTCATGTTTTTAAATTCATATTTTTCTAAAATATTTATGACATGTGGCATGCAATGAATGGAAGTGGGGAGCTCCTCCACCCTGGGGTGGAGGCAAGTATTGTCCATATCTATACTACTATTAAAAGATCTGGAGGCTTTGGTTTTTTATTAATTTATTTAAAAAAAATTTCTTATAAAACCATAAAATATCCTTATAACTATTTTACAACTGAAAAATTAAAGAAGATAAAATAATAATATCATATCTATTTGAAATTCCACTAACTTGTTATCTTATAATTCTCTCTAGGGAATAACTAGAATATAGTGTATGCACATGTATCGCATATCAATGTAACCACCTATAATTTATAGGGCACTTTGGCCACAAGTCCATAAAGTTGGTCTTGTATAGGCATAAGTCTACAAAAAATTCTTATGTAGTTTAAAGTCCACCTTATATTTTTCATACCAAAACACCCTTATTCATAGCGTAATCTCCCTCCCTAACAAAGACAAAACGCTAAACCTATGTGCCTCAATCTTCTTGAAGCGGTAAATTGTGCGCCTTCTTCTTGAAGCTGCGAGCTTGGGACCTCAAGCATCTACTTTGTCACCATGAATCCATCATGCCGTCAAGCTATCATCGTTGTCATCTTCTTACAAAAAAACTATTCTAAAGTAACACTTATAGATCTATGAAACCAATTTTGTTTTTCTTTTTGCTTTTTGCTTTTTTCTAGATTTTATTGGGAACCAAAAACACAATATAATTTTTTAAAAAAAGATATTTACCTGATGACAAGGAGTTCAATGAGGTGATTGGTGTAAGAGTAATTATGATCTCTTATACATACTGCCACAAAGCAATATATATCAGGAAAGTTAATGTCTTTGTTCAATGTGGACAGTTTGGTAGTACGTGCATGCTCTTTTTCTACAGAAGCTAACCTCAACTAGTCCCTTCTTATTTTATCGTTCCCCTTATCACACCCATGGGAAACATGTTACTATGTGAAGATTTTCCAAGTGCATAGCTTTAAATTTACTTTTGCTTGAAACAGTTACATGTAACGGTTTCATAAAATACATTTTAAAGAGTTCAATTTTGTCACAAACCAACTTAATATGTTAAATTTAGTTACAAACACTTAAAATTATTTGTTTTCATCATATATTTAAGTCATATTATAAAATAAATAAAAAAATCCAAAATTTAGTCAGAAAAAATTATATGTAACTATTTCATGATACCTACTTCAAAATGTTAAATTTAATCATAATCTCTTAAATTTAAGGTTTTAATAAGTTAAATTTAGTCACAAGCACTTAAATTTAACTATTTGTATGAGATATTGAAGTTAGATTACATAAACATTCAAGATATAATTTTTTTTGGAAACAATTAAACATAACTCACTCTAAAGAGTTAAAATTAGTCACAATCACTTAAATTTAACTAATTTAATAAGTTAAATTTAAGTATAGGCACTTAGATTTAACATATTTCAAAGAGATATTGAAGTTACATTAACTATTTTAATTGTTTTGAAATATATACATGCAGTCAATCTAATGGTTTTTTTTTAAATACAAAATTTCATAAATATTCATTATGCGTCTTCTTTCGAAAGTCTCAACGAATAAATTCTAAACATATAAATTTTATCGAAAACTATTATGTAGAATGAAAGTTATGCCATTTTAAAGTTTGGAAACAAAAAATAACACTTAAGGATAATAATGACTTTATGCACTTGACACTCTCCTCATGTTTCACTTAAAAGTGGACTTATGGCTACATAAGTTTTTTACATGGATTTATGCTTTTATAAGTCCTACAAAGTGAACTTTTCCCTAATTTTTCCTAATTTGTATCACATAGTACTCACAAATGATAACTATGTGAAATTAAAATGGAATTTAGGTAACACAATAAATCCTCAAACCTTTCTAATTTTTATTTTAATTTTGAAAAAGTGGTGATAGTAGCCTTACATCCCTGTATTTCATTAATTTAAAACTTTTAAGGATGAATATTATATATATATATATATAAACTAGACCAATTAATAATCTATTTGAATTAACCAATTTCGGCCGTCCAACTTTTGTGAATATCTATATTGACATAAAAGCCCTTCTTTCTTACGAATGTTGCGTAATTTTGTAAAATAACCATTACACTTACTTTCTAATTTAAGGTTTTGAAAGTAAGACAGCAATATTAAACTATTTAACTTTGCCATATCATCCATCATTGTTAGTTGTAAAATCCAAGATTTGGTAATTCTCTAATTTACTTTTCAGAAAATAACTAAGAGATAAATAAAGGGTATAAATGGGAAAAGGGTAAGGTGAACATGCATAGTACGTAGCAACTAAAGGTGCCCTTCAATTCAGTTGATTTGTGTTAGCTTTTACCCAAGATGAAATAAATTAGGTTGGTTCTCAAAAACAGAACTAAACTGATGGTGAGGTGAACCAAATTAACCAAACAAACTCAAATTAAGGTATACTTGGTAAGCGTCGGTTCTCAGCTTGAGTCACAAAATACACTATTCTTAAATAACTGTGCTTTTAACATTGTGAGTAAGAGAAACTTCACAAATCTAAGAGATCTATCAATGGATTAGATTTAGATTGAGCTAAGGTATATCTAAATTGAATCTGTTAAGGGGCAATTCCATACCAATAATCCGATAGATTAATGACATGAAAATCCATATCTGAATTTGTTAGTCCCTTCCCTATTTTCTAATCCGATAATCCAATCTGATCCGATAATTTTACAAAATTCATATTTAACAAAAAATGGGTTTGAATTTTAGGGAGGAAAAAAAATAACGAATTTTAGCTTTTAATCAGTAGAAATAAAATTTTAATTTGATAAGGAAATTTCAATAGTTTTACTATATAGTGTTTAAATGCAATTTATACCTATAGTAATTAACAATAAATGCCAATGGTATGATAGCATAGTACTATTATCCTCGCTTGTTGAATGAGCGATTTCAGGTTTAAACTTATGGAGAAGCATTGATACCCATTTGTTGATAATAGGGGGGTTTTGGGATAAAGGTAGCTAGCTTCTATATATCAATTGTCATAATATATATATATATATATATATATATATATATATATATATATATATATATATATATATATCCAAATTATCGAATTAGATTCATATCGAATTCGAATCAAAATCCGATGCATTGACAGGTTTACAAACTACTTGCCAAGCACGCATCTCAAACTCAACAAATCCGTAATATTAGAAAATGTAAAGCTAAAATATAATTTTTTTTTTATTGAAAAATACCTAAGGAAGTAAGAAATTAAAGGAAAAGACCCTAACTGTGCACAAAATGGGAGAAGGAGATGGATTTACAAATTTAAGCACTGGGAATATAATCTATGATTGATTCTATTCATGTATGGTAAAAAATATAATTGAATTAATTTGATTTCATAAGATTTGAACATAGTATCAATTAATCACGAATTTTATTTTCTTCGATTTAACACTCTTTATTTGCATGTTGATTTTATACAGTGTGATCCATTATAGAATTGCAAGATCTAACAAATTAAAGTAGATAAAATCATCTAAAACACTTATCTATCTCTTTGGTAATTAGCAAAGAAAAGCACCAAGTAACCGGTAAAAAAAAAAAGCGTAGAAAAAGAAAGAAAAAAGAAGAAAAGAAAGAGTTACCTTATAGTTAGTAAACAACATAACACAAAGAAGTCCATTTTTTAAAAGGAATTTTTTTAGCAGAAAAAAGAATGGGTTGAAGGGGGAGATTTACCTGGAAAATGTAGATGAGAATGATGGAGAAGGAAGCCTCTCCTTGCAAAATAGAAGAGGGAAAGATGAGTCGCAGCAATACTTGAGGGTATATAGAAAAAATTATGCCCAAAATAAATAAGAAGGTAAAGCGAACAAGAATAATAGCAACGAATTAAAGGAGTACGCCAGTCTATGTGTTGAGAATGTGAACTTATAAAGAAGAAGAAAAATAAATAAAAGAGACTTAATAAGCATCATATTGTATATGGAAACCTCTTTACAAGTCCAATGCATTCAGTAGATGGAGACAAAGAAATTTGCTCTTTTATTTTATGGCATTGCCCTAGATGGAGAAGCAAAAGTCCATGCAAAACTTTAACGCATAGAACTTTGAGTCTGATGCCATATCATCCTTCTTGTTCTCTCTTTTGTGCATCCTCAAATGCGTGATGTGTTTTGCTAAGCATAGGATTTGGCTTTCCAATTAGTACATGACACATCATGGAACAGCTGGTTATTTTGACATCATCAACTCATTGTAGACTAAAGTGTAATATGATGATAAAAATGTAGAAAGAATGTGCGTATAAAGTAGAAGAATGCAATGAAGGGAGCGATTTAGGAAGGGCTTTAATTAATCTAAAATTTACAATTTAGAGGCCTGGATTTTAATTAAAATTTACAAGGTGCCAAGGTGGTAAACTCGTGAGCATAAAGCTTTGAGAGTAAATAACCAAAGCCTCTTATCCTAGAGCTCTCCACTTGTTGGAGATAGATCTTGGGTTCAAGCATATGGAAGTGCATTTATACCCATGTTTGTTAAAGGGGAGGGAGTTATAGGAAAAGAGATGGGTTACCTCATATTGAATAGCTTAAGGGCTAGTTGGAATCTCCTGTGTGTTAGGAAATTTTCCTAAAATCTATGAGGTACAAGTAATAAAAATGCAAAAATGAAAAATCAAGAACATGCACAAAACACAAATTTACGTGATTAAAAAAAACTTTGCCTATGTCGATGAAGTCACTACATCTTTCACTATGTTCTTCATAAAACATATATACAAGAGATTAAGATGGCCATATATATATATAGAGAGAGAGAGAGAGAGAGAGAAAGAGAGAGGGAGAGAGAAAGAGAGAGAGAGAGAGAGTGAAAAAGAGAGAGAAGTAGCGCTAAATTGTTACAAGTGTAAAATTACCATCAATCTCCCACTTGGAGAATGATCCTATCAAAAGCTTTAATCTCCTTCATGCCTCTAAAGCATAACAAACGTCATAATGACTAACTCCCTTGTCCTCAAGCTCAAAGACCAACTAAATCTAAATATATTCTTAATTTCTTAATGGTGACGTACTGTCTTGGTCAACGTGTTCACCATATTACGACTTTTATGGACCTTCTCAAATAACTATAATGTTTGGATTTTTAAACATAGAAGTAAGGGCATAGTACATTTTTAGCATAGGTATTAATAGATTTTGTTGAATTTCATTCATGCATTGCATGATTCTGATTATAATGTGCATGGGTATGTTTATTTGATGTTTTAATGATTCTGGGAAGGTTTCGAGTAATTTGAAAGCATTTAAGCGAGTTTTGCTGAATGTTAAGAAAAAACTCTCAAACCGGGTTACTACAAATCGATCGAGGATTTTGGCCGATCTATTAGTATTGCTCTAGAAATGGCTATTAGGTTCTACCACCCCCAATTTATCAAGGGTGATTCCCAATCGATCAAGCATCACTGAATTAGTTTTTTAAAAAGGGAAAAATGACGCATGTGCCCCTCAGGTGCCATAAAAACCTCTTGCACGACCCACACATCCATTTTTCAGCATTTTTTAGTTAGAACTTAGAGAGAGAAGGTGAGAGAAGGGAGAGAAATCTAGAGAGAGAATGTGTGGAGGACTAAGGTTTGGCTTCTCCTCTTCACTTGCATGTGCATCTATGGTCTTAATCTCCACTCTTTGAAAGTTAAGGCTGTATTCTATTAGGTTGGATCATCTCATAATTGCATTTAGAGGCTAGATCTCACTCTTTGAAGCTTCGTTTTATATCCCTTGGGCTTGATCAACTCATTATTGTGTTTTTAAGTTTTATTTAAGAAATCAAATTTCTCTTCAAACTAGGAATCTGTTTGACATTCTGTAACTTCTACACAACCCTGTTCAGTAATCTAATTTGAACATCTCCTTTAATGACATTGAACTGATCCCTATTGGTGAGGTAGTAGAGATGGGGACCTTGGCTCCTAACTTAGGACGTGGTTTGGGTGAGGTGAGGTAATTAGGGCTGTAACTTGGGTGGGTTGAACCCGCCCAATCCGAATCCAACCCAGTCAAAGGACAAGTTAGGCAATAGTCTTCAATACATTGGGTTGGGATTGGGTTGGAAAATGTCAACCCGATTTCAATTTGGGTTGGGCTTGGGAAAAGGGGTCGGGCAACCCAAACTCAACTCAAACCCAACCTATATAATATATCATTTTTAAAACATATTGAATAATGTCTTTTAACATGGCTGCTTATGTATTCAGTTATATATATGTTAATATTTTGAATTCTTTAAATTTTTTCAAAATAATTTTGATGCTTTCATCATCAAATTTTTTTAGCTGAAAAAATTATTTTTCAAATTGGCATGAATTTTAGGTTAATCAATAGAATTGGGATAATTGAGATTTTTGTACATCTGCAATAATGCATTTTTATTCAGATGGTTTCTCTTCTTCTTTTTTTTTTTTTAAAAAAAAATTCTTAAAGAATATATATATTCCTAAAAGAAAAAAAACAAGCCAACTTGCTTAACTAGGCCTAAACCCATTCAACCTGTGTGACTTATGCCCAACACGAGTCCACCTAACCCGAGCATTGGTTAAGCATGGGCTAGGAACATCAACTCGAAGAACAGGTGAGATTGGGATTGGGTTGAAGATTTTACACCTAGGGTTGAGCTTGAGATGACCTCTCAACTCGCTCAACCTGCCCAAGTTGCAGCCCTAGAGGTAATAGAGATGGGGGCCTTGGCTCCTTAGGATGTGGTTTGGGCTCCTTCCTGGCATCTTAATTGGGCCTACCCTTGGGGGAGCCACATAGATCAAACTATCGAAGGAGGGTGGACAAACCATAGACAAATTTCTTATGGGATGAGGCCAAACTTCACCCGTCGGGATGAAGGTCATATTCTTCACTTGGATAGCTATGTGGGGCAACTGTTTGAACTTGGACAGCCTTCAAAGGTGAAGTTTTGGATAGTGGCACGTGAGTTGATTATCTTTTCATGCATTGTATAGGGATGGGAATGGTCGCTTGGGAAGATTGAAAGAAGTTTTCTAGAATTACCCTTTGAGTGGAAAATGCTAAATGGAAAAAAAAAAAAAAAAAAATTACACTTGTAATTTTCTTTTGTCTCTTTTGTAGTTTTGTATACCTCCCATGTACTGAGGTTTCTCCTCTTTTTGTTTTTCTTTTTAATTAAAAAAAAAGTGTTAAAAAATAATTGATTTTAATTGAAACTCTGCCTCAATTCAAGCACGGTGTTTTTACTATTTTTAGCGAAGCATTGCGAGAAATTCAGGATATAAGTGAAGCGATTTAAAAAAAACTTGAAGCGAATTTCTGGACAGAAAATAATTTGTCTCGCAACTTGCAAACTGATAATCTCAATAGAGGAAAGCTGACTCTACTCTTACAAACTTTTACAATGTCACAAGGTGCAAATCAAGCCATTCTCAGTTCTATTTACTAGTTTACATGATAATGATTGATTTAAAAGCGCTGGGCAATTCTGGAAAACCAGAAATATTGAAGATTTCTGAGACTGGTGCTAGTGAAGCTGTCATTGCACAGGATTTTCAACTAAAGTCTGCTCTAAAGCTGATCCTGCCTTGGCTTCAACACGGAGCCTCTTGTGGCCTTCTTGTTGCTCAGCATTACTACTGTCAGTGGCTTTATGCTTTGATGGTAGAGGTGATGAGGAATCAGTTTTAGACTCGGCTGGTTGTAGGGGAGAAGCACCAGCCGATGGAGATGAAGGCCGTAGTTCAGAATCTGGGTGTGGGTTTATCAGGGTTGACAAGCTGCGAGGGGAAAGCAAAGCACTGCCAGCCTTCTGCTGTTCTTCCAAGATCTTTTGCAAGTACCTCGCATGTTCCTCTATGCGCAACTGAAGGGCCCTTTGTACCTGCATGAGGAAATAAAATGACCAAAAAAATTAAAATCAAACTGCAGCCCCAACTTCTTAAAGATATCATCATGGACTAAAAGCTTGTTTTCCTTCCCTTACTCAAAGGCAATGACTTAAATATCAATAGCAAGGGATATATCAAGGGTCCAAAAACTTGGATATATTAGATTTATCAAAAATATCGATATTGATTTAGAGATGTTATGACTATTATTAGTTAAACGTTGAAATTTTCATTGAAACTACAAAAAACATTGAATTAGACTCCAATAAACAATTTGGAATTAAAGAATTGCAAATTAAATATGTATAAGACAAGTATATGTTGTATAGGGTACAAAAAGTGTGCCGCACTTGGTAAATAAAAAATCCAAATTTATGCAAATTCAACATTTGAATGTATCATAACATTAAAAAATTAAAATACTTATAATTTATACAATGACAAATGAATAAATCAGTAAATAAATATCACATACAAATATTAGTATCACATGAGTTCCTAGGTGGCTCAAAAGTCAAAACTATCATCCCTATCCCTATCATCCCATGAACTTCAAGTGATAAAATTATAATAATAGTCTGACCAATTCATAATCGTACTATAATTAGTAAAAAAATTTATACATGAAAGTAAAATTATTCCAGAGTAACAGGCACCAGGAAAGGCAAAGATATAATTATGACTACTATTTGGCCTAGCACTAAATCAATGTTTTTTTTTTTCCTTTGGTTTATATATATATATATATATAAGTGCACTAACTTAATGTTGCCTAGTCTTCCAAAGTAGCATGCACCAGTGGAGTTTTGGGGGTGTTTTCACTTTTGAGGCATTGTAATGGCTTTGTATTAGGAGCCTTCTCCAATGCATCGGGGATTTCTTCTTCATAGTTTGCAGAATTAATGTCTGTGATTCATGCAACTGATCTTGCTTGGCAGAAAGGGTGGCATCATCATGGTTGGAATGTGATTCTTCTTTGGTTTTAAGTTATTTAGATTTTGATGATTTGGATATTCCATGATAGCTTTGGACCCAGTGGAATAATAGTATGTCTTCTTTTCAACAAATGAATTTTTTATGTTCTCACATTTTCAGAGAAGGTAACAAGCCAGCTGATAAGTTAGCTAATAGAGGTGTTATTTCTTTAGTTTTTACTTGGTGGGATTCCGTTCCAGATTTCATTGATGCTCTCCCTTAATCGATATAGGCCTTAGTTTTTATTTTTTCAGCGATGTTTTTGAACTGTTGATGCTCAATTTCCTCTCAATTTTAATTGTGAGTTAGAATGTGACATTATAAGCTACCAAGACCAGACTTAGTTTTTAAATTTCTTGTCCATTGTATTGTTCTCTTTATTTCTTTTTAATAATACATGAAGTTATAGCACATGATTTGGGGTTGCCTGGGGTGCCAACCTCCTTGTTGGAATGCTAGGTAACTCTATAATGCTTGAAGCTCTTCTAAATTTATTATTAATAATAATAATAATAACAATAACAATAATAATAATAATAATAAGCAATGAGAGGCATGTCGATGTCCATAGCCAAGCTGCTGAAACTTTGTGGACATGATGAAATTATTATTCTTTTCTAAATGCTGCAAGAACAGCAAGAATGATCACTAAACTAAAAAGAAGAAAAACAATTTATTTTTTTTCTTTTTTTCTTTTTGACACACACAAAGAGAGCAATTCACTAAAACTTCTTGGGCCAGTCAAATTTTGATATGCTTGCTATTAAAATGAGCACAAGATATACCTCAAGCTGTTCGTGTAGCTGTTTCTGAACTTCCATTTGCATGCGGAGAGCCTCGGTGACTTGAATGCCCCTACAACAAGAAAGATAAAGGACATTATACGTATTGAATGACATAAAAAATAAAGGGAAAAAGAAAGAAACAAAATAAATGAAAAAGGATATTGACCCTTTTTTCCGTCCATCATTCTCATTGCTATTCAAAGCTGATTTCCTTTCATCAGAGCCAGAATCCTTCTTGTCTGAAAGAACAAAAGGGAAAAACATTGTCAGATATTCACAAAAACATTATGATGCTATAATCAATTTTAAGAAGCATCACTTAAGATATATATATATATATATATAAAGAAGGAAAAAAAAGACTGCCAAAATATTAGAGATGTTAATATTGACAACGAATGAAAGTTTTATTTATACAATAATAAAATTAATAATGACATAAGCATAATTATTTCTTCTAATGTATTCCTTACCCTCCTTTCTCTCCGGAATAAACTTGGCAAGTCGATATTTCTGCAAAAGAAAGATACATTACACTGTAGACTCAAACTGAATTGCGGCTAATTCAAATTTAGCAATTAGTTCACCAGATAAATTGAAAACAGTACCTGCAAGTGGCTTTTCACGTGATAGATGGTCAAACCTTCAACACCCATGAGCTTTAATACACCCTTTGGAGTGGCCTCTACATTTCAAAGTAAAACAGGTAAGCCTTGTGAAATACAAAATTCTTGTGATCTTTCAAATGATTCATAATCAACTTAATGAATTCATAGATTTTCGTATTAATCCTACAGAATTAGATTGTCTTCCCAACTAACAAGTAAAAACTAAGCCCCATTTGCCTGGCAGAAATGACAAAATAGTTTACTTACTTTCAGGCCCATCAAGCTCGCTGACAGCCTTGACAAAACACTCATGGAGCTCTGGTGTCCATCTCATTCTGGGCTTATGCGCAGCAGCAGGCCCAGGAGAGGGGTGACTTGATAGAGCACCAATAGGGGTTGCCACAGAGTGACAATTCTGATTTTGTGTAAATCCCATGTTGGGTTTTGCTGAAGCTTGAGGTGCTTCATATATTTCCTGATAAAAATATTTTTGAAAAAAAAAACCAAAAAAAAAAAAAAAGGGGAATCAGTAATCACAGCAAGGTAATATTGGGTAGGAGATTATTCGTCCATCAATGGAATGTTCATATGGAACAATTGAACAAACAAGAAAAATGACCCTTAACTATTGCTCCCTACTTGACATCTTCCACTTCAAGTCTTACAAAACTGACTGAAACAAATCATTCATCCCATTTTTCAGAATCATCACAAAATTGTAGAAAATTCAAGAAAACAATTAATTGATTAAATGACCATGTAGAATTTGGTTCATGGCATCATTCAACTGCCATTCTTACTCTACTGGTACTCTGCAGTTGAAAATGGAACTTCAATGACACAAACCTTTTGCTTTCTTCTTCATCAAAATTAAATAAAAATAAAAATAAAAAAGCCCTTTTTGCTAGCACATTTTTCATTTTTTAAAATGCAATAGGACTTAGCTACAATATACTTACATCAAGCCTGGGATTTTCTCCATTGTCAGTTATAGCTATGTCAAGTTCTTCAGACAAAAACTGTAGCTCCAAATGCTCTGTAAATGCCAAACTGTTGCCTGTGCAACTCAAAGCTTGAAAGTTTCCATCAGAAGAATCTCCAGGCAAATTAATGAAGTCTTTCATAAGATCCTCTGAATGCTCCTCATCATATTGATTGTTTGAATCTTCACTAAAAAGCAACGGCGAATTTGTTGAGTGAACAGCAGAAATGGACTGGTTACACGTTGGAGGATGTGGAAGAAAAGGCAGATTTCCAAGCTGCCGATGAGTTTCAGAACTTGATGAAGATGACTGGTATAAACTAGTGCAGAACACCGAAGAACGAGAAAATGTGCTCTTAGCATATTGGACAGGAGAATCATAAGACACAGGGCTCTTTGGTCCAGATTTTAAACAAAACTTCTGGGGTTGGACCATAGATGCTTGAATAAAATTGGGGGAATTGACTGTCTTTGCTATGAAAGGTGATGAACGTGAAGATAAACATTCGCTACCCAAGAAACGTTGACCCTCAGATTCAGCACTTAAGAAATCATGAATTGGGGATAGGGCTGTACAATAGGACTGTGTCACTCCTTTGGTAGACTCACTTTGCTTTACAGATATGACACTATGGTGATTCATGGTCTTTAATGGCAGTCCAGTGGTTCATCCACCTGGTCAAATTCAGAGAGGTGATATGCCACAGTTCTGCAGAAGAATTTCTTTGATGAAAATTTAGGAAACTAAAATGAGATACAAGTGTGGGAATTTAAGGCTTTTCTGAGTTAAGGTGAGTTAGTTACAATGAGGTACAGATGCATGACAAAGTAACCAATCTCACTTTTGGAAGATTTCAAAATTGACAGAGTCAATCAGTCTCCATGTGTATACAGAGAGTCATATGAAAAAATGCTTCAACATTTCTTCTACAAAGTGAATTAGTCCTCCCATGATATTCGCCTATTTCGGGAATAGAAACCCGCTCAACCAGAAACTGTTCACATTTACGACAGAGGAAAATTAACCCACAAATTATACAATCAACTTGGAGACCAAAGGCTTGACATCAAATCTAATCCATCGACATATGGGTATAAAAGATATATGGAAAATAGTCTTCTCTGGTACAAGACCTGTAAAACAGACCACCTGTTAAATGATCAGGGTTGTACGATGCTAGAACCAAAGAAAAACCATAAATGCAAAATGAATTTTGTCATTTAATTAACAACACTCAAGACAAGCATGAAATACCATTGAAGATACACTTTATTAATTATATGATAGCTAATTTCTGGGGGGATAAAACAAGAACTTCACAATGGCACACATTCAGTACAGCAGTGATTATAAGTTGCCTAAGCTACAAGTTCACAGTACCATTAGCACAGTTATACGAAGATTTTTATATGCCAATTACCATCAATAGAGTGCCCCTAACAGCCCATATAATATCAAAATCATAATGTTAAGTTGTCTAAAACATGATCACCTATGATTTAATAAAGGATATAACCCTACATAGAGATAAATAATAATAAAAAAATAAAGATTCATGTAGCGAACCTGAAGCAACTGATCTTCAAGGCTTTCTTGAATTGTATATCAAAATCATAAATTTACTGAGTGGTGGCTGGTTAGATGCAGGAGCTATAAACTTAATGATACAAGTTCAAGCCACCCATTTAGCAAAGCAACATATATTTTGCCATTTTGATATTCATGTTATCTACTGAACAGTGGTAAATTTGCTCTTGCAAGACATTGCTGAGTTGGAGCCCCTAAACTTGGCCAAAGCCCATCTCATAAAATGGACCGACCTTGGGCCAAGGTTTTGAGATGAGAACAGGCCAAACCAGAGTTGACCTTGGCCGGATAAGCTCAACCGACTTCTAGACTTGATTATGCACTTAGGTATTTGATGAAATGACCGACCCTGCAGTTATAACATGAAAAAAATCACCTCTCATTCTGCCCATATTAAAATTGTCATTCAGCAGAATAGTTATATTATTGTTAGAACATAGAGATAGAATGTAATGTCTCCCGCTAAAGAATAGTCAATGACCAAAAAAAAGAAAGGGCTACTAATGGGAAAAATCCTAATTAAAAAGTTTAAAGCATTAAGGTTGCGGACTTATCATCACTTGCCAAGCCAAATTCTTCCACAAAATATGTCCTCCAGCAATAATGGTGGTTGTTCCTCATTGGATCTTTGTTCTTCAATGTTTCTCTTTCCTTGATCCTATCCTAGAGGCTACAATCAAATTATGTCCTTTTTGAACTTTAACAAAGTTGGGAATGGGGGGCTTGGGCTGACACATCAGGACAGGGTTATGTATGGCCAAAATATGCTAACCCAAGCCTAACCCACTCATAATCAAACTAGAAAACATAAAACCAAACCCAAAATACTTCAAAATTATTTAACAACAATGATAATATTACATATATAACATTTTTTAAGAAAAATTAATTGAAAATTTATTATAAATAATCAGTCATATTTGAGCTGGCAAGTCCACGGGCCTGACCCTGACCCGGACCCAACCCATTTGTAATCGGGTACCAAGAGAAACCTGCTTGGAAGAACACCTAACCTAATCCCATTAATTTCAGGCAGCATGGCAGGTCCAGTTCGAAATTGCTAGCTTCACATGGGGCATACATGATAGAAAAAGTGGCAATGGGGAAGCATTGAGGAACAACCACCATATTCTTGAACGGACACATCTTCTGCCTCAAAAAGGCTTGGCAACTCATCCCATGACTGCACCATTAATGTCTAAATTCTAAACCCTTCCATTAGGAATTGATATCCTTATAAAATCCTCAGCAGCATACTGTTGAAACCTCTTTTGCCACCTTCACTAAATCAACTTCCCAAAACATTACGCCACTGACTTCACAACGCTGTTCAACGCTTTCCACACAAATACACTAATAATCAAACTCCTATACCATATTAAATTTCAAAGATTAGCACCATAATAATGGCTGAGATTTTCAAGGTAAAGCTAACCTGTACTGATCTTAATACTTGGGACAAAAAACTAAAAGGTTCTTTACACCACCCAAACCCACCTCAATCGCAGACAAGTGCACAGGGAGTGACAAATATATTAATAAAAAGGAAAAATGAAAAAAGAGTTGTACTAGGGAAGGGAGGAAAAAAACAGGAAAGAAAAAAACCATCCACTCTCACTTAAAGTTACCTATCCCTTGGCCAAACACTAAGAAGGAATTTAGCAAACTGGAAACTTTTCAATCCAATAAAGTCGACCCGAGATCACATACAACCTTGAGTTCCACAGCGACTATTGCCCAAACAGTTGTAGCGCATGGGTCGGATAAATCAGCTTAATCTTTCTATGTTTTTCTCAAATCTAAAGACTCATCGATAACCGATATACCGTTATTCATCTTTCCATACGATGAACCCAGCCAAAATGCTTCAATCCCTTACAGAAACCAAATCAGAAATTCCTCACCAAAAAAAAAAACATCTAGTAAGCAACAATATCACTACAACGTCAAATTCACAAAACATATGAATGATATAGTGCTTACCACGAACGCCCAAAGTGCGAATATCACACCTCAAATGATTGAATTATCGCATAGTTTTCAGCAACACTGGTTTCACTGATAATTAAACTTGGGGTGGGGGGAAAATCCCACACTATATTCATTCAAAGCAACTAAAATCCGTACAAAGAGAAAGAACCAAGATAGACCCAGTTGGAAAAATCTAAAACAAAGCACAGAAATTGGGTTGTGAAACAAGAAGCTAGAAGGAATAAGATTCAGGAGGAAGAGAACTCCATACATATGAAGAAAAAAAAATGAAAAATCCCCAGATTTTCTTCTTTTTCTTCAGAGAAATTCTGGAGAGAAGCGATGAAAGGAGGAGGAAAATCACCTGAGAAATGAGGACTTTGGAGTCAGCCAGCCGAGCTTTGAAATCGCAGAGGCAAATGGACGGCTTCAATGGCGGATGGTTAAAGGTGACACCATATTATAAATGCTGTACTTCGAAGGTAAAGTAACCAATACAATTACAAAAATTACCGGATAGATATATATGCATTTGGCTTTGGCTTTGCCTCATTGAGCCTAGCTGCCTTTGTGGGTTTTGGCTGCTGTTGCCTGCTGCTAATAATGTAGGCCACACATCCTATCCTATGGTCCATAGGAGGAGAGCCTAGGAGTACCCGTTACTACGGAAATGGGCGGAAGGTCAAGCGCTTTTCGGGGTGAGTGCGATGCACGCGCCAATGGCGGGTTCCTGTCATTTGTCGAATGTGCCGTGGTCAAGTGGTCTCTCTGGTTTTTTGGATTCTGATGTGTCACCCGACATTTCCACTTTGGCCTTTCATTGGAGCTCCGTCGTCTTCAAAGTCTATCAGCAGCAATCCTTTTTAACATTCTCTCCTGTTTTCATGGTTTGAGTGGTGATTAGCTGCACAGTTAAAACCCCATTTAAACCTGCTGTGGCAATAACGCCACCCTTAATTTGTCATTAATTTTTAATGGATGCACGGTCGAGAAGGCGGCGTAGGAAATTGATTTAACTGATTGACAAAAGGAAAGCTGCCCAGATAGCTAACTATTGAATTATTCATCAATTATTGGTGTCAATATCATGGTATGGGATAACGCTGACTGTTTTGAGGGAGGGCTGAAATGAGATTGGGTTAATGACAAAAATGAAAATAAATCACAAGATGCGACTTAGATGGCCGAGTGATTGGAATACGAATTATGAGGTCTTATGTTCAAACCTTAGGATTAACTCCCCACGTGCAATTAGTATAATAAAAATTGGTAGGATATATTTTTCATTAACGAGTAACCAATTCTTAAATCTAGATATAGGTATGAATTCTATCGTTGTGCAAATCCGTGATTAACAGGTGTGTGCTGTGAGGCCAATACACATATCTGGGGTTTGCCTCTAATCTTACTCTAAGTTATCTAACAAGTTAACCTTAACAGTTTTGTTGGACAGTGGTTAGGATTAAGAGATTCATCATCGAATCCAAAAAAATAAAAAACCAAAAAGAAATGAAATTGAACTTGTGCTCAACGCAAACTCATTTTTCATTGCTCAAGCTCAATTTAGTATGTTCCTCGAAGCTCTAGTTTGTTGACGACGACCCTAGTTTACATTAATCACATGGCCATAGGGTAATGAAGACCACAATTGATTCAAATATTTTTTCGTATACACTAAATGGATTACGAAGCGCTTTTGCTTTGTATGTAAACTCGTCTTTTAAGTGTTTTTCTAATAGTGATTATATAGTACGACTTTATGGTAAAAAGGAAAAAATGTTATTGTTATAATCTTTAACATTTTTTTTAAGGCGGCCATCAACCCAACTAAAAAATTCTTAGGTCTGCCCCCGATTATTCATTGTCCTAATTGAATATGCAATGTGCATTTCTAGGATAGAATCCCACAATACTCCCCCTAGTAATGCAACTTCCTTGAGCTTACCCAATTCTTCACCATACCTCAATTCAAACTTAACGTTCCTTGTTCGTATTTTCTTTGGTTTAGTTTCCAAATAGGCTACGTCACTTCATGATTCCTATCTCAATTATTTATGATTCTAAATTAATCAAACTTGGCTTGTTAAGTAACTAAGCCTGAAAGTTAACATTCGACTTTTGAAACAGTTAACTAACGAAGCTCAAGCAAATGACAAAAATCTAGTTGTTTATGAGCCTTGCTAGACATAAGTAGAAAGATATCTCAATTGGTTGAATATAAAATTTGACATAGTTTCATATATATGTTTGAATCATTCATTTAACATTTTAAACTTTTAGGTTGGAAATTTAATATAGTATTAGAGCATGTCATTCCTAAATCCGTTTGCCTTTTGTTAGGCTAGCTTACACGTGAAAGAGAATGCTAGGTAGTTTCACATCTCACATCAAATAAATATGAAATTTAATATGTCTTCATATGTGTTTGAACTCTCTACCTAATAACTTAAGTTATTGGGTTAGAAATTTAACACAGTACATAACGAGTTGCGGTCATTTCATTTTAGAGTCCGTCTTTAATTGTTGTCCACATGACAAACTCATTTTTGTCTTGGTAAGATTGCATATGAGGGGGAGTGTTAAAAAAATTCCACATCCCATACTGGTTAAACACAAAATTTAATACGACTTCATATAAATTAATAATCGAGCACACGCGATGCGTATACAACACATCTTTTCAAATTTCCACTCTATCAATGGAACTACTATATCAGTTTCTAAGTTTTTAAACCGCATGTATGTGTAAGGGAGAAAATTCGAGTTTTTCAAAGTTGGTAAAATTATCAAATCAAGTTTTATTAACTTATAAGGGCATCTTAGTATTTTCAGGTATAATCCAACCACAAAGGAAATTGGCTTTATGTAGTAGTATAGATGCTTAGACCATTCACATATATGTAGATTGTAAGGTTTGGATGAACTTGGGATTTGCTCAAAGAGATTTCATTTTTTACCAACACAAAAAATAATAATAATATTTGAATCATCCTCTTAACAAACAAAACTCTAGCCGTTTTCCGCAGCCTAGTTGCTTCAAAACGCATCCGAGAAGCTGACAGCACCTGAGCCCTGTTTGAATTAATTTCCACATTTGGGGCATCCTAAGACGGCAACAGTTAAATAATGAAATGGAAATAACAATAAATATAGTGAGTAATTAATTATAGAGTGAACCCAACGTTGTCGGAAGCAGTGGGCCACTAAGCATTTGATTTTTATACCTCAATTATATGCTTACTTGGTAATGATTTCTCATCGTTTCATCAGCCATTCAATCATTCTCCTTTTTCCATTTTTTTTCTCTTTTGGCTCCATTATCGCTAGTGTCCGACTCTTGGTGTCACTTCCATTTGCAGATTCCAGCTTTTGATTTATTAATTTTTTATTAATTTAATTATTTTAATCATGGCTTAGCAATTGGGCAATGCCAGTAGATGACCCGCTAACAAACAAGCATTGTAGAAAGTTGTGTGAATATTGTGAATGGGCAAAGAATCTGGGAACGAGATTCAATCCTTCACAAAAATGCAGGGACATGGCGACGTAATGGCCCCTTCACCGTAGATTCCCAGGCGGATAAATCAGAAAGAGTGTCAATTTTTTGCCTCTTTCGGTTTCAAAGTTGAGTTGTTGATTTGGGTCAGGTTATCCGCATTCAAGTTATCTCATCTCCACACCGAATAAACTAATAATTTCTTGTGAATCAAAACCCTTTTTTTTCCCCTTACTTTTATATATTAGAAAGTTTACGAATATTTCCATCCGTCTCAGCAGCAATTGTAAAACAAAGTTTATAAGAATAGTCCTCAGGGGGAGTGATGAGAATTAAATTCAAGATCTCTTATTTAATAATAGACCCTAGATAGAGTTAGACCCACGTATCGGACACGACATTCTTCCGACTTACCTCCAACATAACACTTCTCTTTTTCTATCTTTTTGTCTTTTTAATATTATTCCTTTTCCTTTTTGTCTTATTTTATCAATGAATAAATTCACTAAAGTTTTCAAAAACAATACAAAAGATGTATTTTGAATGATGAATGTGAAACTATATGATATTATCTAGCTACATACATAAAATATGCATTTTATTAATAGCGTGTCCTCACAGTGTCGTGTTCTAAATTTTGAGGATTTGCTATGTCGTCGGCGTATCCATGTTGTATCGTAACTGTGTCTGGTACATGTCCATGTCCATGCTTCTTAGAAGTTCATACATAAATTTATAGTTCATCTCCAACTATGATTCAAATGTTAACCCAGGACGAGAGTAAGATTTTGAATAAAAGCTTAGTTTGATATGGAACACTCCAATGGCATGTCCAAATTTTTACTCAAAAATCATAGCCCCCCACCCCCGCCCCTTTCTTAGTTTTTTTTTGCTGCGAAAACCATTTTCCCCCTTTCCTCTACTTCTTTCCCTCCAAAACCGGTTTCCTATATCCGTTTGGTTGACAAGATTAGGAAGTAGGAAAGGAAAGTTTAGGAAAGTAAAAGAAAATGATAATATTGGAAAATTATTTATCCGTGTACGTCCGGTTTATAAAAAAGTTGTAAGAAAATATAAAGTGTTCCTTTCTTATGATGCCTTTTTCAATAAAAAAAACATAAGATGGGTTTTGTGGGAAAGTTTTTCTTAAGGAAAAAAAAAAATTAGTGGATAGTTATTTATATTTCTCAAAAAATTCTTACTAATCAAATGCACAAAAAATGCAAGAGAATTCACTTTCATTTTCCAGTCAATCAAACGAAGTCATATTGAATTTGCGGAATTGTAGGTGGAATTATGAGGTTAAAAAAATATGACCATGAGAAGTTAAATCATTCGACCATCATTTTGAACTACTATCTACCGCATCAACACAACTCTAACATTGTACTTCAAAACTTCCAACACTTTACACTAGTTATGATTAAAGGCTAGTTTATAAAGATAATTCGTTATAATTTGACCGTGGGTTTAGAGAATGATTTCCCTTCATAAGGGTTGGAGATGCCTTTACACAATTCTCAATACGCAGTATTTTTTTTTTTCTTATATGACGTATATTTAATTATTTGAAATCCACCCTTAGACTGGATGTGCACCTCACACATGTCTTGTCTAATTTCCAAATATATAGTGTAGATTAATAACTTCTTCATCATAAATGTGATATTTTTATTAATATGAAAAAATTAATTTATGGTTTGACTATCGGTATATGATTTATGTGAGATTTGGTATACATAATCTATATGGAAAAAAAATCTTATCTAACAATGGATTTCACAAAATGAAAATCACAGAGCTAGAATTATATAAAATTATCTATAGAGTTGTTTCCTAGACCCTCTTCAAGAGAGTATGGGACTTTTTCTTCTTTTTTTTTTTCTTTTCGTTTTTTTGGTTTGACGGTCAGGGTGTCCAGACTATCTTACACACACCTCGATTAATCATTCCCTAGGCGATTTTAAGGGCGCACTCCAAAAAAGCACATCGGATAATGAAACTCAAGATATCCGGGTTTACGGCTCATCCTAGGACCATCTGAGCTGGTCTTCTTGGGTAAATCATTAACAATGGGAATCGTATGGGACTTACCTTGGTACCTATGGATAAATTATTTAAAATTATATAATTTCAATAAATAATAGATTTATGCCAAAAAAAAAAAAAAAGTGGAAAGAACCAAATTTAAAATAAATAATAAAAAAAAGTTCTATTTCACTAAATTGTGTAGTCTACCTCCATCACATAATGGTACCAATGGGTCTAGAAGAGGAGTGAGTCTTTCATGTAACTGTGATATGATCAGGTGGTGTCATAAGCCAATAAGGACCAAGTAAAATGAGATTGTGAGACCAAAATGTACACTAATAATTTCATTTTACTTGGTTCTCATTGACTTATGAAATCACCTAACCATATCTCAGTTACATGGAAGTTTTTCTCCCGGGACCATGACCATTCATACATCACAATCTTTTTATTTGCGTTGCATTGCAGTAAAACTCCAGTCTTTATCAATCCAATTGCTATATTCGGGTTGGAACTTGTGTTACCTGATGACATGGCGCGGGTGACAGGTTGCCAAGCATTCAATTGTCTATGGGTGGCCGACGTACACATTTGCAATTTTTGCTTAAATCACAAATTAAACATAGGACAAAATTAAAAGAAAAAGGTAATAAAATGGTAAGTACGTGTTGGGACCTTATTAATTGTATACTTCCTTAACCTAACACTGACACCTCGTCTAGGCATTATTCGAAAAAGTGGCTTTGTCTAGTCTTATCTTCGAGTGAGTCTTCCCTGCAATCATATTACGAGCTAATAAGAGAGAAATAAAACAGAATTCTAAGGTTAAAATGTATTTTGACGATTCCATTTTGTTTTATTCTTATTGACTTATGATGCCGCGTGGTTGTGTCCTAAATACTTATAAGTTTTTTTCCTTATTTGCAAATGTCTTAGGCTCTATTTGATTCATGGATTTTAGCAAGAAAAAAAAATAAAATATGAGGAATTGTACTTTTTTTTATTTGGTTACAAAGGAAAATTGGTTGAAAAATAATAATTGAAATAATTTTGGCTTGGTATGATATCATCTTTTCCTTTCATTTTCTTTCCAACGCATTTTTTTTCCCTTCTCTTGTTTTTTCCATGGTAAACTCCACGAACCAAATAGAGGGTTAGTGTCTTACATATGCAGAAATAGATGACCTTTAAGGATTCAAACACAAAATCTTCTATACTTGTTAACTTCCCAACTCATATAACGATTCAAGCTGTTATAATGGGGTCAATTATATATGTAGTGCTTTTAATGTTATGTGCACTTCAAAACTCTTATTCACAACTCGTATTTCGTAAAATCAACTGTTAGATTAGATAGCCTTCTCTTGTAAACTATGCCTTCTCCTATAAACTACATATACCAAAAATCAAGTTGATTTGAAACTGATTGTCATTAATCCTAAACTTGCATTTTTTAATTAATAAAAATCCACATTTATGGATGGAACAACTCGATCTCAATCTCATATCAATTTGATTTTTGTCATACATGGCCTATATACATATGAATAAAATTTAATTTAATAGTTGATTTCACAAATTACAACTCACTAGTAAAAGTCTTAAGAGTAATGCAAAGTTACATCGGATGTACTTCATATTAAAAGAACTGATTATATATATATATATATATATATATATGTATGTAAGTTTTGGAACAATAAATTTATTTGATGCGATTAAAAATTTCCTAAAGTTCAATTAGTAGTCCCACATGCATGAGCAATTTGGTACCCCTTTTTTTCTTTTCTTTTCTTTTCTTTTACAGGGTGAACTGAACAGATGGTATAACACTTACACCAGAGAGTAAAAACTCCTTAATCATGCATGGAAATGATCGGGGTTTGACCCCCTAAAGCATAGGCATGATACCATTCAAGAAAGGGAGTGGTCGAGCACAAGGGGGTTCCATCAAGGCTGCATCCAACGTAAGGACTCTCAAAAACAGAAAAGTACTAAGTCCTATATATATATTATTTTTTTTTTTTTTTTTTTTTTGTTCGGTGGGGCGATAATACCATGAGTCGTTCAACTTCAGAGTCGGCGATAAAGGAGAGGAGCTATCAGTTGAAATTAGAGTTAGGATCATAATTAAGGACAAGAAGTGAAAGAAAAGAGTTGAATACAATTAGGACTTCTATCTTGTGCTATTGTGGTCCAATCACTCAATCAGATTACGGGGTGTGGTTAGATTTTGGATTCAGTCCAGAGCTCAAAAAAAGGTTCAGCAACGGGCTGAGGTAATTTTAGCTATTTACTTCGGATTTTGACAACTCAAATTAAATAGTTAAAAAAATGCTCTTGAGGGCATTTTTGTAATTTCAAAATCTTTTTTTGAACTTTAAATTTGAGCTGTTGAAATATGAGGTGGACAGCTGGAGATTACCTCACTATGGTGTTGAGCTTCTCAGCACTGAATCCAAGCGCGTGTGGTTAGCTCGGTCCCCCCAAGAGAGACGTATGTAATCACTGCTCTAAGCCAAATGCAAGTTTGGTATAGAAGACAGATGCATGAACTGATGGTTACATTTGATTCATTAAAGTTTATAATCATATTTAAGTTGTGTTTGGTAGTCCCCACTCCAATGAACGGTGGAGGAAAAGATTCTCCAATGTAAACAAGTAATTAATTCGGGATACCAAACACAACAAGTTTTAGTGAGATAATTAATTCAAAAATGAAATTATGAATGATAGTAACTTGGTGACTCGTCATGAACATCAATCAAAAGATAGGGAAAATAAGGCAAAAAAGGGGAAGCTCATCCACATAAACTAAAACCCCACTAGAAAAGGGATGGAAAACAAAAGAAAGAAAACAAAAGGGCATGAGGAAATCCGCAGAGGCGAAGAGGCAAAACAACCACTTGTACCTCTCGGGTCGCTGTCGGCTGCTCGGCGTGTGGTGGTCCCAGTCTTACTCGGCGTTCTGGGATGCTCGTCACTCTTTTTCTGGGTCCGTTTTTGGCCCCTTTGGGTGAACTCGATTGTCTTCGAGGGGACCCGCTTGACCCCTCTGTGCATATATTTATCGTTAGGGAAACAATCGATGTAACCCCGCCTTAGAAGATTTGTTTGGACTTGAAGAGGATCAATTGGCCTAATGCCGTCGAGCAAATTACAAATGGAGAGGGCTAATGCTCACGTAGTGCCATGGTCAGGCATTTGTTGGTGTGGAGAGAGAAGAACTCGCGTGTAGTTGTGACCCAGGTGATTTGATATCGCCGGTTTTAAAGAAAGAAAAAAGAGCAAAGTACGTGCGTGGAAAAAGAGTGATTGAACTCGATTTCACACCATAAGGATGATAAGTGACTTAAAGACCAATTAGCCTATTTTCTATGCGATGGGATTCTTTTCATGCCCCCCACTAGCTAGGGTTAAAACAAAAGGGAATCATTTTTGAAGTGCATGCATGACTTATTTTATAAAACATATACCTATTCGATCTCAGATCTCTTATTGCTAATGGGTCTCGGTTGATTTCCCCTCCTCGTCAACCGGGCCTAAACAAAGTGTCACAACAAAGCTATGGCTGCTAATTTGGGAGACTAAACGGAAGCCCCCTTTGGCAATCGTTTCCCTAGTAATTAAGTCAGTAGCTAGCTATTGACTTAGTCTAATCAATTGAGGTGATCCTTTGCCAAATCGATCAATGATGTTTTTCGACTAATTGGTGAGGGGTATCTGATCAATTGATAGTTTTCGTTTTTGAAGATTTATATTCTATTTCCAATTACTTCTTCAGCCAATTATTTTATACCTTTGTGTGGGATTCTTAAATCTATTTAAGGCCAAGAGAACACGAAATTAAGACTTCTCCATAATGTTTTGTTGAATCTAATTGAAGGAATTGATTGCTCTAGGAGAATCTAAGAATCCTAGTTGCTAGGTTTGATATTAATTCATGAGAAATCCTTAAAGTTTGAAACCACGGGCCAAAATTCTTAAAGTTTGAGCCTTTGGATGATTCCTAAGGTGGCTCATCGTGAATTTCACCATGGCATGACTGAGGTGCTGTCAATGCTATTTGCATGAAAAGGTTTGAGGAGTCGTTTCGAAGTTTACGGTTTACCAAAACTCCGTTATCAACCTTGTCGTTAAGTCCGTGTTTTTTTTGTTGTTAAATTCGTGACAAAGTGTGGTTGAATCTTGGGTTAATTGAAAACATGTGAAACTGCAAAAGTGCATTAAAAATCTAATGTTCAAAATTACATGGCTCACACTTATTCTCTGGGAAGGTAAGGAAGGCATTTGGAGTAGGCTAGATACCATTTTTTTTTCCGCAAGGATTTTTCATGTAGAAATCATGTACTTTGTTTACTTAGTGTGATTTCTAGAAGTCATTAACTAATTTAATCGTTGATATATTTGTTTAAGTTGTTCATTCATGCATACTTACCGCTTTGAAATTGCCATTAGCTAATTATTTGTTAGAATTGAATAGCTTTAAATTGATCTAATTGCCTACCCGTAAATTTTAAATACCCATGATCTCAGAATTTCAATAATAAGTAATAAAAAATGGATTGGTTAGAACAAATTCATAATAGTACGTAGCTATGATATTTATAAAGGGTTTGGTAATTTTTAGGACTAAAAAATTATTATAAGAGTCCGGTGTTTGTGTTGCATGCTATTGGAACCTAGTAGTTTCTCAAGGTGCTACACCTAATTGGGTTTTGTTATCCAAAGTGCAACCTTTTTTTTTTTTCCATTTTTTGCTAAATTCACACACCACATCCACAATAATGAGGAAGGTCATAGAAAAGATGCTTTCATATTTATTTGTTCATTTGTTAAAGAGAAGGGATCAATTTCTTCTAAGAAGAGACCTAGCTACCATTTAGCCAAAAAAAAAAAAAAAAAAAATGACCTAGCCACCCATTACCAACTAAATAATGTCCAAATATGGATAGAATCTTTCTAGAAAAAATTAGAATCCCAAAACTAATTACGTTAAATCTTATGACCTTAAGCCACGAAGACTAACCTAGTGGGGGGTGGTGGGGAGTAAAGGATAAGAGTAGGATAGATTAGCTGTTTGAATCCCTCTCATTGTAACCAAAAAAAAAAAAAAAAAATACTGATGACCTAAATTGGTTAAATCTAATTTTACCAGATCTCTAGGCTCATGAAAGTTCCCAAATCTTTACTTCTTTCTTCTTATTTATTTATTTATTTTTATAGCTGTTTTAAATCTTAGCAACTCCAAAGAGAGGAGAGTCAAATATGTGACAAAGTCACAAAACTTTAGGACGAAAGGACCTCGGGAGGGTTATTTTTGTATACTAATCCCTACCTGGGGAGGTAAAGTCTCGGATTATTCGTGTTTAACAAAATGATAGCATGATTTGAACATTAATAAATCTAGCACAATTCTCAAAGGGGATAGGCCAGTCCATATTACATATTGTGTCGTTTAATCCCCTTTTTTTTTTTTTTTTTTGGCTTGAAGATCATAGTATGAAACAAAGAAACTAACAGGCCAAAGCCATACCACATAGATGAAGGGATTGACACCCAAAAGACACAACGGTTTTGGGATTAATCCATGCTTGGCAGTCCCATTTGATACACTCAGTTTTTCCAAATGATATAGGCCTCCCTATACAAATATACAACCAAGCGTTATGAAATGATTTCAGCTAGTTGGCAAAGCTTGTTTCAAACCGAAGGAAGGTTCCCATAATTAAATTGAGTAACACCAAGGGAACCACAAGATAAGGCACATCCGTTTTTGGTACTCTTCATCTCTATTTATTTATTTATTTATTTTTTTCCCTAATATCCTCCATTAATGATGTTGCAGCAACCAAATAAACATATGCATAAGCATTTTTTTTCTTTTATGTTTTTTAAATGTATAATAAATACATAAATAGCTACATTATTAAGAAAATAAATTAGAGAAAATTTTAAGAATTCATAGCATTTTCCTGGAAAAAAATCTACCCTGAAATGGATAGTGTGTTTTTGGTCCTTTGATGGAGCCAAAACTAGAAGGAAGATCATCTGGTGCGCCCATCTGCTGTGTGGCCCGTGGGTTCGTGCAGGTTCTGTCTTAAAGAATGGAAGGAGTCACACGTTGGCATGAATCGCTTCAGCCAGTTCCCTCTCTCGATGCACAAGTCCCTCTCAATGGCCCTAATAGGCGCACGCGTCACATATAGTAAAAAAAAAAAAAATTTTCTATCTATATTTATATCTATTATTATATTATATTATACTACTTATAAAAAATTAAATCTTAAAAAAAAAAAACTTTTGAACGATCAATATATTTTTATTTTTTAAAAAAAAAATACATATCTACCATTCTTCTAATTGAAACATATAGTAAATATCTTATCATTTGATAACAAATGAAAGTTAGATTTTAACTCAAATTCTTATTAAATTAAAGTTAATTCTTACTCAAATTCTTAAAAAAAAAATATGTTTTTTAAATTTTAAACTTTATCTTTTATGAAAAAATATAAATCTTTATGTATTTATTATTTTGTATAACTAATATTATTAAAAATAGTTGCACGTGTACTATATTTAGTATATATAAAAAAGGAAAAGCAAAACTAAAAACATACTTGACTATCCTTCGTTGGTATCGTGGTTTTCATTTCCATTATTTGATACTTGATAATTTTCAAATCCTATATGATGTCCAAAAATCCCATCAGTTGGTTGAAATATCTAGCGGAATCAAATATTTGCTTCGGAATCGGAATAAAGCACATTTAAATTATGCCCTGGTAGAAAACATAAATGCCTTGGAGTGGAGTGGCTGTGGATCCCATGGAATAAAAGGGCCTACAACGCTACAATAATTGGATCAATTTTACCTAATGACACAAAAGCCTGTAACAACCGGGTCCATATAATGACCCACAATGGAGCATATTCCTAAAGGTGTACCAGGCTACCTGCATTCAGGTTTGGCTCTACTGAATCCAAATGGAGTGCGGCTTTTGCAACCCCTCAACTTTATTTATGAATTTGTTTTTTTAAATTTTTTTAAAGGTTTTATGAAAAATATTTAAAAAAATTTATATGAAAGAGTAGTGATACATTAAACCACTATTAAAAACCAAAACATAAGACCATTGACTTGGTTGAATATGATTTGTCAGTGGTATTAACACCGTTAGTAGTCAAAAAAGAACTTAATATGGAAAGTCCTCAATTCCGATTCATAAATGCTCCCAAAATTTAGATAAATAGGAATTAACGCAAAATATTCAGATAATTAACCATGACACACCATACAAAATATGCATCAAATAATACCACAACTCAACCATTATCATAACAATCAGATAACTTAGGAATTTTAACATATAACCATGGGGAGTTCCCCCCCCACCCCCCCCCCCCTAACACCGTTAGTTTGGGTTTGTTTTCCTAAACCAATCAGATTCAATTAAGTTGTTTTCCTTTATTTCCTTCCTATTTTTAAGAGATTACGGTTCTTATTCTTCCATTTTTATGCTTCATTTTTTAGGGATCACAACTATCGCGTTTTAAGTGTAAGTGGCGTGAAGAAAGAGATATTGCTTTATGCTTCAATTTCGTATTCAGTTTTTTGCAATATTCCGACATTGGAATCATAGTGATTGTAAAGGTTAGTTGATTCAGTTGATTGTGTTCTTCATGTTGAGTTCATATTCAATGATCTTGATTGCGATGGTAAAGTCTACTTCAGTTCGGTTGACTATGTTCATCTTTTTGGATCTATATCATTTTATCTTGATTGTGATTTGTAAAAGTTAACTCAGTTTAGTTTGTTGTGTTTATGTTTTGGACCCATATTCAAGATAGCGGTGTTGTATCCGGTACTGCATATATACAAAACTGCCTGAGTTTAATGGGGGGGGGGAATGGAAAAAAAAAAAAAAAACATAATTAAAAAGTAACTGGTTTTTTCTTTTCTTTTTTAGGGGGCGGAGGGGGTGGTGTAGATGGGGACTCTCCATTGTATATGATAAACTCCCAATTTATCTGATTTGTCATATTTAGTATCATATTGCATTCAGTTTATCTTAAAACACACAATGTTATCCTACAAAAAAAATCTCAATTTATCTGATATCATGACACTAATCAAGGGAAAACAATGTAGGGGGAATTCCTACTGTTATCTGAAAAAAAATACAAATTATCTAAATATTCATGATTCAAAAACGTACTTGGTTTTTTTTAGGGGGGGGGGGTGGGGGGTGGAGAACTCCTTATTGTTTATAATAAAATTCCCAATTATCTGATTGTCATGATAATAGTTGAGTTGTGGTATTATCTTGATACATAATTGTATGATGGTCATGGTTAATTATTTGAATATTTGCATTGATTCTCGTTTATCTAAATTTTGGGAGTAATTATCTAAATTGGGAATTGAGGGCTTTCTATATTAAGTTCTTTTTAACTACTAATGTTAATACCACTGACCATTCAGATTTAGCCAAGTCAGTAGTCCTATGTTTGGTTCTCAAATAATGGTCCTAGTATCATTTTCTTTATGAAAACATCATTTGAACAACTTTATAAAAAGAAAAATTTCTAAATCAGTCGATAAGTGTACTTTTAGTCATTTGTAATTTGGTTTATGTAAAAATAAAATGGAAATTGTGAAAGGTCAAAAGTGCTCTTAAAATGAAAAGAATTTTTTATAAAATGTTCTAAATATTTTTATATTAGACAACATCGCCGATCTTATTAAAACATTTATATTTTTCAAAAATCGTAATAAAAAAAGGAAAAAGGAAAAAAGAAGTGAAGTTAAAAAATAAAATAAAATAAAAAAATGAGGTTAGAAGGTTGCAGAAGACCTCATCGAAATCCCGTTAATACTGACCCAAAAAAACAAAGAAAAAAAAATCCCGTCAAAGGTACCTTCAAAGTCAAGGCGAGGAAACTTGTGAACGCAAAGCAGCCATAACGGGATTTTAAGTTAAAAATTGGGGGAATACCGATTGATTCCATGTTTTCATGGAATTGCCTCATAAGGATTGCCTCAACAAACTGACTACTGACTTTATTATAAACTACTGGAAACAAAAACAAGTTGATAGTCAAAACATCCTTATGGGCAATACGATGAAATGATGAACCTAATCGGTAATTCCCCCAAATTATTCTTCCTCCGGTAATGGAAAAGGTCATTTCACCCATTAAAAAGAAAGAAAAACAGAGCAATCAGTGAAGGATTAGATTTGTTTATAACAGGTATCTATGAGGGTCCAAAGAGAAGAACGGTTGTTAGAGAGAAGCAAGCGGGAAGCGCGAAAGTCGTCGAGGCCACAAATCAAAAAAACCCACATACATACATACATATATGTTCGAGGAATGGCCAACTTCTGCAGCCTAACGAGTATTGATTTAATTAATTACTTTCCAACGCAAACGGGATCTCTTTCTACCTCTCCTCCATTGCAGATCGTTCTTCTTTCAACTGGTTCGTTCTTCATCTCTCTGTCTCAATTATTTTTTCTACAGAATCTATCCTCTGCCAATCTCTATTTTTGCTTGTTGCATTCCAGTTTGATGGATCCCTCACCATCATCATCATCATCGTGTTGCGGTGTGTGTTTCATTCTTTTTATCATAATTTGAATGAGGATTTCATTTATGGCGTTGGTTAATTTGATGTCACATTTTTTATGGAACCCTTTAATATTTTGTTGTAAACATTGCATTCTAATTGCAATTTTACGTTTTTGTTTTTTGTTTTTGTGGCTGGGGAAACAAAAAGAATAAATTGCTAATATGACCATCTGTTCCTCACAATTTCCATATCAAATTTACTTCTTTATTACCAATTGCTGCGAGTAGTATAATTTGCGTTACGGGATTTCATCGACGCGATCACTTGGGTTGCGGTTTTTTTAACTCCATAATGGCATCTTTCTAGTATTAAGCTCATCTAGCACCATAGTGTTTCCTCCCTTTAGTGTATGGTTGTTCGACTTTTGGCCTAATTTCCTAAAGATTCTTGCTTCCAAGACATTGGTAAAACTTTCTAGGCAGTCGGGTTGTATTTTTGATGCAGAGATACCACTAAGAAGTACAATATCAGAGCGCCTCTCGTTAGTCGTTAAACACATATCACACTTACCGCGACTCTGCCAACAACTTCTTCCAGACAAGCACTTCATTGAACATATGACGTATAGTACATTTCCACTCGAAAGGGAGTATGCTGCAAAACACCTATGGAAGTTAATTTATGTAATGTTTATCCTACTTTAGGCACTACTACTTCTATGTAACTTGATCCATAACTTGCCTGAAGTTTGAAAATTCTAACTTTCTTGTAAAATTTTTGAAATCCACAAACTGATTTCTTGAGGTTCATCATAAATTGGCTTACAGCTCCAACTGCCATAATCATTAAACAGCTCACCTGTCACATTCAAACTTAAACACTAGTTTCATGGGTTATTTCACTTGTCTTAATGTCTAAATTGCCTAAAATTCCACTTTATTCATCTTTTATATCAGAAAAAAGTCAGTAACATACTTCACCGAGAAAGACAGTGACCGCTTCAAAATCAAGTATGTACTCTTCGAGAACTATCATCAGTGGCCACGATTTTCATGTAAAAAAATTTTCCTCAAGTTAGTTTTAATCCAGGGGCCATAAAAATCACTTCCAGAAACAATGATATCAACAACTATTTACATCTCAGATACTACTTAAGATTTAGGCAAGTTCACAAGTATGGAAGGATTACAATACATCTATTTAAACCTACATATTCATCCCACCTCATTGAATTTGTCAGACCACACACTTTGTAAGTTGCTTTCGTCCATAGATCCTTTCTATGTCTATGAGCTCTGTTAGTGGGATCCATTGAGCACCATACCTTGGGATTTTAGCATTTCTCTCATGCCCACTATAGTTCCTGTTATTTGTCTTGTGTACAATGGCCAAAAACAAGAATAATAGTAAAAAGAGACCTAACTTTTGGCAAAAATACTCAAGATGTCATTTTTGTGCAGTTTTTAATGAGAAGATAATATTCTTCATTTGATCATGCTGTTATGCAAACCATAGTTGTCAAATTGGTCTTGTATTAAGTGTCAGTGTCACTTTCCGTATGGTATCAGGGTTGATCATGCTGTTATGCATTTTCTATGCATGGGAAAACGCATAGAAAATGGTGGAAATAGCATTGAAAAAATGTGAAAATACATAGAAAATCATGCAAAAACATAGGAAAATGTGAAATACATAGAAAATTTTCCTTTATTGTATGTATGTTGCATCAAATGTATGGTCTCATAAGATACAATCAAGATGAGATACATATGTACGCTTTTCATGTAAAAATATTGTATCTACTATTTATCATGTATAGAAAACAATGAAAACTGTATCGCAAATTTCAATGTGCATTTCTAAAATTTTAGAAAATGTATTTTTTGTAGATGGGAGATGAAAGCCCTACTTATACTGTGGATGAAGCCCTTGTGGCCATGGGATTGGAAATTTCCAAATTTTGGTGCTTGCTTATGCGGGGATGGGTTGGGTTTCCGAAGCAATGGAAATGATGCTTCTATCTTTGTTGGACCAGCAGTTCAGTCCGAGTGGGATCTTTCTTCTCGTGAAGAGAGCCTAATAACTAGCGTGGTATTTGCTGGCATGCTAGTTGGAGCATATTCATGGGGCATTGTTTCAGATAACCACGGACGAGGTGTGGCCTTTTCCATTTTCTCATTGTTTGTATTTTATCTCTGCTCACTTAAAAACCTTCCTTTTTTGGAATCTGTCTGATCAACAATGTAGCTAATAGCCTAATATCACATCTCCACAGGAAGTTGAGTGACTTACATGCTGCCTTATTTCTTTTTGGTTAATGTGATTATGCGAAAGATGTATAAAATTTGAATATGTAGCATATTCATGAACTTATTTTCCTTTCCCTACTGGAAGCATGGGTTTGATTCATGAAATCTGTTCTTACTTCCTGCTTTTACTTCTCTGTGAGGTTCCTTCGAAAAATTGAATATGACCATCAAGATTGTAGGGAATACAAGTTACTTGTTTTGCAATGTCTGAAAATGATTATGCAGAACTTTCACTTTGGCTATTGGACACCATGCTACTCTTCATGTTATTATTAAAGAGCACAAATTTTGCTTTTTTTTTATTTACTGGCCAGAGTTTCACTCCAGGTGTGCATATTTATATAATTTATAAGTCTGCATGTTTACAATTCACATATTACATGACACGGCATGTGCCTATCATAACAACAAAAGTCCAACATAGTTGAACATAATAAAACCTGGAAAATTGAGTCTTATATCTAGGGCCCAATTGGATGCTAGAAATGAAGGCGGAATTGGGCCTTAGATTTGGAATTGAGAAGTGGATAGAATATATCTCAAATTCCTATTCTAATAATGTTTTTATTATAAAGTTATATTTCAAGGAAAGCCTTTGTCAAGGTTTCTTGGTGTGAAATGAATTGTCTTCTTGTCCAACAAGGATTAGGGTTTAGAACTCTATAAATAGTTGTATAAGCTAATGTTTAGGCTTATGAGAGAGATGTGAGGTTTTCATTAGGGCTGCAACTTGGGTGGGTTGAGCCCGCCCAACCCGAACCCAACCCGGTCAATTGACGGGTTGGACAAATAATTTTTATACATAGGGTTGGGTTTGGGTTGGAAATATAACCCGATTTAAATCGGGTTGGGCTTGGGAAGGGGGTTGGGCAACCCGAACCCAACCGAACCCGATATATAATATATAATTTTTTAAAATATTTTATATGCATTAAATATGACATCATATGGTTTTTAACTATTGGTCATTTGGTGTGGACATAGGGGGCTTGTATGAAAAATTGCTGGAGATTTGTAAAATCGACCGAAGAAAGATGTGCTAAAAAAAACATAAGATGTGTTTTGTGGGAAAATTTTTCTTAAGGAAAAAAAAAAAATTAGTGGATAGTTATTTATATTTCTCAAAAAATTCTTACTAATCAAATGCACAAAAAATGCAAGAGAATTCACTTTCATTTTCCAGTCAATAAAACGAAGCCATATTGAATTTGCGGAATTGTAGGTGGAATTATGAGGTTAAAAAAATATGACCATGAGAAGTTAAATCATTCGACCATCATTTTGAACTACTATCTACTGCATCAACACAACTCTAACATTGTACTTCTAAACTTCCAACACCTACACTAGTTATGATTAAAGGCTAGTTTATAAAGATAATTCGTTATAATTTGACCGTGGGTTTAGAGAATGATTTCCCTTCATAAGGGTTGGAGATGCCTTTACACAATTCTCAAAACGGAGTTTTTTTTTTTTTCTTATATGACGTATATTTAGTTATGTGAATTCCACCCTTAAACTGGATGTGCACCTCACACGTCTTGTCTAATTCCCAAATATATGGTGTAGATTAATAACTTCTTCATCATAAATGTGATATTTTATATTAATATGAAAAAATTAATTTATGGTTTGACTAACGGTATATGATTTATGTGAGATTTGGTATACATATAGAAGGAAAAAAATTCTTATCTAACAATGGATTTCACAAAATGAAAATCACAGAGCTAGAATTATATAAAATTATCTATAGAGTTGTTTCCTAGACCCTCTTCAAGAGAGTATGGGACTTTTTTTGTTCTTGTTTTTTTTTTTTTTTTTTTTTTTTTTTTTGACGGTTAGGGTGTCCGGACTATCTTACGCACACCTCGATTAATCCTTCTTGAGCGATTTTAAGGGCGCACTCCAAAAAAGCACAACGGAAAATGAAACTCAAGATGTCCGAGTTTACAGCTCATTCTAGGACCATCTGAGCTGGTCTTCTTGGGTAAATCATTAACAATGGGAATCGTATGGGACTTACCTTGGTACCTATGGATAAATTATTTAAAATTATATAATTTCAATAAACAATAGATTTATGCCAAAAAGAAAAAAAGAAAAGAAAAGTTGGAAAGAACCAAATTTAAAATAAATAATAAAAAAAAGTTCTATTTCACTAAATTGTGTAGTCTATCTCCATCACATAATGGTATCAATGGGTCTGGAAGAGGAGTGAGTCTTCCATGTAACTATGATATGATCAGGTGGTGTCACAAGCCAATAAAAACCAAGTAAAATGGGATTGTGGGACCAAAATATACACTAATAATCTTATTTTATTTGGTTCTCATTAGCTTATAAAACCACCTAATTATACCGCAGTTACATGAAAGTTTTTCTCCCGGAAGAGGGGACCATGACCATTCATACATCACAGTCTTTTTATTTGCGTTGCATTGCAATAAAACTCCAGTCTTTATCAATCCAATTGCTATATTGGGGTTGGAACTTGTATTACCTGATGACATGGCGTGGGTGACAGGTTGCCAAGCATTCAATTGTCTATGGGTGGCCGACGTACACATTGGCAATTTTAGCTTAAATCACAAATTAAACATAGGACAAAATCTATACTACCTATAAAAAGATGAATGTAAGAAAAACTTTTGATTGACTAATATACTCTTATTTTAATTTTTAAATACACAACTACCCACCCTTCTGCATATATAGGAAATATAATAATATGAAAACTATAATTCTAAAACACATACCTTAATATATTATAAAACACATACCTTAATATATAAAACACAAATAGGAATTCAAAAATAAGAGGAAATTATATATGGTATTGTTAGAAAAGCAATAATGATAATATATATATGGTACTGTTAGAGAACTGCAAATTATAATATATAGTTGCCAAGACCTCATGGCCAACTCTTGCTATTCATCAAGCAACAAAAATCTGAAAAAACGAAAAAAGAGAGAGAGATGAGTGTGTGTGAGAAATAAAGTAGATAGAGAGAGAGGGAAGGACAAAAGAGAGAAACAGAGAAACAAAGAGATTTTTTTTATGTGTGTGTGTGTGCGTCTGTGTGTGTGTGTGTGTGTGAGAGATTAAAAAAATCTCTCCACTGATTTTTTTATGTGTGTGTGTGTGCATCTGTGTGCGTGCATGTGTGTGTAATAAAATTGGAGATATTTTTTTGTGTGTGTGTTTGTGTGTGTGCGCGCGCGTCTGTGTGCATGCGTGCGTATGTGTGTGCACGCATGTGTGTAATAAAATTAGAGAGATTTTTTTTATTTGGTTCACGCTTGTGTGTGTGAGTCTGTGTGTGAGAAACACAGAGAGAGAGAAAAGAGAGAGAGAGATTTTTTTATGTTGCCTAATGAGCCAAACTGAACCAATAGATTTTTGTATTTAATAATAGTCTTTTATTTTTGCAGTGCTTTCAAAAAGTCGTTCATAATATATAGTGAGGTATGTTAAATATTTCACATCATTTTACATTAAAATAGTATTATCTGTCAATTGAATTTTATTATTTTAAATGCATATTGTTACGTAAGATTGATAATCCTTTTAAATGCATACTGTTACATAAAATTGATAATGCAATATAGGTTTAATGCAATATATGACTGTCATGTTTTGCCTTTTTTTTTTTACTTTTTGTCTTCATATTTCTATCCGAAAATGAATTGAATTTCTAGATTGTATTCGAAAAGTTGTTCAAAGTATCGAGGTACATTATTTCTTCCAAAATATTTTAATGTAGATGAGCATTTTTTTTATATGCAATAAAGGCTATTGCTATTTCTCCTATTTGTAGGTGGCATTTTTTTTTTTGCATACTGTTATGTAATAGGATTAATGCAATATAAAATTGTTACGATTTGTTTATCTTTTTACTTTTTGTTTTTATCTATAAAAGGCTGAATCTCCCTTTTTTTTTAAAAAAAAAAAAATACATATCTACTCTTCCTTTAATTGAAACACATAGCAAACATTTTTATCATTTGGTAACAAATGAAAATTAGATTTTAACTCAAACTCTTAACAAATAAAAATTAGATTCTTACTCAATTCTTTTTCCTAGAGCAACTATCAAGTTGCATGATAATATATATGAATATAAACTCTTTAAATATTCTGTTTTATGAAGGGTTAAAAAAAAAAAATTCTGAATGTATATTTAAGGAGTTTTTAATTTTTCGTTGACAATTTTGATTATTAAAAAAAAAATGTACTTTTGAATTTTAAACTTTATCTTTTATGAAAAAAATATAAAATCTTTATGTATTTATTATTTTGTATAACTAATATTATTTAAAAATATTCACGTGCAACGCACGTGTGCTATATCTAGTTAAAAGAAAAAGGTGATAAAATGGTGAGTGCATGTTGGGACCTTAGTAATTGTATACTTCTTTAACCTAACACTGACACCTCGTCCAGGCATTATCCGAGGAAAGTGGTTTTGTCTAGTCTTATCTTCGAGTGAGTCTTCCATGCAATCATATTACGAGTTAATAAGAGAGAAGTAAAATGGTATTGTAGGGTTAAAAAGTATTTTGACGATTCCACTTTGTTCTATTTCCATTGACTTATGATATCACGTAGCTGTGTCCCAATTACATATAAGTTTTTTTCCTTATTTGCAAATGTCTTAGGCTCTATTTGGTTCATGGATTTTAACAAGGAAAAAAAATAAAATATGAGGAATTGTACTTTTTTTTATTTGGTTGCAAAGGAAAGTTGGTTGAAAAATAATAATTAAAATAATTTTGGCTTGGTATGATATCATCTTTTCCTTTCATTTTCTTTCCAACGCATTTTTTTTTCCCTTCTCTTGTTTTTTCCATGGTAAAATCCACGAACCGAATAGAGGGTTAGTGTCTTACATATGCAAAAATAGATGACCTTTAAGGATTCAAACACAAAATCTTCTATACTTATTAACTTCCCAAGTCATATAACGATTCAAGCTGTTATAATCGGGTCAATTATATATGTAGTGCTTTTAATGTTATGTGCACTTCAAAACTCTTATTCACAACTCGTATTTTGTAAAATCAACTGTTAGATTAGATAGCCATCTCTTGTAAACTATGCCTTCTCCTATAAACTACATATATCAAAAATCAAGTTGATTTGAAACTGATTGTCATTAATCCTAAACTTGCATTTTTTAATTAATAAAAATCCACATTTATGGATGGAACAACTCGATCTCAATCTCATATCAATTTGATTTTTGTCATGCATGGCCTATATACATATGAATAAAATTTAATTTAATAGTTGATTTCACAAATTACAACTCACTAGTAAAAGTCTTAAGAGTAATGCAAAGTTACATCGGATGTACTTCATATTAAAAGAACTGATTATATATATATATATATATATATATATATATATATATATATATACAGTATTGATCCCATCAGCACGTGCTGATGTAGGGATATATCAGCACGTGCTGATCTGGCCGTCCATTCCCTTAAATGCTCATCCAACGGCTGGCAATGCAAAGACCCGAAAACCCTTATGGAAACGGATCCTCCCTAACCCGCATACCACATTTGAGGGGAAAAACATGAATCGGCGCCAATTTTTTGCCAAAACCTCGTTGCATCCCGCCCTCCTCTACCTCTGGCGATTTGGTAAACCCTTCTTCCACAGTCGGTTTTGCAAGTGTTCATCTTCTCCAAATCAATCCGTCGCTGGTATTTGGGAGCAGGAACGGCCGTTGCAACTGTACCGGTCGCTGGCCATCGTCAGTCGCTTTCGGGAGTGAAAGTAGTAGATACCCTCCTCATTCCCGCCTCTGTCGCGACATCAGCGGAAGCCCTAGCTTTCTCATCCTCCATAATCCAGCCTCGGAAGCCAGCATTTTCCGGCGAAGCCTCCGGCGAGGACCACACAGCAGCGGGGAGGAGAGGTACGCAGACTTCCTTTTTTCTTTTTCTTGTTCTGTTTTTTTTCCTCGCTTGGTTTGCTTCATGTTTTCTCTCCCTTTGTTTTTCCAGCCAGCCTCCGAAGCCAGCATTTTCCGGGGAAGCCTCCGGCGAGGGCCACACAGTAGCGGGGAGGAGAGGTACGTTATTGAGGAAATGGTATTTGATGCCTCTTTTTTTAGGGTGTTTGCTAGGGTTTTAATTTTTGTTATTTTGTTTGTGAGGAAAAATTGTTGCTGCAGTTACTATGTTTTTTTTTTTGGTAAAGCTGAATTTTTTTTGGGGAAAAAATCAGTGTTTGGTTTTTCTGAGAAAATGTAGCAAAAGAAAGGACCAAATTTTCGCGATCCTTCAAGTTTTCAACATTTAATAGATTTTTTGTGCTACGGTTACATCTTGTTTGTTGGACCCTTAATTATTAGAATTTTTATCAAACAAGTAGACCTTCATTTCAACATTTATGTAATATATACTAAAATGTAGATAAAAGTTATCAATACATACGGACACTTGGCGTCCCAATAGTAGCCTTTCATGATTAATTTTACTGCTGCTTCTTGTTCTGCAATTTGGTTTGAGGATTTGTGCATTGAATTAGCGTTGGATTCGTTTGTTCTGGACATTAGTGAAACTTGCCTCTTGTGTGAAGTTAAATTGGTAGTTCTGCCAAGCTGATGGTACAATTTTTTCAAAGTTAATGCCTAGATCAATCATGGAATCTAGTTTAGGCATAATATTGCTTTAGTAGAATCGCATGTTGACGACATGGTCTATCCATCAAATTTTTTTTTAGGGTAAACAGAAAGAGTGGGTGGGGGAGGCGCAAAGCATTAAAATTTATTATGTCAGGAGGTTTCGTGCAGTTAAAAATAATGCAATTGTAGGTATCCCAAGGGTGGGAGACTGAAGTGGCATAATGAGGAGTAATCTTTTCATTATTATCTATTCAGTGATTTACTTGTTTTTTTATTTTTAATTTTAAATTATTATAACAATGTAGCATGCGTAGTATATATTGTAGTTTTAATTTTTCAATGTTCTAAATTGCTTCCTGTCCCTAAATAGAATGTTGTACCTGTGAGATTAATTTTATATATTAAATAATTTGAAATTGTATTCACGTACATGCAAATCCTTGCCGCAGATTTGTAGAAGTCCAATATAATTAAATGGCCAGTAGAAAGAGAAGTGGGAGGGCTGCGAAGCAGACTAATTTTGTAGTTGTTTTGTTATGTTATTTTTTTTGGGTTTTTATGACTTGCCATAATTGCGGTTAATGCTCACAAATATTGTAGGAGGTCTTGCAAGAACGGCCGGCCGACCCTTCTTGGACGAGAGCATCACAACCGACGACAAATGGTCACAGTCGGTCGCCCGCCCGCCAGGAATGTTAGGGTTTTCAAATATTTTCGCGAGCATACCTAAGACATCATTCCATTGCAAATCTTCCTAATAAGGGTCATATCAATTACACGTGTCAGCTGAAACCCTCCATTTGAGAAACGGTTCTCTCTCTCAACATATTGCAAGCGTGTCCAAATACCACTTTTGGTAGGTCCTTGTTGCCTTATATTTAATTATTTATTAGTCCGCGTTGGTTGGTTTGGTAATGACTATAGGGTTGCTGTTCTTCCTTATTTTTATTTATATTTTTATTCTTGTAGCTTATTGATTTTTTTTTCTTATTTCGGGTATGCCGTATGACATTGTATTTAGAACTATATATCGTGGTAATGCCTACAGGGTTTGGTCTAGGTTGGCAGAGAGATGTTGGGATGCAGGGATTTTGTAATTTGCTTTGGTGTTTTTTATTTTTTGCATATTTATTCTATTTTTGTGGGTTTTTTGGTTGAGTTATATGTTGTTGTGGCAGATGTGGAGTATGGTCTTACTTTTATGAGCTGAATTTGATTGGTGGTATTTGGGGGTTGGGATAATTATCATTTTTGAAGCTAAGCACCTTGTAATAGTCAGTTCTGGGTCGTAGTGTTTGCCTTTGTAGATATATGAAAATTTAGTTATAAGTGGCTGAAACTATTATTTCCCCTATACACATTTTGAATTGGTTTGGTAATGTTGTTTTTCTTTGTTTTGCGTGAACTGCGGTGAACTGCATGGTTTGAATACTAATGTGAATTTGGGCACTATGGACATGATATGCGTGTGTAAGGTATTTTATATTTGTTGGAGTAAGGCCTTAGTTAACACTTGCAATCGTTTGAATCCAAATAACATAAATATAGTGTGAAACATTGATTATTAGTAGGGTTGTTAATCCTTTTTACAGAGAAGTGATCATTCTCATTAATTAAGTTGTCCAATTTTATATTATTTCACTCACCTACATATAGAATTGTTTCATCCTATTAATTGTACTGACAATCGGTTTTCGAATGAGCGGCAAATGAGATTAGGAGATAAAGTATAGGACATGGGTTTGGGGAAATAATGGGCAAGAAAAAAAAAAGGAAGATTCAGTACTAAACCCTGTGAACGTTTTTAGCCAGATCTACATTTAAAGCTTGTTGGATGGAATGGGTAGTATGTTTAAGTAGGCAGTGGGGCAACAGGGTTGCTCTCCATCAATGGTGATGGTCTATTATCATTTAAATGTTATTTTTGAAGAAAGTGGCGCAAACATAGAAATCCAAGGTTCTCTGCCTTGTAATAAATATTTTTTATTTTTTAAATGCAAATCTGGCTATACTAGGTGTGGTATGCATTAGTAGTTATTTTGGTATACCTATTTTAGTGTTGGGGGTTGTGGTTGTTGTTGATGGTGTTAGAATAGATGCTTTTCACACTACCTCAATATCTTCAAATTTACTATCCTCTTTATTTTATAAGCAACCTTGAAATTTTATCTTCTTTTACAAGCATTGGAACTCGGCCTTCCAAATGCCATTAATGTTTTGTGTTGCATTTCAACCAAATAGTATGTTATTTATGTTTTGTGTTAAGATTTTATGAAGATAATGATTTCATTTGTATATAATAGGTAGGATAACCATGCATTAGTATGATTGTCTTATAATGTTGAGTTGACAATGCCTTATTATGGTTTTGCTTTGACCAGATCAATGGAGGACTTTGAGGTTGAATTAGGAGATGAAAGTGAAGAACCACAAACACAACCAATTGATTCATCCTCAATCAATTCGCAGAATTTGTATATTCCTACAGTAATGCATGGACACAAACCATTCGTTGGGCAAGAGTTTGACTCATTGGATAATGTTCATTACTTTTATAACAATTATGCAAGGCAAGGGGGATTTAGTGTTCGAATAGGTGGTAGTCACAAGAAGGATAATGTAGTAGTACGAAAGGAGTATATGTGCTCAAAAGAAGGGGAGAAAATAGTTCGAAATTCTAAACAACCAAAGAGGCGTCGAGGCCTAACACGAGAGGGTTGTAATGCAAAACTAGCTGTTGTGAAAGCAGGGGCAAAATTTAGAGTCACTGTATTTGTTGAGCCTCACAACCACAGTTTTTCAACGCCTGGAAAAGTGCAGCTTTTGCCATCGCATCGACATGTCTCATTAGCACAAAGGTCATTGGCACAACAACTGTCTGATGCAAATATCCCTACATGCCAGCAAATGAGTATTTTGGAGTTGCAGTCAGGTGGTTTGCAAAATATTGGATGCACTGAGCGGGATATAAGGAATGCTAGAAGAAATGTAAGGAAAGCAAACGATGGGCATGATGCAGATATGTTGAATGAATATTTTCTTGCTCAAAAAGAAAAGAATCCCTATTTTACATATACGATTGAGACAGATGATGAGAATCGAATCTCTCATATATTTTGGGCAGATGCAACTAGTAGGGAGGCATATAAAGTGTTTGGGGATGTTGTAGTATTCGACACTACACACAGCACAAATCGGTATGAAATGATTTTCGCACCAATTTTGGGAGTTAACCATCATGGGCAAACAATAACATTTGGTTGTGGGTTCCTATGTGATGAGAGCCATGAAAGTTTTATTTGGCTTTTTGAGCAATGGATGAAAGCAATGCCAGGAGGTCCCCCGAAGATGATCATTACTGATCAAGATCCTGCCATGGAGATAGCGATTAAAAATGTACTCCCAAACACCACTCATAGGTTTTGCATTTGGCATATTTTGAAAAAGTTCTCTGAAAAGCTTGATTATGCCACTTATGACCGGCACTACCAAAGCTTTCGCAACTGTATTTGGGATTCAGAGAACCCACAGGAATTTGAGGCTAGATGGGTGGATCTTATTGAAAAAAGTGAGCTACAAGGACATGGTTGGTTAACAACAATGTTTAATTTGCGAGAGAGGTGGATTCCTGCGTTTGTGAAACACATTTTCTCTGCTAGAATGTCAGCTAGTCAAAGAGCAGAGACTAATCATGCATTTTTCAAGAAGTATGTGGATAAGAGAAATTCTTTAATGGATTTTATCACGAGGTTTGACAGGGCACTTGCACGACAGAGGTATATTGAGTTACAATCCGACCATATTGATCATCACGAACACCCCATTTTGCGGACCCCGTTTGCATTAGAGAATCAAATGGTTGATGTTTATACACGTGCAATCTTTGAAAAATTCCAAGTAGAGTTGTGGGAATCTATGAAGTGTGGGGGGATCGTGAAGGTTGATGATGAGAGACAGACAATATATGAGGTTCAAAGGCATGTGTTAGATGATGGAAGAAGCAGGCAAAAGCAAAATGCAGAAAAAGAATTACCTGACAGGTTAAGGGTGATCGTGGAAGACAAGAAGTCTGATATTGTATCTTGTAGTTGTAAGAATTTTGAGTGGGAGGGGATTCCATGTAGACACATGTTGCATTATTTAATTTTTAGAAAACAATACACCAAGTTACCGAGTAAATATATATTGAATAGGTGGACAAAAGGTGCAAAAAGGGTCAAATTAATGGAAGGGAGTGGGGTGAACATGGAAGATGGGGGTGATAGAGGCTTGTTAGTTCGGCGTAATGAATTATATCAACTTTTTGCAAGTGTAGTTGATATGGCCGTTGTAAGTGTAGAGGGAACCGAGCTACTGAAAGGGGAGTTGATGTCTATTCAATGCAGAATGAAATCACAATCTATTCCAGATGGTAGCAACAATTTGGGAATTGGTAGCAACAATTTGGGAATTGGGAGCAACAATTTGGGTATTGGTACTCGAAGCACTACTATAACTTCCCCTCCAGTGTTGTTAGAGCCTAACAAAGTTAGGGCTAAAGGGTCGGGTAAGAGGATAAAAGGAGGAAAGGAAAAGACAATGGAACAAAATTTGCGAAAATGCCATGCATGCAATAAATGGGGACAGTCGCATGACAAACGGAATTGTCCACAAAAATTGAACCCGTAAGTTTACTCATATAGTTTGTGCAATTAATTCAAAATTTTAGTAATATTGTTGTATAACAATATTTATGTACTTGATTAACATGTTAGACCTACTCCTATCCACAATGCTGGAAGTTCATGCGGTCCCTCTTTAAACGAGGATGGATATTCAGTTACAGGTAAGTGAATAAGATTCAATGGGTGTTATATGTGTAATATTTATTTACTTGATTTTAACTCTATGTTATACTTTATCCATTGATACTATTACTAACCATTTTTTTTTTTTATGTTTTGCAGATTTGGCGTGAATTCAAGCTCACACTGTTGGGAGTGACTTTGTTGGCAGGCGTTATATTGGAGGGGACATTTTATTTGGGGGTGTTATTAGGGGGAATTTTTTGTATAGCAAAAGTTTGTGTTTTGAGAAATATGGGATTTGCTCATCCAGTTTTATTTTTTCATACCATTAAGGTTTCTTGTGTGGTGTGAAGTAACTACATGTGTCAATTAGTTTCGACACGTTCATGTAATGTTAATTTTTTGTATAAATGATCAATTAACATTGATCATTTAGGGAAAAAAATGGGTTTCTATTTATACCATTTATACGTTCATGTAATATTACTTTGGCTTGTTGGGTGTTATTATGGGGAATATTTTGTATACATAACGTTTGTGTTTTCCAGAAATATGGGATTCCCTCATGCACTTAGAATTTTTCACACCTTTCTGGTCAGGTTGAAGGTTTCTTGTATATCGTGAACTACTATATATTTGAACCATTTTGGAGAATTTACATGTTCATGTAATATTCATTTTTTGTATAAATGATCAACGTTAATTGATCCTTCATTTGATTGTGAAATTTACAGGCATTTGTGTCTTGTATAAATGATTAGTTAAACCATTTTTTACAATAAACTGATGACAACGTTAGGATTTTTTGGAACTTGAAGCAATGTTAGGATTTTCGTTGTTATTGTTATATTATATTGGATTATTAGGTTAAATAGCAACTTAGCATGAAAGCATATGTAGTATTGATAAGGTATACAGGAGTGTTGGTGTAGGTGGTGATGTGGGAATAGTGGTGGTTGTGACTTGTGAGGGTGATGGTTGTGATGGTTGTTGCGAGATGTTGGCAATGGTTCTATTGCTGAATGTGGTCGTGTTATTTATTGTTTTGTGTTGATGTAGTTGGAGCGTTGGAGTGTTTATGGTTGTGGGAGGACTTATGTACTGTTGGTGGCAATGGTGGCCTTGGTGTTGGTATAATGGTGGTGAACAGAGGTGATGTTTATAATTGCCTTTACTTTGATGGTAGCATTAGCGGCTAGAGTTGGTGAAGTTGGTAGGGGTATTATAATGTTGGTGGACGAGTGGTGCCAGTAGTAGGGGGGATAGTACAAACTTTGGGCTTGCCTTCATCAAGATCTTCGTGAAATAAAATGAAATGCATGACGACTGAGTTGCTTTTAAAGACTTACAAACATGCCGTTTGCTTGACTACAAACATCAAATGGAGTACTACAAACATGCCATTTGATTGCCTACAAACCTACTTTTCAGTACTACAAATGGACTGTGAAGGTTCAAGTGTTCCCTAGGTAAAAAGAGACTGCGTTCCTACCCACCCGCCAATCATTGGCATGGTGATCATAACACAAAATCCGTGATGGAAAATCATTACTGATTTGCTTTTAATTTGCTTTTAAACAGCTACAAACATGCCTTTTGATTGACTACAACCATAAAATTGAGTAGTACACACCTGGCATTTAAATGACTACAAACCTACCATTGAGTACTACCTATGGGAATGTTTACTGCACGAGTCACTGACCAAAAAAATTAAGCTCCTAGCTACCCATATTCATCAACCTCTTCATGAAATAAAATGAAATACGTGATTGAAAATCACTACTGCATTGCTTTTACAGAGTTACAAACATGTTATCTGTTCATCTACCAACGTACAACTATGTAGTACAAACATATCATCTCATTGACTACAAACCTACAATTGAGTAGTACAAATGGAAATGTTTAATGAATGAGTGTTCCGTGACCAAATAATTAAGTTGGTAGCCACCCCCAATCATGAATATGTTCATGAAATGAAATGGAATGCACGCTGAAAAATCACAACCTTTATTGGCTTTGTTTCATATCGTTACAAACATACCATTTGATCGACTACCAATCTACAATTGAGTATTACAAATATGCTATTTAAAAGACTACAACCTACAATTGAGTACTACAAACGGGCATGTTTAATGAATGACTCTTCCCTGACAAAAAATATTAAGTTGGTAGCCACCTTGAATCATCAATATCTTCATGAAATGTAATGAATTTGTAAATTACATGTGTTTCGATTGGCATATTCCGTGTCAAATATATCTGTTTAGCGTCATTTGTTGATTTAAGATGAGCAACGCGGCTAAGATCACTCGATTCACTACGTCAAGATAGGCATCTCGCGTTCATATGTCATTTAAGTGTCTATACAAGCCAAATTTTAATCAATTAAGTTGTTTTTTGAGTCATAATATATGCTTTGCAGAAATAGAAAATTATTTTGACATTGTTTTAAACCTTTTTAGGAAAATTTCATGAAGCTACGATCGATCCTGGAAAAATGACGATCGATCGTAGATACTTTATTTAAACTGTTTTAACTTCTGTTTTTAAGGATCGATCGTCGACTGAGGAGGATCGATCGTGAAGTGCCCAGAATAGCATGTTTCGTTCTGTTTTTCAAGATCGATCGTGGACTGAGGAGGATCGATCGTGAAGTGCCCATATTAGCATGTTTGCTTCTGTTTTTCAAGATCGATCGTGGACGATCGATCCATAAGTACCCAGAATAGATTGTTTGCTTCTGTTTTTAAGGATCGATCGTCTGGTCATGGGACGATCGATCGTGGATCCTAAAAATTTGTTTTACAAATTTTTGTAACTTCCCTATTTGACCTACCTATAACAATTTTTGTAGTTACATATAATCCAAAGGTTCCTCTGAGAAATTTACATATAATGAAACTATTTGGAATTTATTTTAGTTTATTTTTTTATACATAGTATTATATTTATCATGCGTCTTTTCCCGATGTTACACATTTTTGGTATGAAACCCATCAAGTTAACTAATTCAATAGTTACAGCTAATAAATTGAATAATTTTGTATGAAAAATTGTACAAAATTAAACTCACAATAAAATAGTTTCAAGTTTATTTAATTTTTAACTGGTACATGTAAATATGTAATCAATGATCCCTGCATAGTTTTTTGATACATAAATTTACTTTCATCATGGGTTTTGTTTGAAAAGGCTAAAGGAAGAGATTTCAAACATATTAATATTATTAGACATCGATATCTAGATTGAAAGTTATGTCATTTCAAAATTTCAAAACAAAAAATAACACTTAATGGTAAATTTGCTGCATATACTAATGCCTCTATAAGTCTTAGGAAAATAGACTTTTCGCGTATTTCCCCTTTTTTCTTTATTTTTGTTTTTATTTTTTATTTATTTTTTGCTTGGGTCCCCCATTGGAGTTTTTCGTACTTGGGTTCTTGGCCATTGGTTCCGGGCGGGGTTTTTTTTTGTTGTTTTGGGTTCGGGTTGGTTCTTGTACCCAGTTGTTTGTCGGGTTTGAAAACCATTTTGTTTTTTTATTTTGTTTTTCCTCTTTTATTTTCTTTTTACTGTTTCTCTCTCCCCGACGAACCCATTTCGAGCCCTAGAGTTGTTCCGGTGACCCTATTGCTGCCTTATCCGGTGACTGGCGCCGCCCTTCCCCTTTTCTTTCCGGTGACCCTCGTCCGCGGTGCCTCTCGTCGGTGCCTCCTTGCCCTCACTCGCCGCCGTTCCTCCCTTGATGCTTGCCTCTCTGGTTCTTCCAGTCGTTGGTTTGCTGCGCTCGTTCATCTCCGGTATCCGCAATTCCGGCGCCGTGCCTGCCGACGTCTGCTGTGCGTCTCACGGTTTGGGTTGCTTCACCTCTACTTCTGGGTAAGCATTCCCGCCATATCTCCTGTTCGTTTTTTGTGCTCGCATCCCTATCGCAGTGTATTTATCTCTTGGACTTTCTGTGGCCTCTCAAGCTTGTTCTTTTTGACACTTTGGGCCTCGTCTGGGGTTGGTGTACCTACCTTGCCTCTCGGGTGTAGTCTGTGGATATTTGGTTTTCGGTGGTAGGGGTTTTGGTGCTGCCGTTGGTGCTTGGACTCGGCTTGGCAAATTTTGTTGCGGCTGCGGACTGGAATTGGTTTTTAGTTGGGCCTTCCCCATTCCCTGTATTGTTGTGGCCCTTGCCTATTCATTTCGAGTGTTGGGCTTGGTATTGCTGTGGTGTCTGCTCTTGGGAGTGACAGTGTTGTCAGATTTTGCTTGGGTTCCCCCTCTTCCCTGCATTGTGTTGGCCCATTGCAAGTTGGATTTGGACTGGTGTGTGCGTTGGCTGTGCATTTGTGTTGATTTGGGCATTCCATTGCTCTAGACAGTGGCTTGGATCTGATGTCCTAGCACTGGCCTTCACTGAATTGTATCTCATTAGGACTTGACTGGCAGTGGTGCTTATTGGGCCTACGTTTCCGCTTGGTTGCAGTTCTGTGCTTCAGGGTTTGGGCTGGTTGATTGCTGGGTTGGCAGATTGGTGATCTGCATTTGTTTTCTCTCCTCATGTTGCTTGAACTTGGTTTGGTATTGGCTGTGGTGGTGGCTGGTGGAGTTGGCCGTGGCCGTGGACGTGGACGTGGACCTGGACGTGGACGCTCCAAGGGTATTGTTATTTCCGATTCTGCTGATGGTACAGGCCGTCGACATAGCCGTGGACAGACCCCTGCCTCTGACAAAGGCAAGGGGAAGGCTGTTCTTAGTAGGAGTAGATCGAAGAAGCGACCCACTCGCTCTCCCACTACTTCTGAGTCATCTGAGAGGTCTAGTGAACATAGTGAGGAGGAGCTTGAGCATTTATCAGCTGATATTGCTGCCCCTGTCGATGAGACTGACTATGGCGCTGCCCCTCCTGTTGGCCCAGGGACCGATGTCCTTGCAGATATGGTGATGGACACATCTGTTATTGAGTCCTGGTGGCACTCTGCTGAACAGAAGCAGTCATTTCTCTCTTTGTACTCCAAGCGTCCAGTGTTGGGAGAGCGTGTGGTTGATCTAGATGGGGTTGGCAATGGGTTTGTCAACATGATTTTTCAGCGTCGTCACTGGCGTCCTATTTTGAATTTGAGGGGGCGTATTTATTTCCGCCTAGTTCAGATTTTTTATGCCAATATGTATCAACAAAATACTGATACGTGGGTTCTTCGTTCACATGTGTTGGGCATTGATATTGAGTTTTCTGCTGAGTCGGTTGCTCGCTTTCTTGGACTGCGTCGAGTCCCTTCTCCTGACATTCCGAATGACAAAATCACGCAGACTCCGGCTATCTCTGTTGTGTACAACACTTTATGTGGTCAGACTGTTGAGGTCCGGGGTGCCTTGCGTGCTAGTTTGATGACAGAAAATTATCAGGTGCTTCACAAGGTCGTTTGTAACACTATTCTCCTGACAACACATCAGTCTGAAGTTACTGTGGAGCGTGCTCGTTTCCTATATGCTCTTGGTACGGGTGGTACTGTCGATTTACCTGCTCTGATCGTCAAACTCGTTTATCAGGCCACTACTGTTACTAAACCGTCTATTGGGTTACCGTTTGGCCTTGTCGTCTCAAATTTTCTTCTATCTCAGGGTGTACCCGTGGACATTCAGTCTTGTGCCCAGCAGGGTGTGATTTCTGCTGTGACCTTGAAGCAGAGTCGGGGCCAGCGTCAGGGTAAGCAGGCTCGGTTGTCTTCTGCCTCTGCTCCTTATGTGCCTCCTGCTCCTGATCAGTCTGCTCCTATTGATCCTTCCCCACCGCCTCCTGATCATTCGGCTCGTATGATGGACTTACTTACTGAGATCCTGGATCGGATTGGGCGGATCGAGGACGTTTTGGTTGCCCGTGGTGGCCCTTTGCCTCCCTTGCCTCCTCGGAGTCGGGGTGGTGATTCTTAGGGGTTTTTTTTTTTTTTTTTTGCTCTCCTCGTTGTTTTGGTGGTAGTGGTTGGCCATGTAGTTGTGGCATTTTGAGGTGTTCTGCTTTATCTACGTCAGTGTGCTTCTTGTTCTTCCATCCTTTGTCCATTACTGACAACAAGGGGGAGATGAGTTGGTGTTGTTATAGATGCTATATATGCTATAGATACTACTTGTGGTTGCCCATATAGTTGCTCTCCATATTAAACATAGTAAATGTCAAATTGTTCTTAGAATCTCCATGTTATATTTTTTAAATTAATATGACTACTGAATTGTTATGCATGAATACGGATAGATGGAAACTGTTTATTTGATAGATGGAAAATGTTGAACACAACAAGAAGTCTGCACATTGGCCGGCTTTATAAAATATATAGTGTCGTTGCAATTGATAGCTTTCAGCAAGTAAATTTATGTTGTCTGTGAATGTAGTGAGTACAGATAAAAAGTTTTCACCTTTAAAGAATAGAGTAACAAAAAGAATGACTAAATTTATATACCAAATTCATTACCAAGATGGGATGAAAGAAAATAGGTCACTATGGATGCAAGTGAATTGATACATCTACATTAAAAGAAATGAAATTGAGCCATTATACATGACCAAATCACTGTACAAATCTATAAAGAGAGGTACATGGTCAACACGACACATACTTTAGCAAAACACTTCCATTAACGATACTTTATAAAAATAAGGACACCTCCTTAAACAAAATTAATAAGCAAACGCAAATTTATTAAAAGATAAAATGTTCAGAAAATGGAAGATTTTGTTGGAATAAATATAAAAAGCTTTTAAAAATTATGTAACGATCGATCGTGGATTTATGACGATCGATCGTAAAGTGGCCAAAATGGCCTGGCATCTTCTGGTTTTCAAGATCGATCGTCGACGATCGATCCTGAAGTGATAGATTTGTCTGTTCGATTCTGTTTTTTAAGATCGATCGTTGGATCTGGAAGATCGATCCTCAAGTGGCCACAATTGGCTGTTTGCTTCTGTTATTGAGGATCGATCGTTGACGATCGATCCTAACGGGCGCAGATTTGGCTGTTGGATTCTGTTTTTTAAGATCGATCGTCGGCCGTGGACGATCGATCGTGAAATGCCCACACTTGCATGTGTGCTTCTGTTATTGACGATCGATCGTGGAAGATCGATCATGAAGTGCACATAATTGCATGTTTGCTTCTGTTTTTCAGGATCGATCGTCAACGATCGACCGTGAAGTCCACTTAATAGCAGGTTTGCTTCTGTTTTTAAGAATCGATCGTCCACGATCGATCGTACAGTCCACTTAATTGGACTTCTGCCTTGCTTTGAATCCAGTACAAACATCGCATCTGACGGACCACAAATCTAGATCTGGTTACTACAAACTTTGCATATGATGGACTACAAACCCACAATTCCATTCGACAAATGGGAACGATTAATGAAACGAACAAATTAAGTTGCTAGCCAACCTGAATCATAAAGATGTTCATGAAAGTAAAACAAATGCGGGCTGGAAAATCACACCCTTTATTGGAATACTGCCTTGCTTTGAATCCAGTACAAACATGTGATCTGATAGACTACAAACGTAGATCTGAGTAATACAAACTTTGCATCTGATGGACTACAAACCCACAATTCCATTCGACAAATGGGAACGATTAATGAAATGAACAAATTAAGTTGCTAGCCAACCTGAATCATACAGATGTTCATGAAAGTAAAACAAATGCGGGCTGGAACATCACACCCTTTATTGGACTACTGACTTGCATTGAATCTAGTACAAACATAGCATCTGATGGACTACAAACCTAAATCTGGTCACTACAAACTTGGCATCTGATGGACTACAAACCCACATTTCAGTCCGACAAATGGGAATGATTAATGAAATGAACAAATTAAGTTGCTAGCCAACCTGAATCATACAGATGTTCATAAAAGTAAAACAAATGCGGGCTGGAACATCACACCCTTTATTGGACTACTGACTTGCATTGAATCTAGTACAAACATAGCATCTGATGGACTACAAACCTAAATCTGGTCACTACAAACTTGGCATCTGATGGACTACAAACCCACATTTCAGTCCGACAAATGGGAATGATTAATGAAATGAACAAATTAAGTTGCTAGCCAACCTGAATCATACAGATGTTCATGAAAGTAAAACAAATGCGGGCTGGAACATCACACCCTTTATTGGACTACTGACTTGCATTGAATCTAGTACAAACATAGCATCTGATGGACTACAAACCTAAATCTGGTCACTACAAACTTGGCATCTGATGGACTACAAACCCACATTTCAGTCCGACAAATGGGAATGATTAATGAAATGAACAAATTAAGTTGCTAGCCAACCTGAATCATACAGATGTTCATGAAAGTAAAACAAATGCGGGCTGGAACATCACACCCTTTATTGGACTACTGACTTGCATTGAATCTAGTACAAACATAGCATCTGATGGACTACAAACCTAAATCTGGTCACTACAAACTTGGCATCTGATGGACTACAAACCCACATTTCAGTCCGACAAATGGGAATGATTAATGAAATGAACAAATTAAGTTGCTAGCCAACCTGAATCATACAGATGTTCATGAAAGTAAAACAAATGCGGGTTGGAACATCACACCCTTTATTGGAATACTGCCTTGCTTTGAATCCAGTACAAACATGTAATCTGATAGACTACAAACGTAGATCTGAGTAATACAAACTTTTCATCTGATGGACTACAAACCCACAATTCCATTCGACAAATGGGAACGATTAATGAAATGAACAAATTAAGTTGCTAGCCAACCTGAATCATACAGATGTTCATGAAAGTAAAACAAATGCGGGCTGGAACATCACACCCTTTATTGGAATACTGCCTTGCTTTGAATCCAGTACAAACATGTAATCTGATAGACTACAAACTTAGATCTGAGTAATACAAATTTTGCATCTGATGGACTACAAACCCACAATTCCATTCGACAAATGGGAACGATTAATGAAATGAACAAATTAAGTTGCTAGCCAACCTGAATCATACAGATGTTCATGAAAGTAAAACAAATGCGGGCTGGAACATCACACCCTTTATTGGACTACTGACTTGCTTTGAATCTAGTACAAACATAGCATCTGATAGACTACAAACCTAGATCTGGTCACTACAAACTTTGTATCTGATGGACTACAAACCCACAATTCAGTCCGACAGATGGGAATGATTAATGAAATGAACAAATTAAGTTGCTAGCCAACCTGAATCATACAGATGTTCATGAAAGTAAAACAAATGCGTGCTGGAACATCACACCCTTTATTGGACTACTGCCTTGCTTTGAATCCAGTACAAACATAGCATCTGATGGACTACAAACCCAAAATTCAGTCCGACAAATGTAACACTTTAACTGAAATTAAAATCATATAAATATTCATTATTTGTTAGGATATGGCTGCGTTCGGTGGCGGTGAGTTGTCGTCCAGTAGCTTCAGCCATTTCAGTTGATAGTTGAAGCATCATGTAGCGACATTTACTTATCAGCATGTTGTTGTTTTCAATCCTTATTTGGGCGACCGCCGCTTTATACTCGGCCTTATTTCTTCTTGGCATGGAAACTGACTGGCAATGAAGGATCGGTGCACCTAGGATGGAAAGTTCACTTACTAATCTTTCTTGCTCCTTCGTCCTGAACACCCACTCACAACGTAAACCAACATAATATTCCTTGGGATCAGTGTATCTTTCATTCCAATATGCATCATGATATACCGGTAGTAGCCACAATCGCCGACCCCGTGAGGATTGAGAGCCACCAATGCCCCTATTTGCCATTGTGACCAATTTATGACTATGAATAGCCAATTTATAGATAAAGTAAAACAAACTACGTAAAAAAATATTGGGGTAATTACATACTCGGCAATCTATATGTAAATAGTTATAGTGACACTTTTATTGGTAGTAGTCATTCACTTGTTAAAATTAATAGTAACTCATCACAGGCACACAGTTGCCTATCACATGCACATAGTAGTATGTTATGCAGTACAATAATGCTATGAACTGCTGATGTGTTTGCAATATTAGTCCTATAGTGACATGCAGCCATAAAGAACAAAAAAATAATTATTCAAAAAAGAAAGAAATTCTGTGTTCATGTGCAGTACAATAATGCTATGAACTGCTGATCTGTTTGCAATATCAGTCCTATAGTCACATGCACACATAAAAAACAAAAAATAATTAGTCAAAAAAAGCAAGAAATACTGTGTTCATGTGACTTTTGCCTAACTTTTCCATAATGGACGGGTATGCAATGTGGGCATAAAAGGATTCTACTTTTGTGCCTATTTGAAAATATCACGTATATATGACTGTAACTGCCCTATACATAAGGGGCCAGCTTGAAGAGTGAAGGTGTCTCAAAGTTATTCACTAAAGTCATCATGACATACCGAGTGCGTGATATTTTCCAGGCAATGGGTCGTCATTGGCATGGTGATGATGACTTCAACTATCCATTGGATCCGAATCGACGTTATTCACCTGGTACTGTTGATATAATGCGGAGTGAATTATCTTATCGAATCAGGCAGGCCGAAGTTCTTATTGAAGATTGTCGGGAAAAAAATCTGCGAATTCCCCGTCAATTGGCTAAACACATGCCAATTGACACTCCTCTACAGCTACAAATGGCATTGCATCGATTCCGGGAGGAGGTCAATCGGATGCAAATGCGACGACAAAGATATGACTTTCAGTGGGCTGCACGAGAGCGGGCCGAAGAGGGCTTAATGGCAGATGCACAAATTTATTGGAGCGCAAGCATAAGTGATGAATATAAAACTGACATTGACATGTCAGACGAAGATTAAAATATAACTACCTCTATTGTAGCATAAGTGTGATGCTTATAGATATTTTATAGCATATCCGTAGTCCATAACATGTTGAGATTTTACATCAATGAAGATGTTGAGGTTCTAATTTCATGACTCGTTTCGTATTTGTAGTAGTCAATTGTAGGTGTCTAATCCATGAAATGGCATGTTTGTTGCTCTGTCAATGAATGTTAGTAGTCCAATGAATATTGAGATTTTCCATGAAGGCTGTCAATAAAATATTGGTGAATGGGGTGGGCCAGCCACATGATTTTTAGGTTACGCCACACGCATTCATGAACTTAGAGGCAAGAGACAAAGCAAGTTCAAATTAGGTAACCAATTTACAACTTCTCCTCCAACCTTTAACCCTCTAGTTGGTAAGGGTATTTGTTAAGGGAAAGAAAATACAAGGCAAAAAAAGGAAACATCAATTTCAATATGAAATGAACTAAAATTCGACAAATAAAACATGAAAGGAAAGTGAATCACTCATATTAATTATAAAACCATCATTTTCATTTCATTGGATTATAATAACAAGGTGTCAAACGTCACCATCCACTTGACCTAACTACTCATACAATATTTTAATCATACAATATTTGAGAAGTTAAACTTAAGAACACATATAGAAAAGGCAAAAAAGTGAAAAAATTTTCACTTTTTGCCATTGTGCATGATTCAACTACACATAATTAGAAAGAAGAAGCCATCTGCTGGAAAAACAAAAATAAAAATAAAAATAAAAAGGGACGAAATATATAGTGTCATCATCCAAAAAAGATTAAGTGTTAATTTAGTCTCCCATTTCTTTGACTTTATAAAAGCAAAATATCCCATGCCTCTCTCTATCTATCTCTGTCTCTCTCCCCCTATATCTCATCCACACACCTGCAAAAGGCAAAATCCAAATTAAAAATAGAGTAAACAAGCATATAATGAGATCAATCAAACATTCAGGGTCACACCTCCATAACAAAATTACAATCCATGGCAACCTAAAGGACAACAGTGAGTCCTCCAAGCTCCCGTAAGTTTTCCTTCAGGTTTCCCCCACTCTTCCTTTTGTATCGAATGTGTCTGAATGAATACATACCAACATTTAAAAACAAATTAGCAACGAGGAAGGGTAAAAGCCGACGAATTAATCTTAAAGACATAACGGATATAGAAATCCACCAAAAACATTATTTCAATTACATGCTCACAAAAGTTGTATTGATGTTTATTTTTATATACAGCATTACATAGGAATATGAAAAGCTAAAACTATTAAAGGAGTTATAGAAGGAAAAAAGAAACTTGTAGCAAGTACAAGAAAAATGGGAACTAGAGAATGAAGAAAGAAGCAAGTCAGTCAACAACATGTCAAAAGCAGGATAACAAAATATGGGAAAATAGAAAGACTGTATAAATCTTGATAAATGGTCCAACTATAAGATAAGAACGCTTGCTAAGCAAACCACCATTCCTTATAGGTGTGCAATGGGGGACAAATGCTGCATGGATGAGCAGAGGAGTTTCTACTTTTAAACAATCTTGCTCACACTAGTTTCATGTATTACTAAGAATAAAATAAACGACACCTTCTAATTCATTCCCCTACCCAACATCTCACATGCAACACGCCGATCTTCGTTCATCTGAAACTATAAAGTAATCTATCCCCATTTGATTCAATTGAAACCTGCATGAAAGACAACCATTCGTATCATCCTGTTGTATATCCCAATATAAGATAAATTTCAACTACACAATACTGTGATGATCCACTCTCACCTTTTTTATTATATCATGCTTCTATTGATTATTTGCTAATCCAAGTAATGCAACAAAAATTGACATAATGATGCAGTAAAAAAATATTGGGTATCAACTTACTACCTATGTTCATGCTAGTGATATCCAAATCCTTACTTTCCAATGGGGTATGCATACCATGACAAGACGCGCTCCATGTCTTTCTCCGGACGTAGGAATGTATATGTATCTACTAGCCTTCCCCTGAGGCGTAATCCACATAAATTAGGACGTTATGTTCAAAACTTCAACTCCATTAGTACGAATATTAAAAATCAACAACTCAATTACTTAAGTAGAAAGAAGTCAAAGCGCAAAAGTTCAAGCTTCAGTCATAAGTCGACTGCAAAGACTGCCGAATGGACCTATAGCATATGTTTCGTATTTAAGAAACCAAACATAGGACATGGTTTCAAAAGCAACATTTTTCATGATTAGTTTGTCTTTGTTTGCTGGATAAGAGATTTTTTGAATAATAACTTGACATTGAACATAACAGAAACCTGAATTTTATAAAAAATATGTGGACAAAAGTATGTGTAACTAGTGGGTGGGAAGAATGATGAGTAGCAATACCTCTAAACACGTGCACGCACACACAAATACAGAGAGAGAAAGAGGATCAAAAGCATAGTTTCATACATCATTCACTGATAAGTAGAATAAAGTACTGGAAGAAATGAATCCCAAACAGTATGGCGCTCTATCTTCGGTCAGGATTTAGCTTTTGAGGCTTCACGCCGCTTATTCCTACCACCTTTCAATGCAGTAGCACAAACAGTATCTCGCACCAAATTTAAGGGGTGTAGCACCCATTCCGTAACAAGCTGCTCACGAAAGCGTTGAATATGAGACTGCAAGGGGTAGTCATATAAAGCACAGATCAGAGCGCACATCATTAAATAGGGGGTATGGGTTAGGTGGGGGAAGGAAATGAAAGAAATGCATGAGAAGCTGCATCAAAACTCACCTGATCAAAATTGGACTTCAAATAACCATCCCAATACTCCATGAACTTTATCATAAATATGCCACAGTCAAGTCTGTCGGAAGGAATTAGGACAAAAAGTTATGCAACGAAAACAAGAAAATCATGTTACATGGGCGAACATGGGATGAACCAACACACATTACGATAAATAAGGATGGGTGATGGTATTAAAGAAGTACATCAGAAGGGGAACACTACTCTGGATGGTAAAAGGCAAAACATTATGAAAATATCTAACCCATTCTCTTGCTGTGGCACATCAGCAACTTGGATTGGAAACTTTTGGATATTCACTTTGAATGAAGGATAAAGCTGGTGCATAACCTCATCCACATGTTTCCTCTGCAAATAAGTAAATGCACAACTTGATAAATTTAATTCCAAATAGTAGGGAAATAATGTACTTGTAGTTACAATCAGATATTTTTGAAAAGGTGGTATGCAAATAATACTTACTACTTGTATGTCAAGTTTTGCATGGATAGAGGTCCGCATTGAGTGGCACGAGTCAAGTACGTCTACGCGTTTGTCTCGGATATTGATGACATATGCTACCCAATGCTCTTCAAACAATAAAGGCAAGAATACCTACATGTCCAGGAAAAAAAAAACAATGAAAAAAATTAGACTATTTGCAGTATGTTACTTAAAGTTATAACAGGCCCTCACACCAAATGATATAAAATAAGGCCTAGGGTGATCACAAACATACCATCAATACATTCTCCAAATCAATCCCTTCTTCCACTCCAATGGAGAAATCAACAATCGCCCGATTACGATCCCACTTTAACGGATTCGGATGCAAGCGTTGGGGGAATTCACGAGCAATGTGTTCCTGTCAATTAAGAGATGGATTAAATTTTAACCATTATAAACCATAACAAAAGTATTACGTTTGTACTCACTAGAACATATGGTGCAGGATTGCAGGTTAGTTGACAAATATCGACTATGGAGTAAATAAATTATGGGTTAGTGGTCAACATATCTCAAGTTAGCTGCCATTTAAACTTAGGTAATAGTTAAACTAATGTTAACGTTCCAAGAGCCGAATTTCATCAAGAGTTCAATGAAATGGTTGGGTTTCTATCGTACTCATATGCAAATATACAAAAGGGTGAATGGATTGCAAAAATTGTACTATTTATAATGATCCCTGCATAGTAAGCAATATAAGTGTAAAAATCGTCACCGAAAACGTAGGCTCAATAATGGGTCGTTGCACGGGTTTATCCGACGCCGCCGTAGACTCTTTTTGTACTAAAACTCTTGACGCCAAACAAACCAGCTGCAAGAAACAACTAATAAGCTCCATTACGAGACAAACAATAATTTTAACGAATTACGCAAAAAAAACTCACAAAATTGGACACCATTCCCCGTGGACGCATAGACTTATGCATTTCTGCACGTGTGACATATGTCTTCAGCATTTCGACAACAACTTCCCTGAGCCAAATGATAAATGCATGTCATACACTCATAAACCATCAATGGCAAATAACTACTCCTACAAGTATGGAATTCATAAAGAAAGTATAATGTGTAATCAACATTACATCTGACAGATATTACTATTGCAATGAAACTTACTCTTCATCCTTATCAGATTTCCTTGGTTTCCGTGTTGCATAGCAGTAAACGGCTTTTTCTGTTTCACTAGGCTGTGGTAAAACCAACGTCGGCCCACGTTGAAAGGGGGAAACAATGGATGCACCCCGCGTGACAATACGGCGTGGCCGTTGGGTCAAGTCATGAACCCCAGTACTTGATTGGCCAACTTGGACAGGAGGGGTGGATTTATGGGTGGATTTATGATGGGCAGAAATTTTGCGCCGTTTGTAGTCCACATGATCATCACCAATTTCTGTTTCATTGTCAGCAAATGGGCTAGGAATGGAACTTGGTTCTTGGGCACTATATGGAGGTGCATCATCATGAATAACAGACGATGGTTCTGGATGCCGTTCCTCACTCTGGGGATGTGCATCCTCTTTGGGCCTGCGGCTCTCCACATAAACATTGACAACATGCTGCATAGCGCTTGTCATTGCTGTAGCCAAAACTCCATGCGCATGTTTTATCCCCTCCCGTGCAGCCACAATAACCTACATGCAATTCCAAGTGTAGTCATATATACCATTGATACTATTTATGGAAAATCACACAATTAATAGTACGAGAATTACCGGATCCATTGGGTCCACATCTGGGGGAAGCTGTGCTAATTTAAAAATTTCTGCACTACTCTTATCAGCATACAGACCCAAACGCTTCACCTCACTCTCCCTCTTCCGAATTAGGGCATTTGTCCACCCCTTCAATCGTGGTAGCTCGCGTGGAACACCACCACTAGACGAGGCAGCCCGATCAAAGTAGAATAACTGTCATAAATATGTATATGGTCAGCAAGGTTTGATATAAAGGGCAATGGTTACCAATTAAAAAGGCCATACAAATCGAACAAATAAATTAAACCCTTAAAGAAAACCAAAACTGAAAACATTTCAACAATAAATAATTGTACTAGAATTAGCAAAGCACGAAATTGAATTATTATTAAGATAGATAACTACTACTATCTTAATAGTGTTAACATACATTTAATAAACTACTAATAAGGTACATGATCTACTATAATATTTGTTTGTTGTATTCAAACCATGCGAATGATTTCATATGTCATATAATTATCAACTTCATATGACAACTAATAATTAACAACTTCCATATCACAACTAACTTAACAAACAAATGAAACTATTGTCATTTCAATATAGTACTAATATTTTCTTAATGGATTAATAAAATTTTTTCCCTTTTTGTGCCACAACCAAGACAACCACAACGGTTTTGATCTGATGGTGCAGTTCATTTTTTATTTTGTTTAAAATTGGCAATTGATGTTATTGTCGGATAGGGCCATACCATTAAAAATAGGAGGCAACCTCCAAGACCAGTCTTCGGCTTTGTACCCTTCACCTTCTTGTCACTTATTGCAGTTGTTGGGTTGGTAATTGTTGCTCTGAACTCTTTAACCTCTCTCACCAACCATTCAAGCACAAATTTTGCCCAATTGTACGTGCAAATATTTTTCACATCAACAATCGCAGGGAATAGTTTTGCGCTTGACTCCATCTTTAAGGTTGGGCACAACAATATGCCCAACGCATATAATACAAATGAGCGACAAAACCGATCCCCTGAATCAGTACTTTTCAAGTCCTCCACAAGTACTGAATATGGCACTCCAGTCTTTGGACATTTATACTCCTCCCGTATCCGCTTAACCTCATCAGATGCAACAACTGTGGGAACATCAACTCCAGTGGCTGGGATACCCATCACCAACGCAACATCATCTGGATTAATTGGATATATTTGTCCATCCCCAAGGTTCAGGCAGCAGTGGTCTATATCAAAACGTTCTACTAACCACTTGCACAACTGTCTACAAAGAAGTGTGCAGTTCAAGTGCAACAATCCACCAAATCCCAACTCCCTCACAGCTGCCATCTGGTTGTCTGTAAGATTCTTAATAACTTTGCTGAATGAAGTTGGTGAGCACCTAGTTTCTATAATTGCCTGCCATAAGAAACAAATAAATTTGTTAGTGCAATTTTTAACATAAGCAAAAGTTACCTTTAAAAAACAAATCGCAACAACAAACAAAGCAATATGAAGAATATGCATTATCATTGCATTCACTTAGTTATGCCATTTATATCCCACTTAACAACCTGTATACATACTTTAGGCATAAATAGCTCATTTGGAAAAGTGGCTTGTATAGTTTAAAACTACCATGTCCAATGTTTGTATTCAAACAATATGATTGATTGACCTAAATAGACGGCAATTGAAGCGTGCAGTGTTACAATCAATCAAACCATTTTAGGTGAAAACTTCGATGCCGCAAAAATTTATTTTTCAATTGCTATCGTGTTCCTCAACTTAAGCCTTCTATTTAGCATCTCCCATATGTCTATTGCTCATGTAGTGTGTCATCCCACCAAAACCCCAAATACGTTTCATAAGAAATTAATCAATAAAATGCAAATTACTAACATACCCTAACGCTTTTCTTTGGTATATTCGCAGGACGGGAAGCATTGAAGTCTGCCCTATTTTTTGCTGCAATACTTTCGTATGAAGCTTTTTCTTCTTTGGACATTGATCTCCACCTCTCCGATGCAAGTCTAGACACCTACATTCGAGACGATAGGTAATTAGTAAGATTTGAAGTGATTCCCATAGTAATATTGAAAGCGGGAAATTATAGTTCAATGAGTGATTCAGGAAATAGTTCACAAAACAAGGAAGTTTACATTTAATTGAAAGCAAGTATATCTACTTTGTTTCAAGTTTACATTTAATTGCAAACTACTGAGCAAATAGTAACTTTGCTTTTACAAAATTCATTTTTTCATATTAATCCTCAACAGTACTCACCGCAGGCACATTGAAACTTGATGCAGTTGCCATGGCAGCCTTTTCCTTCCTTGTAAATTCCGATCTGTTAAAGAAGGGTGAAAAATGTGGAATCTGACAAATTGATATGATTTAATCTAATAAATTGATATGATTCAATATAATTCCAAATTTTAGCCAGTGATGTGATTTAATTTGATAACTTGCTTACAAAAAGATTGCCCATGCGTTACATGGCTGCTTCTGTACATTCCGTGGTGGAACACCACTTTCTCTCTCGTCTCTTTCCTCTTCCTCTTCATTTTGATGTGATGCTTGCCCTGCTTTGTCCTTCCCATCGTCATCAATAATGAATTCTTTATCTTTATTCTCACTCTGCTTAGCAGCCCTACTACTTCGCTTTCTAGTGGCCATTCAATTAGAGTGGCCTTTCACGAATTTGCGCCAATGATTTGCCTGTTGGGGAAATACAATTTCACATTATTAAATATATATAATTAAGCTAAAAGGTACAACAATCTATTTAGGGATAGGAAGCATTTTAGAACATTGAAAAATTAAAACCCTAATCAATACTAAGCATGCTACATTGTTATAATAATTTAAAAATTAAAAATAAAAAATCCAGTAAATGACCGACTCTATAAGAATGAAAATATAACTCTCTATAATGCCACTACCACTGTAGACTCCCACCGTTTGGATGCCTCCAATTAAAATGATGATCAATAGTGCTAGTGCTTACCATGGAATAAACTATGTCAACTTTGCCCAAAATCTGTTCCCCAATGGAGTCGTAAAAGGAACTATGGCTTCGTAGATTGGTTGGTCAACACTTTCGATCTACTTGGATGACTAATGGAAAGGTTCTGCTGTATTTATCTACACTTTTTTCAAAAATAAAAATATTTAACTTGAATTTTTATCCACAATTTCAACCTTTCGAAATGGTTTGGAGGGGTCATTATAGATTATATTGTTGGTTTCTTCTAGTGCTTCATAATTTCTTCTAATTGATGGTTAAGAAAATAATTTTTTCCATCAATAACTATCAAGGTCCATAGATGAATTTTGCGCTATTACATTCATAGAGTTCCCCTCGTACCTTCTCTATTTTCATAGCCTGTCCAAAGGTCTAAGAAAAGAGGGTGTTGCATTCGGTCGAGAGCATCAGTATAACCTTTATTTACAAACTAGTATGAACCCGCGCATCATCACAAATAACTATGAAGACAACAAATAATTTACGGATCCAGAGTTTAGGCCGACATGTTTTTATCTATGGTTCATCTCTTTGCATCCCTACTTATAAAGCAGTGTGTGTCCATCTTTCTATTAGTTGTCTTGGACAGTTAGGGGTTGTTACCTAAACCCAACTTCTTTAAAGCAGTGTGTGCCCTGTATTTTTTCCCCCCTTTTGGTCACAATTTGAGTATTTGTTTCCATCATTTAAAGTGTCACGTACACAACATTTGTTAACACATCAACACAATTTTGATTTGTCGCTATTTCTTATGCATTACTAGAATGGACCCGCGCGATGCGCGGGAATTAAACAGTAATTTCATTTAAAGTACTTATATAAGTACTAAAAATGCTATTATTCTCACTCGGTCTAATTAAACAGGATTATTAAAAAAAAGATATTTAACAACCAATGTGAAACAAAAAAAAATTGGTTAAACTTAAGTAGTCAGGTTTTTAAGTTTACGAAACAACCCTTTAATGTTCATTCTACAGTCAAGATTATTCTTTCGACAACTTATATTAAAAGAATGAGAAGGAAGGTTGTACAGGGGAAAGGGAAGAAAGAAAATAAAATAAAATAAAAAAAGAAAGGAAGGGATAGGTGAAAAGAAAAGGAAAAGAAGGCTGTACCAGGGAGAAGAAAAAAAACAAAGAAAAAAAAGGAAGTAATGGATAGAGGAAAAGAAGAGGGAGAGGGAAGACTGTATGGGGGTTGCTCACATCATAGTATGGGCCCACATATTAAGAGAAATATGAAATATAAAAGGAAGGGCTATTAAGAAACTACCTCATATAGTGTTGATGCCACCTCACACTTCCCTTTTTTTCTTTTTCCTTTTTGTTTTTCTCTCCACCGTCACTCTCAATCACTCTCTCTATTCCTCCATTTTTTTCCTTCTCCAGTCACACTTTCTATCTCACTCTCTCTCTTCCTTTATCTCCCCCCCTCTCCTCTTCCATCTTCCTCCATTTCTCTCTCCTCTTCTTCACCTCTTCCTCCATTTTTTTTCCCTCTTTTTTTTTTATTTCTATCTCCACCGTCACACTTTCAGTCACTCTCTCTCTGCCTCCTCTTTTTTTCTTTCTCCAATCACACTCTCTCTCCTCTTTTATCTCCTCCCCTCTCCTCTTGCGTCTTCCTCCATTTCTCTCTCTCCTCTTCCTCGCCTCTTCCCCCATTTTTTTTCCCTCTTCTTTTTTTTTTCCTCTCCAGCGTCACACTCTCAGTCACTCTCTCTCTTCCTCCTCTTTTTTTCTTTCTCCAGTCACACTCTTTCTTCCTTTATCTCCCCCCCTCTCCTCTTCCATCTTCCTCCATTACTCTCTCTCCTCTTCCTCCATTTTTTTTCCTTCTTTTTTTTCTTTTTTTCGCTCCACCATCACACTCTCAGTCACTCTCTCTCTAAATGGGTGGAAGAGCAGGAGAGAGAGGGAGCGGTTTCTATCAGAGAAGAAAGAGAGAGAAAGAAGAGAAGTGTATGAGAGAAGCATGTGCTGACATCAGCTGTGTGGATCCAAAGTGAAGGAGAATGAGGGATTAAGGAGGGAAGACTTATTGGGCTGCCACCTCAGCATTTGCTGATCTCACCCAAAAAAACTCCTAATTATAATATAAGAATAGATGTGTGTTTTACTTTTGAAGTGTCGAACTTTAATGTTGTTGTTGATTGCACTTTCAAATTGAGAAATATGACTTTATTTTTTTCATCCCATGATCCATGTTATTTTTGCTTTTTAATTTTTAAGTTTTTCCTTCTTTTTTGCAATTTAGTTAAGAAAATATATGCCTCTTTCCACTTTGAATTTGAAACTAAAAGTATGTTGCTTTGACAGATTAGTAAGGTTGGAGTAAATTCTTCACTCCATAAAGGTAAAAAAAAACACCTCATCTCCTTTATTTTGTCCTAAAGCAAATAACTTAGTTTCTTCAAAATAAAACAGCGTATAAAAGTTTGTCATCATTCAATCTATGTGTTCAAATTGTTAAAGTCTAATTACATTGATTCTTTTAATGAGAACATGTAGGAAAAATGAATTAAAAAAATTAAAACTTCGAATCTTTATTTATTTTTTTTATTTCTATATAGTTGGTTATAGTTTTTTAACGTAATATTTAAAGCTTATTATTTATTGATAGATAAGAGATCATCATCAAAATATTTTATCTATCTTATTTGAATATAAATTAAGTACTCGCTCCTTGACAAATGCTGTGGTGAGATCAATTGGTTTATATGGAAACAAAAGGAGACTACTGTTAAACGTGCCATTGATAATCAATGTGATTTTTTAAATATGTTGGTAATGTGTTACCTTCATATTTGACCTGTTTTCTTTTCATTTTTTGTGGCTTTTTTAGGTACATGTATGGTCAAATATCTTGCTACTCTGCTATGGGTTAATCAAAATTGAATTATTTTTACATTATTGAGTTTAGATAGTGGGACTTATTGTATCGAGGTTTTTAATTTGGTAAATCACATATTTTAGAAAGCTTTTTGTGTACATATTTACAATATGTGAATATTTTGTTTCACTGCAGAATATGTTGCTACAGTCTTATGACTTGGTAAGACCGAATATAACTTTATTATGTTGGGGATCTATTGGAGGATTAGTCTCATTGTTTTAATAGAACAAGTATCCTACTAAATGAAACCAACAATTGATAATGGCATTTTTATCTCTTATATAAGGAGTTTAGATAAAATTACTATTTAGTTTCCTGGGCATCGCCCGGGGTTTCTACTAATATTACATAAAGGAAAAACATGAATGTCTACTCGTTTGAGAAAAAAAAATCTAATAATTACGGGTCTCGCAAAAATTTGGTCCTTTGTTTTGCTACATTTTCTCAGAAAACCAAACAGTATACTTTTTCCCCTAAACAAATTGGGCCTTAACAAAAAATACAGAGTAACTGCAGCAAAAATTTTCCCTCACAACCAACCGAACAAAAATGAAAACCATACCAACCGCCCTAAAAGAAAGAGGCTTCACATACCATACCCTCAATCACCACACATTATGGGTTAAAGAAAAAAAACAAATGAGGAAAGAAAACATGAAGCATACGAGGACCCAAACAATATGGCTTAGAAAAATGAAACCAAAAAAAAAATAAGGGGGAAAGATAACATGAAGCAAACCAATGGAGGAAAAAACACTGAACAAGAAAACTAAAAAAGGAACGCTCCGTACCTCTCCTCCCCGCTACTGTGTGGCCCTCGCCGGAGGCTTCCCCGGAAAATGCTGGCTTCGGAGGCTGGCTGGAAAAACAAAGGGAGAGAAAACATGAAGCAAACCAAGCGAGGAAAAAAAACAGAACAAGAAAAAGAAAAAAGGAAGTCTGCGTACCTCTCCTCCCCGCTGCTGTGTGGTCCTCGCCGGAGGCTTCGCCGGAAAATGCTGGCTTCCGAGGCTGGATTGTGGAGGATGAGAAAGCTAGGGCTTCCGCTGATGTCGCGACAGAGGCGGGAATGAGGAGGGTATCTACTACTTTCACTCCCGAAAGCGACTGACGATGGCCAGCGACCGGTACAGTTGCAACGGCCGTTCCTGCTCCCAAATACCAGCGACGGATTGATTTGGAGAAGATGAACACTTGCAAAACCGACTGTGGAAGAAGGGTTTACCAAATCGCCAGAGGTAGAGGAGGGCGGGATGCGACGAGGTTTTGGCAAAAAATTGGCGCCGATTCATGTTTTTCCCCTCAAATGTGGTATGCGGGTTAGGGAGGATCCGTTTCCATAAGGGTTTTCGGGTCTTTGCATTGCCAGCCGTTGGATGAGCATTTAAGGGAATGGACGGCCAGATCAGCACGTGCTGATATATCCCTACATCAGCACGTGCTGATGGGATCAATACTGTATATATATGTATGTAAGTTTTGGAACAATAAATTTATTTGATGCGATTAAAAATTTCCTAAAGTTCAATTAGTAGTCCCACATGCATGAGCAATTTGGCACCCCTTTTTTTCTTTTCTTTTCTTTTCTTTTCTTTTACAGGGTGAACTGAACAGATGGTATAACACTTACACCAGAGAGTAAAAACTCCTTAATCATGCATGGAAATGATCGGGGTTTGACCCCCTAAAGCATAGGCATGATACCATTCAAGAAAGGGAGTGGTCGAGCACAAGGGGGTTCCATCAAGGCTGCATCCAACGTAAGGACTCTCAAAAACAGAAAAGTCCTAAGTCCTATATATATATATATATATATATATATATATATATATATATATATATATATTTTTTTTTTTTTTTTTGTTGGGTGGGGCGATAATACCATGAGTCGTTCAACTTCAGAGTCGGCGATAAAGGCGAGGAGCTATCAGTTGAAATTAGAGTCAGGATCATAATTAAGGACAAGAAGTGAAAGAAAAGAGTTGAATACAATTAGGACTACTATCTTGTGCTATTGTGGTCCAATCACTCAATCAGATTACGGGGTGCGGTTAGATTTTGGATTCAGTCCAGAGCTCAAAAAAAGGTTCAGCAACGGGCTGAGGTAATTTTAGCTATTTACTTCGGATTTTGACAACTCAAATTAAAAAGTTAAAAAAATGCTCTTGAGGGCATTTTTGTAATTTCAAAATCTTTTTTTGAACTTTAATTTTGAGCCGTTGAAATATGAGGTGGACAGCTGGAGATTACCTCACTATGGTGTTGAGCTTCTCAGCACTGAATCCAAGCGCGAGTGGTTAGCTAGGTCCCCCCAAGAGAAACGTATGTAATCACTGCTCTTAGCCAAATGCAAGTTTGGTATAGAAGACAGATGCATGAACTGATGGTTACATTTGATTCATTAAAGTTTATAATCATATTTAAGTTGTGTTTGGTAGTCCCCACTCCAATGAACGGTGGAGGAAAAGATTCTCCAATATAAACAAGTAATTAATTCGGGATACCAAACACAACAAGTTTTAGTGAGATAATTAATTCAAAAATGAAATTATGAATGATAGTAACTTGGTGACTCGTCATGAACATCAATCAAAAGATAGGGAAAATAAGGCAAAAAAGGGGAAGCTCATCCACATGAACTAAAACCCCACTAGAAAAGGGATGGAAAACAAAAGAAAGAAAACAAAAGGGCATGAGGAAATCCGCAGAGGCGAAGAGGCAAAACAACCACTTGTACCTCTCGGGTCGCTGTCGGCTGCTCTTGGCGTGTGGTGGTCCCAGTCTTACTCGGCGTTCTGGGATGCTCGTCACTCTTTTTCTGGGTCCCTTTTTGGCCCCTTTGGGTGAACTCGATTGTCTTCGAGGGGACCCGCTTGACCCTTCTATCTGCATATATTCATCGTTAGGGAAACAATCGATGTAACCCCGCCTTAGAAGATTTGTTTGGACTTGAAGAGGATCAGTTGGCCTAATGCCGTCGAGCAAATTACAAATGGAGAGGGCTAATGCTCACGTAGTGCCATGGTCAGGCATTTGTTGGTGTGGAGGGAGAAGAACTCTTGTGTGGTTGTGACCCAGGTGATTTGATATCGTGGGTTTTAAAGAATAAAAAAATACAGCAAAGTATGTGCGTAAAAAAAGAGTGATTGAACTCGATTTCGCCAATGGCCTGTAGGTCGAGTGGCATGTCCCACCTCAAAAGGGTGTGGGGTTTCGAGAAGGTCCTGGGTTCGACTCCTCTAGGTATTTGTTGTGTGTGTGCGTGAGTTCCTATCGCTTGGCAAAAAAAAAAGAAAAAAACTCGATTTCACAAAGTATGTGCGTAAAAAAAGAGTGATTGAACTCGATTTCGCCAATGGCTTGTAGGTCGAGTGGCATGTCCCACCTCAAAAGGGTGTGGGGTTTCGAGAAGGTCCTGGGTTCGACTCCTCTAGGTATTTGTTGTGTGTGTGCGCGTGAGTTCCTATCGCTTGGCAAAAAAAAAAGAAAAAAACTCGATTTCACACCATAAGGATGATAAGTGACTTAAAGACCAATTAGCCTATTTTCTATGCGATGGGATTCTTTTCATGCCCCCCACTAGCTAGGGCTAAAACAAAAGGGAATCATTTTTGAAGTGCATGCATGACTTATTTTATAAAACATATACCTATTCGATCTCAGATCTCTTATTACCAATGGGTCTCGGTTGATTTCCCTTCCTTGTCAACCGGGCCTAAACAAAGTGTCACAACAAAGCTATGGCTACTAATTTGGGAGACTAAACGGAAGCCCCCTTTGGCAATCGTTTCCCTAGTAATTAAGTCAGTAGCTAGCTATTGACTTAGTCTAATCAATTGAGGTGATCCTTTGCCAAATCGATCAATGATGTTTTTCGACTAATTGGTGAGGGGTATCTGATCAATTGATAGTTTTCGTTTTTGAAGATTTATATTCTATTTCCAATTACTTCTTCAGCCAATTATTTTATACCTTTGTGTGGGATTCTTAAATCTATTTAAGGCCAAGAGAACACGAAATTAAGACTTCTCCATAATGTTTTGTTGAATCTAATTGAAGGAATTGATTGCTCTAGGAGAATCTAAGAATCCTAGTTGCTAGGTTTGATATTAATTCATGAGAAATTCTTAAAGTTTGAAACCACGGGCCAAAATTCCTATATGAGACCCAAGGCACCGAGTCTTTGAGCCTTTGGATGATTCCTAAGGTGGTTCATCGTGAATTTCACTATGGCATGATTGAGGTGCTGTCAATGCTATTTGCATGAAAAGGTTTGAGGAGTCGTTTCGAAGTTGACGGTTTACCAAAACTCCATTATCAACCTTGTTGTTAAGTCCACGTTTTTTATGTTGTCAAATTCGTGACAAAGTGTGGTTGAATCTTGGGTTAATTGAAAACATGTGAAACTGCAAAAGTACGTGCGTTAAAAATCTAATGTTCAAAATTACACTGCTCACACTTATTCTCTGGGAAGGTAAGAGTAAGGCATTCGGACTAGGCTAGATACCATGTTTTTTTCTGCAAGGATTTTTCATGTAAAAACCATGTACTTTGTTTAGTTAGTGTGATTTCTAGAAGTCATTAACTAATTTAATCGTTGATATATTTCTTTAAGTTGTTCATTCATGCATACTTAGCGCTTTGAAATTGCCATTAGCTAATTATTTGTTAGAATTGAATAGCTTTAAATTGATCTAATTGCCTACCCGTAAATTTTAAATACCCATGATCTCAGAATTTCAATAATAAGTAATAAAAAATGGATTGGTTAGAACAAATTCATAATAGTACGTAGCTATGATATTTATAAAGGGTTTGGTAATTTTTAGGACTAAAAAATTATTATAAGAGTCCGGTGTTTGTGTTGCATGCTATTGGAACCTAGTAGTTTCTCAAGGTGCTACACCTAGCTAATTGGGTTTTGTTATCCAAAGTGCAACCTTTTTTTTTTTTTTTTTTTTTCATTTTTTGCTAAATTCACACACCACATCCACAATAATGAGGAAGGTCATAGAAAAGATGCTTTCATATTTATTTGTTTCATTTGTTAAAGAGAAGGGATCAATTTCTTCTAAGAAGAGACCTAGCTACCATTTAGCCAAAAAAAAAGAAAAAAAGAAAAATGACCTAGCTACCCATTACCAACTAAATAATGTCCAAATATCGATAGAATCTTTCTAGAAAAAATTAGAATCTCAAAACTAATTACATTAAATCTTATGACCTTAAGCCACGAAGACTAGCCTAGTGGGGGATGGGGAGAGGAAGGGTAGAGTAAAGGATAAGAATAGGATAAATTAGCGGTTCGAATCCCTCCCATTGTAACCAAAAAAAAAAACAAAAAAAAAACTGATGACCTAAATTGGTTAAATCTAATTTCACCAGATCTCTAGGCTCATGAATGTTGCCAAATCTTTACTTCTTTCTTCTTATTTATTTATTTTATTTTTATAGTTGTTTTAAATCTTAGCAACTCCAAAGAGAGGAGAGTCAAATATATGTGACAAAGTCACAAAACTTTAGGACGAAAGGACCTAGGGAGGGTTTTTTTTGTATACTGATCTCTACCTGGAGAGGTAAAGTCTTGGATTATTCGTGTTTAACAAAATGACAGCATGATTTGAACATTAATAAATCTAGCATAATTCTCAAAGGGGACAGGCCAGTCCATAATACACATTGTGTCGTTTAATCCCTTTTTTTTTTTTGGTTTGAAGATCATAGTATGAAACAAAGAAACTAACAGGCCAAAGCCATACCACCTAGATGAAGGGATTGACACCCAAAAGACAAAACGGTTTTGGGATTAATCCATGCTTGGCAGTCCCATTTGATACACTCAGTTTTTCCAAATGACATAGGCCTCTCTATACAAACTAGATATAGCACACGTGCGTTGCACGTGAATATTTTTAAATAATCTTAGTTATACAAAATAATAAATACATAAAGATTTTATATTTTTTTCATAAAAGATAAAGTTTAAAATTCGAAAATACAACGAAAGATTAAAAACTCTTTAGATATATATTCAGAATTTCTTTTCTTCATAAAACGGAATATTTAAAGAGTTTATATTCATATATATTATCATGCAAATGGAGATTGTCTTGGATATGTACTGTACTTGGTTGGACCTTTGTCTCCATTTAGTACAATTGCTTACAAACTTGCAGTGAAGAAAAAATAAAATTCGCCATATAATCGTTCCCAACAATACTTGGCCAATTTATAGATAGTATAGATTTGCTCTAAAAAAAGAATTTGAGTAAAAATCTAACTTTAATTTGTTAAGAGTCTGAATTAAAATCTAACTTTCATTTGTTACCAAATGATAAGAATGTTTATTATGTGTTTCAATTAAAGGAATGGTAGATATGTATTTTTTTTTTTATTTTAAATAAGGGTATATTGGTCATTCAAAAGTTTTTCTGAGATTCAACCTTTTATAGATAGTATAGATTTGCAGAGCAAAACTTACCAGGGAGAAGTCACTGTTAACCAGAGAAGGGAAAAGTCGCCGTTAATGGAAAAGGTGGAGAAAAGGTTGAAACTATTCTTGATGGAGAAAGTGGAATTTACAATCCGACTGTTTATTTATTATATAGGAATTATAATTTCCATTTCCTTTGAATTCCTATTTGTGTTTTATATATTAAGGTATGTGTTCCGGCTATTGTTTTAGACTTATAGTTTCCATATTCCTATATATTTCTATTTATTATATCGGAATTATAGTTTCCGTTTCTTTTGAATTCCTATTTGTGTTTTATATATTAAAGTATATGTTTTATAATATATTAAGGTATATGTTTTAGAATTATAGTTTTCATATTGCTATATGCAAAAGGGTGGGTAGTTGTGTATTTAAAAATTAAAATAAGAGTATATTAGTCAATCAAAAGTTTTTCTTACATTCATCTTTTTATAAATAGTATAGATGTTTTATAATATATTAAGGTATATGTTTTAGAATTATAGTTTTCATATTGCTATATGCAAAAAAGGTAGGTAGTTGTGTATTTAAAAATTAAAATAAGGGTATATTAATCAATCAAAAGTTTTTCTTACATTCATCTTTTTATAAGTAGTATAGATATACAACCAACACTACAGGAAAATGGGCCTCTAGCGACCAAACTTTAGCGACGGTCACTTAATAATAGTTGCTAGAGGGTAGTTTTGTGACGTTCACAAGTCTGACCGTCATTAAAGGTAAATTGTGGAGTGGCGCCAATTCTTCCCGCATGGAATTTGGCTACCTAGCGACAACGGATAGCGACGTCCACAAGTCTGACCGTCACTAGAATGGCTTTTAACGAGGGCCAGAAAAGCACCGTCAATATATGTTCGTTTAGCAAGGGTCAATTGCCCCTCACCAAAATTAAAAATAAATAATACGCCGTCGTTTACATTCATCTTATATTTTGCTGACGGTCAGCATATGCCTCGCTAATGCCCCGCACGCGCCCTACACTACAAGAAAAGGGGTTTTCACAACATTGTATTAACAACGTTTTTGGCTAAATGTTGTTAAAGGGTGGTTTTAACAACGTTTGGTTAGAAAATGTTGTTAATGTGTCTTGAATTTGCACATTTAACAACGTTGTTAGGTGAACGTGGTCAAAAAGCAAAACAACAACGTTTATTAAAACGTTGTCATTTTACACAACATTTCTTATTTGTTGTTGAACATCGGGCTTTGCACAACATCCCTCTGAACGTTGTTAAAAACCCAAGATTAAAACTGAGCCACCCATTCTTTTTATTTTTTTTCGTATTCCCGCTCTTGCTGTTTCTACCCTTTATTTTTATTCTTTCATTGCAAAACCCCCTTCTCCCTCCCCTATCTCTCTCTCTCTCTCGCATCAACTCACCGATCCACTCTCAGATCCACTTCCCTGCGCCGATGAGACACTCCCCCCATCGACGGGACGACGCGCCACCCCGATTCTTTTTGTTCGAGGAAACCCATAAAATCCAAACGTATCAGATCTGAGCGTATCCATCTTACGCGTTTCCTTCGTGCCGACGATGCCACAAGCTGCTGCCGCCGACGAGGCCACAGGCTCCCACCGCTGACGCCACAGGCTACCGCCGCCGACGCTACAGGTTACCGCCGCTAACGCCACAAGGGGGCCATCTTACGCGTTTCCTTCGTGCCGACGATGCCACAAGCTGCTGTCGCCGACGCGGCCACAGGCTCCCATCGCTGACGCCACAAGCTACCACCGCCGACGCTACAGGTTGCCGCCGCTAACGCCACAAGTTACCTCCATCGTTGCTGTACCTTACCGGTGTTCGTTTGAGGTATATAGGTAGGAATCTGTCTATTTCACCGTATCTCTGTCTCTCTCTCTGCTGTTAATGATTTTTCTACTTTGAGATAACTAGATTGTGGGTAAGATGTTCTTATTTGACTTATTTTTAGAATATTTGTTTGATTTAATTGTTAGGGTTTCTTCCCCTCTCTACTTTACCATGAATCTTAAGGAAATCTGTTTAGTTTGCCGTAGGGGTGTAATTTTAGCTGGGTGTCTATTTGGTTTGAGATCCAATTTAAATTTTAGTTTTTCATTTTCTTTGTTGGTAGGGATTTATTTTATTTATTGTGGCTATTCCCCTGCAAGTTTTGGGACAGAGATGTGATTATTTTATGGCAAACGATGCAGTTATATTACGGAGATCAATTAAGATTGTTATTGATCAGATTTTCTTCATTGAGTATGATGTTCTGATTTTCTCAGAAATTTTTTATCAGATAATTGTGCATAATTGCAAGGGCTAGCCTCTATGTTATGAAATTTTCTTTGTGTTCTATCTAAGATCGTGCTGATTTTCCTAGAGGTGTGCGTTGAATCCTCGTATCTTCTCTCTCACTTTTGAAATCGACCATATGGTATCTCTCTCCATCCCAATATGATTATGAAATTTCCTGTAGATTTCATTATTAATGATTCTGAAATTAATCTTGAATTGGCAGAGTTGCTCCATTTCTTCTTGGCTTTAGTGTTGGTGTGTTGGGTCCTAGGTGGGTTTATCAAATTGATTTTGATAAAAAAAAAAGGTTGGACTCTAGCATTTGCCAAACTGGATATATTATAATTTTTGGTTATTCAGGACAAATTAACATCCTTACTTTGTAGCACAGTTTTTGAGTGTGAAAATTTTAAGTGTACCACAGGAACTTAATTGCTCCGAATAACTTCACTTATCTTCTGGGAATTGCTGTTTTCATCATACATTTTGCCCATCCAACCATTTTATTTCTAATAATTCCCTCTACAAAATCATGTTAATTCGAGACAGATGGTCATTGGATCCCAAAACATATATTTCTAATAATTGCAAATTGACCCTTGCTTTTAAAGATTTGAATGTTAATTCGAGACAGATATGTTAATTTTTTGGGGGAATTTTTAAATGCGCTCTATGACTCTATCATGTGTGCCCATTTTGGCCATGCACTAACATGGTAGAGTGCATGAAGTTTTCTGGGAAGTACAAATAGCACTAGACATTGTTTTGGGTAAATTACACTTCATCCCATTGAACTACAGGGGCAAAACCCCTTTTTATGTGAGTGTCTTAACCCTCCCAAGATTTATTTTCTGGCTATGCCATAGGTATGGTTGTGGCCTAAATTCAGAATGAAAAATTTGTACCTGTTATTAACTACCTATATTAGTCCACACACGCAAACGAAGCAGATACATTAAAAATAAAAATAAAAATAAAAATAAAAAATAAAAAAAGGAAGAAGAAGAACAAGAAGAACAAGAAGAAGAAAGATTTAAGTACCTAGTTGTTAGCAGTTAGTGACTTACTGCTTATACTAGCCAGCTTATGTTGTGTAACCCTGTCTTTTCCAAAATGATCTAGCAACAAATCTTTATTCATTACACATTTTATGTGGAGAATGTCTGTCTAATTACAAGTTTTTACCATTCACTATTTGCTCATATTATTACCTTAATTTTGTGAACGCTTGACAGCTGGAAAAGTAGTAAAAAATATAATCCAATTTTCACTCATATCTGTTGGAGTCTTACCAAGAAAAAGCTGCTGCCCCGAATTTCCAGCAACTATTCCTCGAATTTTCCATTATTCCTTTCACGATTTTAGAGGGTTTTCCATTATTTCTTTTACAATTTTAGGATTTTTTTTTTCCCATTATTCCTTAGACAATTTTAGGGGGTTTTGTTCCATTATCTATTCTTCTCATACGGAACAAGAGGAATTCTTCTTTCTATTGCTCTTTCTGCGATCGGATGTTGGGTGTTCATGCTTCTCGATTGGTTTGGTTCTATATATATATATATTTTCCTGAGTTAACATACAATTTCTGATCCATTTTTGTGTGATGAGATTATATATATATTTTGTACTCTATTGTTTGTACTCCAATTGAAAAAAAAAATAGAAAAAAAGAAGAGAGAGTGTCATTTCCATTAGATTAAAAAAAAAAAAAAAGAGACAAAAAAAAAAAACAAAAACAAAAAAAGTGAGAGCTACTCAATAGTAGCATTTTGGGTAGAACTAGAAGGGTCAGTTGGGGGTTGCCTTTGTGGGCCTTGGCTAGAACTGGAGGGATCAGTTGGAGGTTGCCTCTGTGGGCTGCCCGGAACCCTTTCTCGATCAATGATTTGATCAGTGAGCCTCTCCAGTGCTTCGACCCTTGGTGTGAGTCTGTTAGAATAGGAGTCCACCATTCTTTGTAACTCTCTATTCTCCGCTCTCAAAGCCCTCATCCTTCGATAGGCTCCGTCGAGCAACCCCTGGAGACGAGTGACCTGGTCACTTAAACTTTGCATGTGCACATTTCTGGTGTGCAAACGTTGAGCCATGTTAGCAGTAAATGTTGTGGCCTGAGCGCTGAGAGTCATGGAGTCTCTTATTACGTCCAGGTCGGACCGTCCAACCAGTATTCTCTCATCACGAGGAGTGATGAGTCCCTCCGCTACTGCCGTTGCGTTTGCAAGATTGTAAATTACAGAATCGTCAACTGTAAGGGGTTGGTTTTGAACATTTAGGAACCTTGGGTGCCAGACCTCTGGTTGTGTTGCTGGCGTTGTGTTTAAATCAGGACGGTTTTGTGGGGCAGAGGAGGAAGAGGCCATGAGTTCGTAAGAGAGGATTTAGAGGAAGAGAGTTTTCTCTGAGGGTTGAATGGTTGGGGAAGAGTGTTTAAGCACCTATAATCAAACTCTGGTTTTTAAAGAAAAACTGCCCTCACTCAACCAAGAACAGATCGCAAAAACCAATGCACTGTGGGGATCCAATGCGATTTGGGGTCTATAATGGTCTGCAACAGCACTGTTGCCTAGATCTCGATATTGCGAACTGTCGGTCATGCTGCCCCTGTCGGTGGGAGAGAGTAGGTTTCCGGGTTTGGGTTTAACAGTTTGGATGTCCATGTGTTTTTGGGCCAAAGTCTTGGACGTCCATGTGTTATTGCGCCACTAGCCCAATACTCATCTGTCAACAGGAATTAGAAACCCGAGTGGATTAAATACTCATCTGTCCATGTGTTATTGGGCCACTAGCCCAACTCATCTGCAACAGCACTGTTTTTTTTGCTGCTTTCGTCTCAAAAGTGTTTGAAAGCCCTCGAGAGTAAAGACCATCCCCCCTCCCTCTTCTTCCCTTTTGGTCCAGCTCCATCTCAATCTCTCATCTTGCCCTCTCTCTCTCTCTCTGTGCTCCGTCGTCGTCCATCTGAGGTCGCCGGATCAAGCCTGCCGTGAATCATTCTGAGGTACGCGGGAAGGACACAGACTAGAGGTGATTTGTGGACATTAGTTCAGGTTTATAAACATATTTATATAATGCGTTATCATTAAATATGTTTTCTTACTTTTTATTAGACTTAATTACTTTTTATATACCCAATCAGCTACTGCTCAATCGTCAAATAATGGTATAAGGGGAGATGCTGTAGCTCATGTACTTGGACCTGAACGTGGAGGTCGTGTACGGGGACTTGGACATACCGGGGGATCTAAGAGTTTCGGATGTTACAGAGAAGATATGACAACCGAGGACTATGAACCTACTCAAATTGATCTGTTTATGAAAACTCATGCGAAAAAAAATGGAAAAGTTACTGAAATCTTGGTATGTAAACATGTTCCTTTTGCAAGTTAATTATTTCACTGAACTAGTTGTGAGATATTTGAAGCTTTTTGAATACTTATCATTGAACTTGTACAGGCTTTTTGAATGGGTTGGAAATGATTATAAATGTATTTTTCTACAGGTTTTTTAACTAGTCGATAACTTGGTATGTCCTAATTACAAACGAAACCATGCCGGATTTTCTAAAAAATGTTTTCAAAATAATTATGTCTATTTTTGACTTTCTTGTTCATTCTTAGTTCAATCATAATGACTTTCTTGTTCATTCATTTAGTTTTGTTGGTGTATTTTGCAACCAAAATGAAGCATAATTTTGTTATTGATTGTCTATTGGTTGTGAGATTAGTTTTCTAATTTTTGTATCCGTTTTTTTTCCCCTTTTTTGCAGGCCTAAGCTAGGGATGCTTGCTACATGGACTTTTGGGCATAGCTTTTACCTTTTGTGCCCTAGTCTCTTTTGAGGAGTGAATACTGAATTAGACAATCTCACATTTTTTGGTATTTTGGGAGTGAATTAATGATTTGGATAATTTCTTGAATTTCACTTGGTGTTTTGGCATGGGATATGAAAAGTGTTTGAGATTTGTTTAATAGTGGTTGGTTGGGTACATTTTAGTTGATAATGTAACTAAGTACAGTTTTATGTTCAAGTTATATAGATTCCATGCATGTTTTTGATGTTATATATGGATGAATTTTATATGTTTGAATGTTATGAGATTTTACCTATTATGCAAATTGGGGGATGCTTGCCACAAGATATAGCTTTGATGCTTGAGATGTATACAAATTAAGCGAACAAATAATAAAAATTAAATCCAAATTTTATCTTTCAAGTGATGCTTTTAGTGACATTTTTAGCCATCTAATTAATTATTTAACAACGGTCAATGACCCTTACTAAAAATGATTTATCGACAATAAAAAATGATTTAGCAACGGTCACTGACCGTCGATAAATAATTTTTCAACTATTTTCCGATCGGAAAAATGATTTAGCAATGGTCACCGACCGTCGTTAAATCATTTTTCAATTAGGTTTTTTGGTGGGAAAAATGATTTAGCGACGGTCAACGACCCTCGCTAAAAACGTTTCCCTCCAATTTTTTTGGCGCGAAGAAGGACTTAGCGACGGGTACTGAGTCTCGCTAAAAAAAACATACCCGTCATTAAAAAGGGGATGGTGACAATCGAAAATGGTGGGAAATTTCAAGTAGCGACGCTTGTTGGCCGTCGTTAAACTTTTAACGACCCCCCCCTTTATCGACGGTCAGCGACGGCCACCGTGGCCGTCGCTAACACATGTAGCGACGTTTTTTTGATGTGTTAGCGACGGTCGCGGCCGTCGCTAAAGGCCCATTTTCCTGTAGCAAGCGTTATGAAATGATTTCAGCTAGTTGGCAAAGCTTGTTTCAAACCGAAGGAAGGTTCCCATAATTAAATTGAGTGACACCAAGGGAAGCACAAGCTAAGGCACATCCGTTTTTGGTACTATTCATCTCTATTTTTTTTATTATTTTTTTTCCCCTAATTTCCTCCATTAGTGATGTTGCAGCAACCACATAAACATATGCGTAAGCATTTTTTTTCTTTTATGTTTTTTAAATGTATAATACATAAATAGCTACATTATTAAGAAAATAAATTAGAGAAAATTTTAAGAATTCATAGCATTTTCCTGGAAAAAAATCTACCCTGAAATGGATATTGTGTTTGTTGGTCCTTTTGATGGAGCCAAAACTAGAAGAAAGATCATCTGGTGCGCCCATCTGCTGCTGTGGCCTGTGGGTTGGTGCAGGTTCTGTCTTAAAGAATGGAAGGAGTCACACGTTGGCATGAATCGCTTCAGCCAGTTCCCTCTCTCGATGCACAAGTCCCTCTCAATGGCCCTAATAGGCGCACGCGTCACATAATATGTAAAAAAATTATCTATATCTATATTTATATCTATATATATTATATTATATTATACTACTTATAAAAAACTGAATCTTAAAAAAAAAATTTTTTGAACAATCAATATATTTTTTTTTTATTTAAAAAAAATACATATATACCATTCTTCTAATTGAAATATATAGTAAATATTCTTATCATTTGATAACAAATGAAAATTAGATTTTAACTCAAATTCTTATTAAATTAAAGTTAATTCTTACTCAAATTCTTAAAAAAAATATGTATTTTTGAATTTTAAACTTTATCTTTTATGAAAAAAAATATAAAATCTTTATGTATTTATTATTTTGTATAACTAATATTATTTAAAAATAATTACACGTGTACTATATTTAGGATATATATAAAAGAAAAAGCAAAATTAAAAACATATTTGACTATTCTTCGTTGGTACCGTGGTTTTCATTTCCAGTATTTGATACTTGATAATTTTCAAATCCTATATGATGTCCAAAAATCCCATCAGTTGGTTGAAATATCTAGCGGAATCAAATATTAGCTTTGGAATCGGAATAAAGCACATTTAAATTATGCCCTGGTAGAAAACATAAATAATGCCTTGGAGTGGAGTGGCTGTGGATCCCATGGAATTAAAGGGCCTACAACGCTACAATAATTGGATCAAGGGAACGGCTATTGCAACCCCCCATTCCTATAAGCCTACCCCCCATCTTTTAGGTTTTTAAGGTTTTATGCAAAATATAAAAGGTTTTTATGAAAACCGGCCGTGATGTCCACTAGAAAACATCATTTTGAACAATTTTGCAGAAGAAAGTTTTTCCAAAATCTATCGTTTAAATATACTTTTTAACCATTTATAGCCTTTATTTCATTTTTTGCCAAAAAGTCTACCTAAACGATAAATTTTGGAAAAACTTTCTCCTGCAAAGTTGTTCAAAATAATGTTTTCTAGTGGACATCATGGTCGATTTTCATAAAAACTTTTTATATTTTGCATAAAACCTTAAAAACCTAAAGGATGGGGGGTGGGCTTAAAGGAATGGGGGGTTGCAATAGCCGTTCCCTTGGATCAATTTCACCTAATGACACAAAAGCCTGTAACAACCGGGTCCATATAATGACCCACAATGGAGCATACTCCTAAAGGTGTACCAGGCTACCTGCATTCAGGTTTGGCTCTACTCAATCCAAATGGAGTGAGGCTTTTGCAACCCCTCAACTTTATTTATGAATTTGTTTTTTTAAATATTTTTTTAAAGGTTTTATGAAAAATATATTAAAAAAAAATTTTATGAAAGAGTAGTGATACATAGGACCACTATTAGAGGATCAAAACATAAGACCACTAACTTGGCTGAATCTGATTAGTCAGTGATATTAACACCGTTAGTAGCTAAAAAAGAACTTAATATGAAAAGTCTTCAATTCCCGGTTCAGATAAATGCTCCCAAAATTTAGATAAGAGGGAATCATTGCAAAATATGCAAATAATTAACAATGACACATCATACAAAATATGCATCAAGATAATACTACAACTCAACTATTATCATGACCAATCAGATAAATTGGGAATTTTATCATATAACAATGGAGAGTTCCCCTCCCTTACCCCCCCTCACCCAAAAAAAAAAAAAAAAAAAAAAAAAAACCAAGTACGTTTTTAGAACTATTAATATTCAGATAATTTGTGATTTTTTTTTTTTTTTCAGATAACAGTAGGAATTCTCCCTACATTGTTTTCCCCTTATTAGTGCCATGAATATTCAGATAAATTGAAATTTTTTTTAGATAACATTGTGATGTTTTTAAGATAATACTGAATATAATATGACACTACATATGACAAATCAAATAAATTGGGAGTTTATCATATAACAATGGGGAGTTCCCCATCCGCACCACCCCCCTCCCTAAAAAAAAAAAAACAGTTTTGTTTTAGTTACAAAAGAGGGGAGGGTGGAGTAACTGGGATGACTAACACCGTTAGTTTGGGTTTGTTTTTCTAAACCAATCAGATTCAATTGAGTTTGTTTTCCTTTATTTCCTTCCTATTTTTAAGGTATTACGGTTCTTATTTTTCCATTTTTATGCCCCATTTTTAGGAATCACAACCATCACATTTTAAGCATAAGTGGCATGAAAAAAGAGATATTGCTTTTACGTTTTGGTTTTGTCACGACTCAAATGAATTAAGCCGTAATCAAAAGTAATAAAACAAGCTTTATTTTAATAAATCCTTTGATAAAACGTGGATAACACATGTTAAAATCTCAACCATTTTAAAATTTTTCCTTTTTCGGACATGACCCATTCGTAGATAGGACATACTATCACGAAAACCTGTTATAAAAATCCATACATAAAAATTTTCTGTCATCCATGAAAGTGGTATCATCCCATGCATCGCATTCCCACATATATATACAACATTAATAATTAAAATTACATCCCTGATTGAATTTACATGTACATTGGTCATTGGCCCAAATAAAAATTAATAAAATACATTCCTTTATCCCATGAAAATACATTAATAAATCTCAAGTAGGCGTGCCTCCGCATAAACTTCATATCCTATAATACTGAAAAACATTTAAAATAATAGGCGTGAGTCCGACGACTCAGTAGATACAATTTAACATAGTAAACTACAGCAATGATATAAATAAACCAATTATATCATTTAAAACAGTATATACTAACCAAGTATATAATAAATCCAAAATAAGCTATAATCCATAACTTAAAAACAAATAATGCATAATGCCCAATGCATGTGACTCATGTCCAATTTAAATTAATTCCATCAATTACCGACCACTCCCGCAGGAGTCTTCGCCCCGGAAATGGAGGATTTAAACCCAACCTCCAAGAGGACAACACAAGGGTTCCTACTTGGAACCGGAAAATACCCAGGACCAAAGGAAAGGAAAACACCACAAAGTCTCATTGACTGCAAGTAGTCCAATTCCAATGACCCCTTTTATACAATACTTTACCCAGTATTCATTAAGTCCATTTAATGCATGAGTATGCCTAACATGCAGTGCGATAAACCATAAAATAATTTTTTACCAAAATCATTTCCAAGATATGCTATATAACCCATAATCAAATAACATCATAATTATACCCAAAATTATGATAAACAACATAAACTCCCATTATGATTATAGCCTTGAATCCATAATTGAAAACATCAATTAATATGGAAATTAACTATAAAATCCATACATCTCTATTCCATAGAATGTATAAAATGAGCCAAGCTCATAAATAAACATAATATCCAATTTATATTATCAAATATCCAAAGTTCCATATTTAAAATTTATTCCATAAATCAATTATATATATATTCTACGCCCAAGAATACCAAATACTATGATAATATATACCATATTATCATGTCAATAGTTTAAACCTATGTAAATTGCACCTACCTCCATGAAACGTGTAGAAAAATACGATCTTGATGTTATGGGTGTGTAGATCCAAGCCTAAGATGCACATGTAAGCCCCCGATCCAAGCCCTAGCTCCCAAATGCCATGCTTAATGAAAATAATGAAGATTCCAACTCCAAAATGGAACCAAACCTCACAAATACCATGAATAAACACAAGATATAAGGATATGATGACTAAAACCCAAAATAAATACAAAACCTAACCTTATACATGAGAAATTACCTCTCAAATGCAAGATAAAGACTACCCATGCTTCCAAAGTGCAGCTATGAGTGATTGAGGAGCCGATCTACTCTACAAAGATGCATGTAAGGGCTAAAATGGGTGGAACACCCTCCATTTCTCACCACCGTCCCCTCTCTCTCTCTCTCCTATTCTCCCCTCTCTCTTTCTCTCCCTCCCAAACACTCTAAAGACCATAACATGAGTGTATGGGTTGGGGTTTATGTAGAAACGGGGGGCAAAAGGATTATTTTAACCATTTATTAAAACTGTCCGCCGACACTTTCTGACGGCTGAAAATGTCCAACACAAAACAATCCTCTCGAGAATTTTTAGTCGGCTGACATGAACTTTCAACCGGCTGAAAATTGTCTTTCAGACGGCTGAAAAATGTTTCAGCCGTCTGAAATACACAGACAGCTGAAAATAGACAGTCAGTCAGACAACTCTCCATCAGCACAGAAATCAGCCTTATTTTCATCCAAAACATTTAAGTAATCTTCTTCATTCTTATATTATCCTTTTACTTGGAGTTATTTAATGAAAATAAGCAAATAACCCCCCATTTGAATTCAAATAAAATATCAAAAAAATCAAATTCCCAATATATCAAAATCTCATTTTCCAGTTTTAGTACAAAATCCGTCTCCCGGTAGATTTTCCTAAAATAAATATGTGTGGAATCCAATCCAAACATGCCAATAAATTCCCATAAAATCACCAATGTCTTATAATATTATAGACTCCCATTACCGCAAAAAATTATCCTTAAAAGTGAAGATTTACGAAAATTCACTTTTCTCCAACACTTAGCCAAATTTCAGCAACTTAAACCCTTAAGTTACAAATAAGGCTAAACGCACCCAAAAAATACTCGATGCACAAAAACAAGCATCAAAACACATCCAACATCATAATATCATACACATGCATTACCCATACATGAAGTCATTCGACAAATCAAGGGATTAACTATGTTAACTATAGATTAAACTCTTAATACCCTATTTAAAAATTATGAGTGTTACAGGTTTCGTATTCAGTTTTTTGCAGTATTCCGACATTGGAATCACAATGATTGTAAAGGTTAGTTGATTCAGTTGACTGTGTTCTTCATGTTGAGTTAATATTCAATTGATCTTGATCGCGATTGTAAAGGCTACTTCAGTTCGGTTGATTGTGTTCATCTTTTTGGATCCATATTCATTTTATCTTGATCATGATTTGTAAAGGTTAATTCAATTTAGTTTATTATGTTTATGTTTTTTGACCCATATTCAAGATAACATGTGTTTGTGTCAGGTACTGCATATATACAAAGCTTCTGCCTGGGTTTAATGGGGGGAATGGAAAAAATACGTAACTAAAAAGTAACTGGTTTTTTTTTTTTTTTTTTTGGGTGGGCAGGGGGGGGGGGGGGGGGGGGTGGTATAGATAGGGAACTCTCCATTGTTATACGATAAACTTTCAATTTATCTGATTTATCATATTTAATGTCATATTGCATTCAGTATTATCTTAAAAACATCACAATGTTATCTAAAAAAAAATCTCAATTTATTTAAATATTCATGGCACTAATCAGAAGAAAACAATGCAGGGGGAATTCCTACTATTATCTGAAAAAAAATCACAAATTATCTAAATATTCATGATTCTAAAAACGTACTTGGTTTTTTTTAGGGGGGGGTTGTGTGGGGGTGGGGAACTCCCCATTGTTATATAATAAAATTCCCAATTTATCTGATTTATCATGATAATGATTGAGTTGTGGTATTATCTTGATGCATATTTTGTATGATGTGTCATGGTTAATTATCTGAATATTTTGCATTGATTCTCGTTTATCTAAATTTCAGGAGTAATTATCGAAAGAGTAGTGATAGGTGGGCCGACCCATAGATGCCGAACCTGGGATGAATAACGTCAATTGAACGTGATTGGTGATTTCCTATTAACCCCGTTAACACCACCAAGATACATTCAAAAAGGAAATCCCCGTTTTCGCGGGTTATCTGAAATGGGTTTTCAAGGGTGTAGAATGAGTTATCTGAAAGCACATAAAGGTATGATTTTTTAGGGTTTTGATTTGGGTTTTTTATCTTAAATAACCTCACTATGTTGGCGTGGTTGTCTTCCCCCTCTAAACAAGCGACGCCGTCGGAGAGCAAAGACTTATCTAAAACGGGTTCTCAACGCCTTGCATAGAGTTGTTTGAAAAGTACAGATTGTTAGGGTTATCTGAAACACCATTGAACAAGGAGAAGCATCAGAAAAGGTAGGTTTCTTTAGGGAATGTTAGGGTTTTTTTCATCTTAATTCACGTTTGGATGGTTGTTTGATATAATCGACTTATCTGAAACGGCAGCGCAGTGCTCGTGGGATATTATCTGGAACGGCAAAATAGGGGCTTTGAGGTGTTATCTGACACGCCATTGAAGGAGTATTTGGGACGGCAGAACAGGGGTTATCTGAAATGCCATTGGCCAAGGAGAATCATCAGAAGAGGTATGCGTTTTTAGGGGAAGTTCTGGGTTTTTTTATCTTAAATCACGTTTGGGTGTTTGTTTGATAATACGAAGTTATCTGAAACGGTAGAGCAGGGTTCATGGGAGGTTATCTGGAACGGCAAAACAGGGGTTTTGAGGTGTTATCAGACACGCCATTGAAGGAGGAGAAGGCAACAGAACTTGGTTTATTTGGGACAGCAGAACAGGGGATATTTGAAACGCCATTGAACAAGGAGAAGCATCAGAAGAGGTATGATTTTTTAGGGGAATTTCGGGGTTTTTTTTATCTTAAATCACGTTTGGGTGTCTGTTTGATAACATGAAGTTATTTGAAATGGTAGAGCAGGGCTCGTGGGAGGTTGTCTGGAACGGCAAAACAGGGGTTTTGGGGTGTTATTAGACACGCCATTGAACGAGGAGGAAGCAACAAAAAAGGTAGGATTTTTTAGGGGAAATTAGTGATTTTTGATCTTGAATCACGTTTGGATTTTTGTTTCTCCAGAATATGGGGTTTCCAAACAACTTTACTCCATTTGATTTGGTTACCACAATTCAAAATCTTTGGGTTTTTCTTGTTTTTAAACAACATAGAAGAAAAACTGTGGCTTTTATCTTGTTTATATGATCAAACTTTTGTACATTCCTCAATGAATCGTTTATTGAATATTTGTTGGTTTCTTCTGATTGGCAAATTTCTACATTTTGCGATTAAAAAGAAAAGTACGAAACTAAGAGGCCATGTACATGAATTTGCAGGATAATCTTACAAGAATTGATTGTAGTTCAAAATTTTTGTATTCCTAAGAGGCCATGTACAAGAATTGATTGTAGTTCCTACAAAAGGAACTATAATCTGACATGAATTTGCATGAATTTGACACCTTTGATTATAAATTTTTTGTTTAAGATTTGAATTCAAAATTTTTGTATTCCTAATCTTCAATAACATTATAACAGAGCTATGTGCGTCATTTATTCAATTTTCATTATTGTGCAGAGCAATTTCCAAATATCTGAAGCCATATTCAAAGCGAACCCATTGAGGAGCACATGGTGAAAGGTGCAGAATTTTTTTTAAAGATAATATAATCTTTGTTAAACTTTCCCCAATCTGTTTATTTTTTTATTTTTTTTTTTCCTACCAAGTAGACTTATCTATGCAAATGAATCAATTTTCAAGATAAATTTTTGTGTTATCTTAACATTTTTCGGATAACTTATGTGGTTTTTGTAGGACAATATTGAACTGTAATTATTTATCAGACAGTGGGTAGTTTCACCCCCTCCCCTGCATTGTTAACCCATTGTCTGGTTATTATATTAAAATGTGTACTTGTTTCATTCAGATAAATTGAAATTTTTATCTACCCACTGTGTGTTTTTTGTAGGATAATCTTGAACTGTAGTTATTTAGCAGACAGTGGGTAGTTTCACCCCCTCCCCTGCATTGTTAACCCACTGTCTGGTTATTATCTTAAAATGTGTACTTGTTTCATTCAGATAAATTGGACCTATTATCTACCCAATATGTGTTTTTTGTAGGATAATCTTGAACTGTAGTTATTTAGCAAACAGTGGGTAGTTTCACCCCCTTCCCTGCATTGTTAACCCACTGTCTGGTTATTATCTTAAAATGTGTACTTGTTTCATTCAGATAAATTGGAATTTTTATCTACACACTGTGTGTTTTTTGTAGGATAATCTTGAACTGTAGTTATTTAGCAAACAGTGGGTAGTTTCACCCCCTCCCCTGCATTGTTAACCCACTGTCTGGTTGTTATCTTAAAATGTGTACTTGTTTCATTCAGATAGATTGGACCTATTATCTACCCACTGTGTGTTTTTTGTAGGACAATCTTGAACTGTAGGTATTTATCAGACAGTGGGTAGATTCACCCCCTCCCCTGCATTTTTAACCCACTGTCTGCTAAATACTTGCTAAATATCCTATCCTACACGTGCTAACAAAATAAGTTAAGATTATTCTTTAATTGGTCATAAGCTGCCTATCCCCTTGCCATCATCAACAGTGTGGTTGTCTAACAATTGATGCACCATTTCTGTGCGAATCTGCAAACATTCTTCTTTTGTGAGAGCACCTTGAATGTCCTCGCCACGAGATATTTGCCTCATAATATAACACACTATAACCCCACAATCAAGGCTGAAAAGGTAGAAATGTAATATAATTAATATAAAAAACAGCTTTCTCGTTTTCGATGTCTAATTGATTGATTGAATAAATGATGAATATCACTTATGAGCCAGGTTGTTGTTGTGGACATTTGTAATGGACGACAAATTTCATGCGCTTTAGCTCCTTTTTGTAAGTGCCATCTCTCTCCATATAGCCTTCCACATACTCCTTCTTTTGTTACACAAAAATTAAGATAGTAAACTATATTGTAATATTGAAGTTCCAATAGCATTTTCACTACTAACGTGCTGTAAAAAGATTTGTTTACCAATTTTAAAGCATATGTTCGATGAGTTTCAACGGTTGTCCTTTTCCGGGGAGCAACGAGTTGTAGTACCTCCAGACAAACTTCATTGTGTCATACACAAGACATGAAAAGTGGTTATCAGCTGCAATTGGGAAGACCATATATTTGTAAGGTACGCCTAGAAATATTTGTTTATCCACAAACTCATTCTGTTTTTTTCCATCTCTATCATATGAAATCATGGACTACCTCAAAATACAATAACAGCATTATTAGTTGATCGGCATTTTTATATATGTTTGATTATGTGTTCATAAAAAAATTCAATGTAAACTTCTTACCCAGCATAGACTTGATAAGAAAAATGCTGGGACATCCTGCCTGTTAAAGCGCATATATTGTTCACGCCAAAGGATAGATGCATACGCATCAACAACCTGTATTGATCACATTTCATCAACATGACATAGTTTCAATTTATTAGAAGATAATTTTTTTAATAACAAATGAACAGTGAAGTTGGCATTAATATATATCAATATATATAGTGAAAGTCCTACCGCAGTGCTAATTGATTGGTCATTCCAAAGTTGTTCTAAGTCTTCCAAGTACACACCATTGATCTCCCCATGCCCTATAAGTGCACTGCACATTTAACATGTCCAACATATTTAACAAAGAGAAGACAAACCACCACTTTCATATTAATCAACACATCTAAATAAGATAACTATCTTGGTAACCAAGACAACAACCTCATTAATGAACATAAGAAACATTATAAGATTAATGCTCTATTGCAAGTTCAGAACAGCAAACTTTTAAGATAAATAACACTTATTAAGATAATTATGATAACAAATTGGCAGGTTATATCAATACATAGGGGTGTGAACCATCCATTGTGCAACTAATGGGTCGTTGGGATAGGGGTGACTACCAACTGTCTATTTGTGCAAAAAAGTTTTAGTAAATTTCATGGCTTCAAAAACCACATATCAATATTGGTTAGTTTCACAGTTCAAATATTGTATACTTACGTGCCATTATCCAAGGATATCAAATTTGAAATTTTCCTCATATCTCCTTCAGTCAGGTGTCTTCTGATTTCAGTTATTGGCATCTTCAAGTTGGTAGATTCAATTGTATCCTTTGTTTGTTCCATATTGTCAACATCTACCACTTCAGTTTCTAAGTCCATTGCTGTTTCCAATGCCTTTTCTTTTCCTCTTTCAGATATTCTTTGGGCCTTCCTTGGAATGTTGTATTCCTTGGAATTTTTTTGAAGGATACATCAATTAAATAATGTTTTTTTGGTGTAAAATTATTTTGATCTCAGTTAAGTAGTTATTAATTTTTTGTTTCTTTCTTAGAATCCAATTTAATTTAAGATAGTTGGTACAATATAATACAGGTACCTCATTTGGTGAATAAGTTGTTACCTTAAGCTCTATGTACGATGATTTAAGATAATTGGGAGTAGAATATAATCTAGTCTACTAATTAAAATAGAATCTAAGTTCTACGACTATGGAACACGTACATTGACAGGGGGAAAAAAAAACAGGCAACCTGGGTCGTGTCCCCACCTTCTGCTACATTTGATTTTGGTGCATTGGTTTAAGCTAATTCATACTCAATTAACATATAGTACTAACAGTTAAGATAATTATAAGAGTGTGAACTATCTACAAAATATGCTTCAAAAAAGAGATGCATAAACATCGTACAGCAAACGCAAACGTGATCGTGTACTCACACTAAACCAGATTTGTTTACACTTTTTTTGCTTCTATTCCCATTATAATGAAAAGAAAAGTACAAAACTAACAAACTATCTAGGAATATTAAGATAAATTCAAAATTCCAACTTAAAAATTATTGTGGTGTTACAATAATTATCATAATTTTTGTTCAAAACAGAGTACTTAATACTTGAATATAAACTTAAAAAAAATAAAATACAAAACAAAAAACAAAAAACAAAAAAATCAAACAGGAGCAGAACTACTAACATCAAATGCACCCACACTCTTCCTACCCTTATTGCCACTTGACTTGTACCTATTCGATTCAAGCCTTTTGAATGGGGGGCGACCTTTGCTACGTACTTGCAATGGTGACCGAATCCTCATACAAGGGCTACCTTCGTCATCGGCAATCGTGTTACATTCATAATTCACCATATCCTTATGCAATTCTTCCAACTTTTTCTTCGCAAACTCATACATGTCATTAGATTTAATTGCCATCTCTGAAATTTTAGTAGACAAAGAAAACAAGATATCTTGACGAACCTGCTCCTCAGGGCTATCAAAGTCTTCGTAACAATTCCGAACAAAATTGTGAGATCGCTTAATGTCCTTCCTCCAACGATCTAGTATATATTCAAATGTAACTTGAGTAACATTTTTTGCAATCAATACTTTCAAAATATGCCTGCAAATGATTCCCTTGAATTCAAACAAATGACATTGGCATAAAACCTCGAACTTGTGTTCGTTGAACAAGACATTATAGACTTTTGTCTTCGAAGTTCCATCTTTTCCCTTAGAAACATCATAAACCTGGTAAGTTGAAGTGTACCCGTTCGACCCAATATAACTAACATTGCAGTATAGCATACCCCTTATCTCTGCTTGAAATTCCCTGAACATGTCATGTGTATATGCACTTTGGAACTGTTTCTCAAACTCAAAATCTGAAATCAACGGAATTGTAGATGTGAAGGAAGAAAAATCTGCAATGCTTTCGTTCTCGATCTTACTCTTCAATGCAACATCGTATTGCTCAACGAATTGCTTCAACGTTGTACTCGAATTCACATACTTGTCGAAGAAAGGATTCATGCTTTCGCTACGTTGGGTAGTTGACATACCAGCCCAAAATGATTGTCGAACAAAGACGGGTGCCCACCTAATGCGATCCTCATACAACGAATGCAGCCACTCATTTTCGTGTAGCCCGAAATCATCAACCATCTCCCCCCATTTTCCCTCAAAATCATTCAATGTCAAGCATTCATATACAATATATTTCATTGTTTTTTTAATCCTTTTATACTCCTTGAACCCACTCAACTTGTCTGGTATCTTCTTCATTATGTGCCATAAACAAAGACGGTGTCGGGTATTTGGAAACACCTCTGCAACTCCTGCTTGAATTGATTTGCACTGATCAGTGACAATAGCCTTTGGCGCACGCCATGACATGCATTCCAACCAACACCTGCAAAAAAATAAGATAAAAACACGCTCCCATTTATTAGTACATTCGAGTCTTCAAAATGTTATCTTATAAAATCAGGAAAACAAAATGTCAAAAATTATCTTAAAACTAATAACATGACAATAACCCTAATCCATAACTTCTATATAATATGAAGCACATACCTGAACAGCCAAATATACGAGTCAATCGTTTCACATGACAAAAGTGCGCAACCAAGGAGAATGGACTGACCGTGGTGGTTTACTCCAATAAACGGTGCAAATGGCATTTTGTAACGATTTGTCAGGTACGTTGTATCAAACGAAACAACATCCGAGAACGATTCATATGCAGCTCTAGACCTCGCATCAGCCCAAAACAAATTCCTCAAACGACCATCCTCATCGAAATCAAGTACATGGTAAAAATTAGGATTTCGTTTTTGCATCCTCTTGAAATAATTAGAAATAGCTTCAGCATCTCCTACTCCCAGCCTAGAATCCCGAGACTCTGCAATAAAATTCCTAGCATCCCTCTCACCGAAATTAACGCGATCATAGCCCCCATTCCCAATTACAAGTGCTCTATAACTTTTAACCAATAGAATCCCAACCCTATCGTTAAGCTCTAACATTCTTTTAGATGTTGGGTCTACAATCCTATGTGAAGGAAAATGTCGAGACTTACCAGGACTTAGTCCATGATTATGTATGAGAAAAACTTTTGAAATTACATAATCGCACACGCTTCTCACAACAATATTAATCTTCGCCTTACATCCAGATTTGACAGAAGGCTTAGGATTTAAAGTATTTTTCCCCTTTGATAAATGTTTGCCATTGCGCGAGCAAGCTAGACAAAAATACTTTACAACGCCATTTTGATCACACTTCACACTGCATTTTTTAATTCCAAAACCTTCTTTCTTTGCAAATTTACTAAAAAATTGACGTGCATCATATTCGCTCCTGAATACCATGCCAACTTTTGGCTCCTCGCATTGTTCTCCATCCACAATTTCGACCCCATCCATATTCTATAATATCGACATATAAATAAGTATTAGAAGTAATTCCGTATTGAAGTGGAGATGTAAAAATGAATCAATGCAATTCCAAAAATTGCACACAATTGAAAACGATTGTTCAAATATATAATCAAGATAATACAAATGAGTTTACTAGTGGTTCACTTGACAAACCCATGTCCATGGAAGGCTCTCCATAACCATTATGCTCATTTGATCCTTGCGTATCGCCCACAAATGCGCTAGTATCCATTTTCTGTAACACAAAAATATACAAAAGTGATTAAAAACACACATGTTCCAACTTCTGCAACTTATCTTAAAAATTTAACAAACGGTTTCCATGCCACTTCATCAAGTTTTAATCTTCTCATATTGTACGATCACGATAACATGTATAATTGTTTAAACTTTTGCATTTATCTTGAAAAATTTACCAAAGGAACTACAATTATTTGGCATATCTATCCACGCAAACTCGTCAACTATATGCGCAATCAAGTTGACATGAATACTTGATTCTAATTTGTGCAATTTACCTTGAAAAAATTTGATAATTAAAGTGCACCTGTATTGCATATCTAACCATGCAATATGTTGTTCTAACCTCTGGAAATTATCTTGAAAATTGTGCAAAGAGAAACCATACTTCTTCATCAAGTTTGATCTTCTTACATTGTGCTATTAAGATAACATGAATAATTGTTTAAACTTCTGGATATTATCTTGAAAATTTTACCAAGATAGCTGCATTTATTTGGCATATCTGTTGGAATCACTTGTAAAATCAACGTACGTATTATTTCTCAACCACTACCATCAACTGCTGGGGGCCAAAAAAAAAATTTGAAGAGTTTTTCAGTCCAAATGAACCTTGAATATGGCGGTCGTTGCGATTCTATTGTCGGAATACTTCAACTTCCGAAGATGAAACAAAACCCCAGATGCAAACTCTCACGATGCCGGACACAATCAACGTCAAACGATGATATAAGCCCAAAAGAAATCCGTTACCAATTTCTTTTATATGTGAGACTTAGAAAAAAGGAGGCAATACCGTTTAAGATAGGAGATATGGAAATCTTCAACAAAAAAGAGGCAAAAACGTTAAAAAAGGGGGCAATATAAAGCAGTTAAGATATCACCCCCACTTTCCCTATTATTCCTTATATTTAGGGATTCCAATAATGGAATAACTTCAGCACTTTAAAAAACACTAACGTCAGTTACATGGTGTTAGTCGTCCCCCCAAATTCGTCCTCTCACTTTGTCCCCCCTAGCATTTTCCTTATCGAAATCGGAAATTAAGGGCTTTCCATTTTAAGTTATTTTTTAACTACTAACGGTGTTAATACCACTGACTATTCAGATTCAGCCAAGTCAGTGGTCTTATGTTTTGGTTTTCAAATAGTGGTCTTATGTATCATTTTCCTTTATGAAACATCATTTTGAACAACTTTGTAAAAAGAAAAATTTTCAAAATCTATCGTTTAAGTATATTTTTAGTCATTTATAATTTCGTTTCTGTAAAAATAAAATAGAAATTGTGAATGGTCAAAAGTGTTCTTAAAATTAAAAGAATTTATTTTATAAAATTGTTCAAAATATTGTTTTATATTAGACAACAGCGGCAATTTTTATTAAAACATTTTATATTTCTAAGAATCGTAAATAAAAAAAAGAAAAAGGAAAAAATAAAAAAAGAAGTGAAGTTAAAAATAAAAATAAAATAAAAAAAAAAAAAAAAAGGATGTTTGAAGGTTGCAGTAGCACCTCATCGAAATCCCCGTCAAATACTTGACCCAAAAAAAAAAAGAGAAAATTCCCCGTCAAAGGTTCCTTCAAAGTCAAGGCGAGGAAACTTGTGAACGCAAAACAGCAATAACGGGATTTTAAAGTTAAAAATTCTTAGCCAAGTGGCAATTATTCTTTCCTCCGGTAATGGAAAAGGTCATTTCACCCATTAAAAAAAGAAAGAAAAAAGAGCAATCAGTGAAGGATTAGATTTGTTTATAACAGGTATCTATGAGGGTCCAAAGAGAAGAAGGGTTGTTAGAGAGAAGCAAGCGGGAAGCGCGAAAGTCGTCGAGGCCACAAATCAAAAAAACCCACATACATAAATGCATAAATGTTCGAGGAATGGCCAACTTCTGCAGCCTAACGAGTATTTGACTTTTAATTAATTACTTTCCAACGCAAACGGGATCTCTTTCTACCTCTCCCTCCATTGCAGATCGTTTCTTCTTTCAACCTGGTTCGTTCTTCATCTCTCTGTCTCAATTATTTATTTTTCTTACAGAATCTATCCTCTGCCAATCTCTATTGTTGCTTGTTGCATTCCAGCTTTGATGGATCCCTCACCATCATCATCATCGTTGTTGCTGGTGTGTTTTCATTTCTATTTTATCATAATTTTGAATGATGGATTTCATTTATGGCGTTGGTTAATTTGATGTCACATTTTTCATGGAACCCTTTAATATTTTGTTGTAAACATTACATTCTAATTGCAATTTTACGTTTTTGTTTTTTGTTTTTGTGGTTGGGGAAACAAAAAGAATAAATTGCTAATATGACCATCTGTTTCCTCACAATTTTCCATATCAAATTTACTTCTTTATTACCAATTGCTGCGATAGTATAATTTGCGTTACGGGATTTCATCGACGCGATCACTTGGGTTGCGGTTTTTTTAACTCCATAATGGCATCTTTCTAGTATTAAGCTCATCTAGCACCAATAGTGTTTCCTCCCTTTTAGTGTATGGTTGTTCGACTTTTGGCCTAATTTCCTAAAGATTCTTGCTTCCAAGACATTGGTATAAAACTTTCTAGGCATGTCGGGTTGTATTTTTGATGCAGAGAAACCACTAACAAGTACAAATATCAGAGCACCTCTCATTTAGTCGTTAAACACATATCACACTTGCCGCAACTCTGCCAACAACTTCTTCCAGACAAACACTTCATTGAACATATGACATATGTATTAGTTACATTTCCACTCGAAAGGGAGTATGCTGCAAAACACCTATTGGAAGTTAATTTATGTAATGTTTATCCTACTTTAGGCACTACTATACTTCTATGTAACTTGATCCATAACTTGCCTGAAGTTTGAAAATTCTAACTTTCTTGTAAAATTTTTGAAATCCACAAACTGATTTCTTGAGGTTCATCATATATTGGCTTACAGCTCCAACTGCCATAATCATTAAACAGCTTACCCTGTTCACATTCAAACTTAAACTCTAGTTTCATGGGTTATCTCACTTGTCTTAATGTCTAAATTGCCTAAAATTCCACTTTTTTTATCTTTTATATCAGAAAAAAGTTAGTAACATACTTCCACCAAGAAAGACAGTGACTGCTTCAAATTCAAGTTATTGTACTCTTCGAGAACTATCATCAGTGGCCACGATCTTTCATGTAAAAGTGTTTACTTAAGTTAGTTTTCTAATCCATGGGGCCATAAAGATCACTTCCAGAAACAATGATATCAACAACTATTTACATCTCAATAATTACTTAAGATTTAGGCAAGTTCACAAGTATGGAAGGATTACAGTACATCTATTTAAACCTATATATTCATCCCACCTCATTGAATTTTTCAGACCACACACTTTGTAAGTTGCTTCGTCCATAGATCACCTTTCTATGTCTATGAGCTCTGTTAGTGGGATTCCCATTGAGCACCATACCTTGGGATTATTTAGATCATTTCTCTCATGCCCACTATAGTTCCTGTTATTTGTCTTGTGTACAACTGGCCATAAACAAGAATAATAGTAAAAAGAGGACCTAACTTTTGGCAAAAATGACTCAAGATGTCATTTTTTGTGCAGTTTTTAATGAGAAGATAATATTCTTCATTTGATCATGCTGTTATGCAAACCATAGTTGTCAAATTGGGTCTTGAATTAAGTGTCAGTGTCACTTTCCGTATGGTATCGTGGTTTGATCATGCTGTTATGCATTTTCTATGCATGGGAAAACGCATAGAAAATGGTGGAAATAGCATTAAAAAATGTGAAAATACATAGAAAATCATGCGAATAACATAGAAAATGTGAAATACATAGAAAATTTTCCTGTATTGTATATATGTTGCATCAAATGTATGGTCTATCATAAGATACAATCAAGATGAGATACATATGTACCGCTTTTCATGTAAAAGTATTGTATCTTACTATTTATCATGTATAGAAAAACAATGAAAACTGTATCGCAAATTTCAATGTGCATTTCTAAAATTTTAGAAAATGTATTTTGTTGTAGATGGGAGATGGAAAGCCCTACTTATACTGTGGATGAAGCCCTTGTGGCCATGGGATTTGGAAATTTCCAAATTTTGGTGCTTGCTTATGCCGGGATGGGTTGGGTTTCAGAAGCAATGGAAATGATGCTTCTATCTTTTGTTGGACCAGCAGTTCAGTCCGAGTGGGATCTTTCTTCTCATGAAGAGAGCCTAATAACTAGCGTGGTATTTGCTGGCATGCTAGTTGGAGCATATTCATGGGGCATTGTTTCAGATAACCACGGACGGAGGTGGGCCCTTTTCCATTTTCTCATTGTTTGTATTTTATCTCTGCTTCACTTAAACAACCTTCCTTTTTTGGAATCTGTCTGATTCAACAATGTAGCTAATAGCCTAATATCACATCTCCAACAGGAAGTTTGAGTGACTTTACATGCTGCCTTATTTCTTTTTGTGTTAATGTGATTATGTGAAAGATGTATAAAATTTGAATATGTAGCATATTCATGAACTTATTTCCTTTCCCTACTGGAAGCATGGGTTTGACTTCATGAAATCTGTTCTTCTACTTCCTGCTTTTACTCCTCTGTGAGGTTCCTTTGAAAAATTGAATATGACCATCTAGATTGTAGGGAATACAAGTTACTTGTTTTGCAATGTCTGAAAATGATTATGCAGAACTTTCACTTTGGCTATTGGACACCATGCTACTGTTTCATGTTTATTATTAAAGAGCAAGAAATTTTGCTTGTTTTTTTATTTACTGGCCAGAGTTTCACTCCAGGAATGTGCATATTTATATAATTTATAAGTCTGCATGTTTACAATTCACATATTACATGACATGGCATGTGCCTATCATAACAACAAAAGTCCAACATAGTTGAACATAATAAAACCTGGAAAATTGAGTCTTTATATCTAGGGCCCAATTGGATGCTAGAAATGAAGGCGGAATTGGGCCTTAGATTTGGAATTGAGTAGTGGTAGAATATATCTCAAATTCCTATTCTAATAATGTTTCCTATTATAAAGTTATATTTCAAGGAAAGTCTTTGTTGAGGTTTCTTGGTGTGAAATGAATTGTCTTTCTTGTCCAACAAGGATTAGGGTTTAGAAACTCTATAAATAGTTGTATAAGCTAATGTTTAGGCTTATGAGAGAGATGTGAGGTTTTCATAGGGTTTGTAGAGAGGGGTAAGGGAGAGAAGGGAACATGTGGGGAGCGGGGATATAGACAGATGTGAGATGATCGATAGGGGTTCCCTATATCGATAGGGGTTCCCTATATTGGAGAGTGGAAGGGGAAGTCTCTATTTACATAACATAAAGGATGGTAATGAAGGACGAACTCCCTCTCTGCCCTCTGTAATTTCTCTATGGTTATAGTGGATCTTCTCTTCTCATTCGTGGACATAGGCTGTGTTTTGCCCAACCACATCAAATATTGTCTCTCTTGTGTATGTATTTTATTTTCATTAATTATTTTGTTCTTGGATCTTGACGTGGGTTTGCTTCCAATATAATAATTAATATTTTCACTTTCTCTGGCCCAACAATTCAACCATCGGCTTTGATACCACTTGTTAGGGAGATAAGGGAGTTTAAAATCCAACACAATAAGCCCAATATACAAGTTTGGAACTCATAACCACTCAAAAGGCTTAAACCCATTGGTAGTGAGTCCATTCATTGTATATTGAGGCACTTTCTTTTTTTTTTCTTCCGATGTGGGACAAATCCACACTTGAACCTTAACAAGAAGCCCAATTCCAATTTTGCTGACTGGAGGTTCATATGAATTGAAATGCTTAAGTCCACGACACAAATCCACGGAATTGGAATACAACTAAAAAACACCCCTGCCAATTCTTAGTGGGAGGGGTTGGAATTACAAATTTTTAAGTTGGAACTTAGAAGAGTGTTGGAACCCAATAAGAGGCCCCACAAACCCAAAAGTTATTTCCCCTCACTCTGGTTTTTGGGGGTTTCTCCAACCTAATCATTAGGGCTCAAATTAGAAGGGGTGGTACCTGTGTCTGTGATTTCTTGATTTCATCTTCTCTTCTTCAAGGATAAAAGCTAAAGTGGCAGTTGATGGGTTGTATCAGAAGAAAAAGGGTATATATTTTTGTGCGTGTGTGCGTGTATAAAACCATAGAAGAGGGTTTGAGAAGAGGTTAAATATATATATATATATATATATATATATATATATATATATATCAACACCCGCATTGGTGGTTGTACTTCATGCATTAGTGGGTTATACGGTATATTGGGTTGATGCACATGGTACAACCCCCAATGTATGGTGCTATGTATGGTGCTGATATTACTTATATCAACACGTGCTAACCTGATCAGGACTGTATATATATATATTAGGGATGAGGGTTTGAGATTGTGAAGATGATGCTACAGGTTTGGAGAGCAAAGGGTCTCTGTGCTTAGATCAGTTCGTGGAAAGTGGAAACTACTCAATCAAGCAAAAAAATTGAAACTATAATCAAAATCCATTTTTTTACTCTAATTCTTCATGTAGTCCCAACGGAATTGGAATTGAGCTTAGGAATTTTAATCTCGCTAATTTAAGCTCAATTCCAATTTCAACGGAATTGGAATTGAGCTTAGGAATTTTAATCTCGCTAATTTAAGCTCAATTCCAATTTCAACAGAATTGGAATTAGATTTGCAATTGTTTACTCCTGTTACAATTCCGTGTTCCAATCAGACCCTTAGGGAAAATTTTCAAAACTCCCTAAAAAATAATGTCATATAAATAGAAAAGCCAACAAATAATTTTTTATCATTGTGAAAAAAATGTATTTTTATGCTATGTGACATTTAAATGTTAAATTTGCATAACTTTGTATTCTCTATTTGTGTAGCGTGGCACACCCATTGTACCTTACACAACATCTACTTGTATTATACATATTTAATTTGCAATCTTTGATTCAAATTGTTTATCAGAGTCTAATTCATTTTTTTTCAAATGTTTCACCAAAATTTCCATATTTAAATAATAATATTTGTCATATCTCTAAATTGATGTCGATATTTTTGATAATGTCGATATATCCGTGTTTTTGGACCCTCTATATATCCATCAATATCGATATTTAAGTCTTTGAACATCACCATAGTTCCTCTCTTTCTTTCTTTCTTTTTCTTTTTCTTTTTTTTTTTTTTTTTGGGTCATAGTAATCATAGTCGTGGGTTTAAGTCCTTTGATGTTGTCCACAAGGAAATTTGGGGTCTTTCCTGCACTCTACTTTGAATGGGTTTCATTAGTTTGTTATCTTTGTTTATGATCTCTCTTGCTTGACATGGTTGTTTTTAATAAAAGAGAGAGAGAATGAGAGATCTAAGTTACCTCATATTCTTTTCAAATTTTTTAATGAAATTCTTGTTCAATTTAATAAGCATATTAAGGTACTTCGATTTGATAATGCATTTGGGTATACTCCGTCAATTTTGAGTTCTTTCTAGTACTGGTCGAAGGTATTATTCATCAAAATAGTTGGGTTCACACCTCGAAGCAACATCGTATTGTTGAGCAGAAGTATTGTCATTTGTTGGACGTTGCCCATACCTTGTTGTTTAATATGCAGGTACTAAAACACCTTTGGGGTGATGCTATTCTTACTGCATGCCATCTCATTAATCGCATGCCCTCCATTGTCCTAAATCATAAGTATCCATTTTCTCTTTTGTAACTTGAGAGCTCTAAGAGCTCACCTTTTCCTCTCACTTTTCATGTGTTTGGTTGTGTTGCTTTTATTCATGTCCTTGATTTTGATGAAGATAAATTATCTCCTTCGACTCATAAGTGTGTTTTCCATTGCAGTTTCGTACTAAAAGGGATATTGTTGTTACAGTCTTGACACTCGTGGATACTATGTCAGTGTTGATGTTACCTGTTTTGAGCCCACCTCCTTCTTTTCCTCACCAGGTTGGAGTTTTATTTTGATCTCGTATCTAGCTTTAAGGGAAAGTCTTCCTTATCTTCTACTCTTCTGATGCCTTTGCCTTTATCCTCGACCACTCCACCCTTATCCTTGACTCCACTTCCTAATCCTCCCTTGCAAGTATATTGCCAATCTCAAGATAAGCTTTTTATTTTTATTTTTTTTATAGCCCTAATGCTACAGTTTATCTGTCCAAAGTTTTGTTTTATCTTCTTCAACTTAGAGCACTGACACTATTGTCTTGCGATGAGGTAAACGGATCTGTACTGCAGCTTTTTATTGCTCACTTTTTGTCCTATAATCATCTTTCATCTCGCTTGCACTTGTCCTATGTCTCTATTCCCTCATCTTCTAAGCAGGCTTTGACTTCATCTATGTGGACATGCGCTATGGATGACTTAACATGCTCTTTACAACAATTGAACTTGGGAGCTTACGGTTCTTCCTCTTGGGAAACAAACAGTAGGCTGTGGTTGGAGTTCTTCGGAATTTATTGTTGAGAAGGAGCTTATCAATGTTTATGGTCGCACGGAAGCTCAATACTATTCTCATGAAGCTATTAGCTCATGATTTCTTTCAGTAGTTGTCTTTTAAGCTAGGCATGTGTGATCTATATCCTTTGGGGGGGAGTGTTAAGAGTTATTTCTTGTTAGCTTGTTATTCTTATTGTAGCTTAAGGGTATTTTTGTAATCTAACATATTAATCAATATAATTAATATGATATGGTGAAGAGCTAATTATGCCCTAAACCTATTTTCTAGTCTCCATTCATTCTTCTCTTTCTTTCTTCTTCATCTCATTTACCCTAACCCTAATCTTCCATACTATGCAACTCAACTCAATTTTTCAAGTAACCGAAATTTATCCATGACCTTTTAAGCACGACTTGGTCAATCCTCCTTCGATCTTACAAAGGATCAAATTTTCTTTAGATATGTAAGAAGTCCGACTTCACCTTCCTAAACAAGATTTGATTGATCTCATTGAAGCTCACCATGTGGATTAACAAATCGATGTTGACAAAGTAATTGATAAATATATAGCTAATTTCCGTGTTAGTACTCAATGCAAGGATGTGCTTGTTTTGCAAACCATCTTATCCATTGATTTTATTACTTGAAATAGATTTGTATAATCCTTATTGCTTCCAACCAAGAAGGTGAAGTTGTATGAAACTATTGACTCGGTTGACTCCATATTTCAACACCTATTTTGAGTATGCAAGTTAGAAGATTAAGTATTTTCATACGCTAACACTACAAAACCTAAGGTTGAGTTTTCGCTGATGTGGGGAGAATGATGTGGAACATGATAACAAGAATGAATGAATAAATTGGGTTCATTCGAGTTTAAAAACTTCTTATGTTATAGAAATTTTAGTCATATTTGGTTTCTATATTGGTTAGTCTTGTTTTTAGCTTTCAATTAATGAAATTCTGTTGATTATTTAAGGCATGGTTGCCTAGAGTATTTCTTCTTCTCTCTCTTAATTTCTCTGCAAATTACTGGCTATTTGTTGCTTTAAGCAATAATTATATATTAAACCATCAAAACAACCCCTTCTTCTTCACTTAAAATCCTTGACCTTTCCTATTCTCCCTAAACTATTCACAACAAGCATAAACCTAATTCTACATTAGTGCTACTTTTTTGGTAGGTTCAGCATCACGTTTTTTTTTTTTCTTTTTTTTTGGGGGGGGAGCGGGGTGTTATTAATTTATTTTTTCTTTCTCTCTTTTATGTGCTTTGTGTGTGTGTGTGCGCATGCATATGTGTGGTTTTGATTTGTTTCGGTGCTTTATGTTTTTGCTCTTGTTTTGGTTGCTAATCCCCCCCCCCCTCTCTTTTCTTTTTTCCTTTTATCTCTCATGAAACTATTCTAGGTATACTTTAAAGTAACAATCCTAACCACCAGTAATTTTTAAAAGATGGATTGCATTAACTTGGTTTAATTTGCAATGTTTACATTAATAGCCACTCATCTGTTGTTTTGGTCATTTGATCAAAGTTACTGGAAGTGGGCGCACGTGTTTCACTTCCATAACCACAAACTTTATGAGGAGCATCGAAGTGATGTGCTTTAGAAACTTTGGAGGAAGTGCTCTTCGAAATTAATTAATTCACAGTTCCCATTTTTATTTCACATGCTTTTCCTAGTTAGTGCTTACAAAGATTCGTGTATTTTCAGTATTTCGACTTGCTCTTTTATTATTATTGAAAGCTTGTTACCTTTTATTAGGAATGGCATTCATTATTAAGTATAGTTAATTAATGTTACTAGGATTACCCATGAACCACTTATTTGATAGTGTCAGTATTAACAGATTTACAAGGTTTCTAATATATTATTCCTTGTTAGGTGAATTTATTGAGCATGGCTTTTTTCTAGATTCTATTTTCTTCAATGGTCTTAGCCTCTATAATTACTTAAAAAATCCTTTTATTTATTTGTTATAATGTTCTCATAGTGCTTCTTCCCAAGATACTACTCTAATTCCACATAGTAGGTTCCTGCATAATGTTATTCGCAGAGCCCTCTTCTCACTTTTGCTTTCTGCACTTCCCGCTTGTTTTAGGAACTGTGGTTTGGCTATGGCTATTCTTTATGAGAAATTACATTTCATGCAGTTTCTTTCTTATATAACTTCTGTGATATAGCATGTTACCTTTTTATGAGTCTAATAACTTTGCTTGTTCTTTCGTTTCTTTTTTTTTCTTTAATTTCTTCAGGAAGGGATTCCTCTTTACAGCAATCGTTACTTCTGCAGCTGGTTTTCTAAGTGCTTTTTCCCCAAATTATATTTCATTACTTATTCTTCGTTGTTTAGTTGGTTTTGGTTTGGGAGGCGGCCCTGTACTCTCATCGTGGTTTTTGGAGTTCATTCCTGCTCCAAACAGAGGCACTTGGATGGTTGTTTTTTCAGCTTTGTGGACAGTTGGAACAATTTTTGAGGCTTTGCTTGCATGGGTATGCTCATGATTCCATCTCCATTTAATTTCTCCATTTGGTTCAAGTTTTTCTTATTATTATTTAGGTTATTAATTATTACTAATTATTATTAACTATTATTTTTTTATTTATCTTCTTTCTCATTGTTGGTTTAATCTATTCTACAATAACTCTTTATAATATCTATGGTTTCTTGTTCATGTTGAGCTATTTGGGCATGCGATTAGATCGGAAACGGACTTCTATATCGTCGGCATAATGGCATCCTATACACAACTGTATATATGAGGGATATGCCTTGTGATTCTGAAATAATTAAAATATGATTTATCAATGAATTTCCAATCACCAAATGCTGGCCTCTTAGACATCATAACTCTATTAAGGCAATCTTGGTTGATTCCTGATCTGAAGATCCTTTTCTCCAAATGTGGAGAACAGGTCTGAACATATAGGTGTTATGTTCAATTTTTTGACAGCAAGAGTTGGTGATTCGTGTTGTCATCATCCCATGAATTTTGGCATAATAAGGTAGAAATCCATCATGGCACTTGTATAGAATGCTTTGGATGACCTTGCATAATGCATAAACCTTGGACAGAAAAGTCTGAGAGAAGAAAACATTTATTTAATTCTAGTTTAACTTATTCCATGTTTTGAAGTTCAGATTATGTTGATTTTTTCCTAAACATATTGATGATTTCCTAGTTTAGGATTACTACACTAGTAGCCATTGATAAGAAAGATACTTGACAGTTAACGTTCATCCTCATTCCGTGTTCTTTGCAGTTAGTCATGCCAACATTGGGTTGGAGGTGGCTACTTGCACTGTCTGCTTTCCCTTCATCACTTCTACTTATGTTTTATGGTGTCACCCCTGAATCACCAAGGTATCTTTGCATGAAAGGAAGAACAACTGATGCACTTAATGTTTTGGAGAAAGTAGCAAGAATGAACAAAACAAAACTCCCTTCTGGCAATCTTGTTTCTGATCACCATATTGAGCTACATGGAAAGAGTAATTTATCAGAAGATACACATTTGCTTTCACCAGGAAGAAATGAAAATGAAACTCCTAAGAGCGTGGATTCTAATATGGGATACATCTCCTCACTGTTTATGCTTCTTTCACCAAAATTAGTTAGGTCAACCTTGCTCTTGTGGGTGGTATTCTTTGGGAATGCATTTTCATATTATGGCCTTGTCTTGCTGACTTCTGAGTTAAACAATGGAAGTAATAAATGTACACCAACTGAAATGCGGTCAGACAAGTCACCAGCTGTTAGCTACAGAGATGTTTTCATCACTAGTTTTGCAGGTATGGTTGTCTAATTTCAATTTTATATTACTAATTGATGAGAAAATCATTTTCTTACTCCTGGAAGAAGATTGATAACATTGAATTTTGATGTGCTTGAAGAGTTCCCTGGGCTACTTTTATCAGCTGCCACGGTGGATAAACTTGGTCGTAAGCTTTCGATGTCAGCTATGTTCTTTTTTGGTTGCCTTTTTTTACTCCCTTTGGTAGTCCATCAGCCTGAGGGTTTAACAACAGCTCTCCTGTTTGGAGCTCGTATGTGCATTACAGGAAGCTTCACGATTGTGTATATATATGCTCCAGAGGTAAATCTTGTAAATTACTTTTTCATCTCAAAAGGCTCTAAAATTCCTATTATCGCTCTCCGGCATCTTTCAAATTAGTACTCATAGAAAACAGGTGCACAGTATCATTCCCATTGTAAAAGCATATTTCCAAGTGCATCCAACATGGTGCAAAATGTTAAATCTTGATCTCGCTGTGCTTTCCTCACAGCCAGATCATTGATGGATATTTATTTTAAACTTCTGTCTTGCTTTACCTTAAAGCAACCATCTTACTGATTTTTATTCCACGGAACATATCTAACTAGTGGATGCCATCCCCTACTAGATTTCTTTAAACATTTTATTTTTTCTTTTTCTTATGAAAATCAGTTTAAAGAATAAAGCATGGTGATTTTACAGGATTGCTCTTAAAAAATTCTTTCTTGTAAACACAGTATATGGAAGAAGGTGATCCATGAGTAGTTAAAATATGTAGTTTAAGCCTACACGATATCAATCTGTTGTTTGTATGTGTAAATCTGCATGCTTGTCCATGGAAACATTGTGACTTAAGGCCAGGTAATTGATCTCTCTGTGTCTGATTTTTTAACTGTAGATATACCCAACTTCAGTCAGAACAACTGGTGTCGGAATTGCGAGCTCAGTGGGAAGAATCGGCGGAATGTTATGTCCCATTGTGGCTGTAAGGTCTGGTACATGGATGTCATCAAACTGCATCCATTCTACTATTTGAGATTGTAATCTTTCTTTCTGGGATCTGCGTACTGCTTTTCCCTTTTGAAACCAAAGGCCGTGAATTGAGTGATAGTGTATCTAGTTTAAAACAAAATAATGAGGTAGTCTGAATACAGTAATTGCACATGGGGCCTTGTCCCTTTCATCAATACAATGTTTATATTCATAAATATAAATATGAAAACAAATTAGTATGCAGTATGAATTCAGCAACAGTACATGGGACTTGCGACTCACTTGCCCCTTCTCTCAATCCGATGTTTTTAACTGTTTGTTGCAGGCTTATCTTTTAGTTCCGACAGTCCAGCAATAAGTCACATTTTGCAGTGTTTTTGCTTAACCATCTGATATTCTAACTAGGAGAATTCTTTTCGCTGTGTGTGCACGTGCACATGTACTCATGTACTTACCAGATGACATCACAGATGTGGTCCAGAGAATTCAACAAGCATGAACATTTGAATGACCTAAACCTGTGTGTTCTCAGCTGTAGGTTGGGATGTTTTTCTTTCTTTCATTTCCTTGTTGTCCTTTCGTCTTGTTATATTTCATTTGATACAACTCCTGAATTCATCTGTTCACTTGAATTCATCTGTTCATTTAATGAAAATTATTGTCATTTTCTTATTAGTGGATGAATTCTCATCTTCTCATTAATAAAAATTGTGTAGGCTTGCTAATGAGTTCTCTTTTCCTTTGCTTCTGTAGTCTTTCCATCCTAATAGACTGATTTAGCTACTAGAGTTTCGTTCCCAACTAGTAAAATAGCATTACAGGGTGCTGGGTTAATCATCAACCATTGGCAGTAGTTATAGGTGTTGGGTTAATCATCAACTATCAGCTATTTGGCCGCATCAGGAACCTGTAGATTTTTATGGGTCTAAATTTTTCCGAATAATATTGATTCCCTACATAACATCTTTATTTATTTAAATACTTATTTATTTATTTATTAGGTTTTTGGGTAACATTGCACGTCATAGGACCACCACTCTTGAGCTTTTTACAATTTTCCCCCTAGTCATTACTTGGATGAATAGACTAAACTAAATAAAGTGATTTAGGAGAACTTATTACATGTTTGGAAAAGCTATGAGAAGGGCACCCTCATTACAGTCCTCAAAATTATTTTGCCATATTTCATTTTGATTACATATACTTGAACTTATAGCATTCATAGATGCAAACGTGTGTGATTTTGTGTTTAAAGGGAAACGTCAGTGCATCTTGGGCGCGCATAGATGATGCAGCTTTGGTTTAAAACATTTTTTTCATTATTCATCTTCTGTCTGGTTCTTGAGGAAATCCCACAGGGGGGTCCTTTAAGCTACATAATGGGTGGTATCCTTCCCTCTTCCCTTGAACCCCTCACCCCCACCTAAAGTTTCAAAGAATTGAACTCAAGGCCTCGAGAGATCATCGAATTAGTTCAAGGGTTAATGAGATCCACAATGGATCGATGAGAATGCAGAAACTAGCGCTGGGGTTTATGTTCACTGACCCCTTAAATATAGGCAGGCTGCTTGCCGACGCCTGCGGTGCATCCATTAGCTTTCCCATGGTAGAACTGAAATCCCTAATTTTAATTATGAGACTCACATTCATGAATGCAAACTATAGGTGGATCAGTTGGCTGGGTTGGCGGATAAGATAAACAAGCATTAGGTAATCAACTTCCAACAATATCCTTTACATTCAAAATTCTCCGCTTCCTAAATTTTTCTGCTTTTCATATGTTTCGGGTTAATAGACAAAGGATTTTTTTATTTTTCTTTTCTTTTCATTTCCTTCTTTTTGGAGTAGGAAATTCGATTGCAGAGCTTATGTACCACGGCTGGCAGAAATTTGAGTTAGGGTTGGCTCTGGATCAAACGGCTGCCTCACACAACAGCTGTCAGTCTGGCCCCAATTGTCCAAAACCGGTCCAGGCTTGAGTCGGTCAACCCGAAACCAACCCAATGTGTTTGAATTATATAAAATATAATCTACTATATATATATATATATATTTTTTATGAAGATATAATCTACTTTATTATTATTATTGATAATAAACCATAAATTTCCAATAAAATAAGATTAACTATATTTATAATTCATTACTAAATTATAATATTTATAATTCAAACAAACAAACTTGATTTGTCCAATTGGTCATCTTGAACCCAAACTGAAACCTTAGATCCGATATTAAATTTGGACCACCAGAATTGTTTAAACCAGGATTTCAGATATTGAATTTTTTTTTGGTCTGAAAACCTGGCTGTATCTGACTCGGGCAATGGAACAAAAAATGGCCATAAGTATGCACTCAACTATAGAAAACAAAACTAGTTATAAAAGACCAAAAATAAGAGAGGACATAAGCAAAGCAAGACCAAACATACTTGCACCAGAAGTTCCTCACTTTTATTTATATTTATTTTTATCTTTTTACATATATTATTTTGAGAAAACACCAGAAGTTTTAAATCCAAGAGATTCACACATGATGACTTGATGATACTTACATCCTTATAGTATAATACAAACCCATTTATGGCAATCCTCTCTCTCTCTCTCTCTCTCCTCTCTCTCAACACTCTTAAACCTTGCCCTTGTCCTGTCCCTTTGCATCATATTGAGTTTCATAAACTAGACTATAATCCCCCTTATGAACCTCTTCTTTGTCAAAGTAGTCATCTCTAGCATTGTTTGCCAACAATAGGCAAATCAACCAGAAGAGGGAAGCATCCAGGGCCAGAAAGGCAGCGCCACCAAAGAGACCAGTCTTCGCTGTGGTGCATTGTGCATCCATGTTGTGATGGACGTTGCGGACCAAGTGAAGAAGTTCAGTAAAGGTTGCCCACAACAACATGCCTTCACCCAGCAATGACACCCATCTGATTCCACACCACCAGTACCCAGCAACAAGTACCATTTGAGAGACAATTTAAATTAGGACAAGTTTAATGGTATAGCATGATGACGCTCGAGGATTCAGTGATCCTAAGGATATTATACTGGTAAAAAATGTAGAAATAAAAGGAAAAATAAATAGAGAGGATAGATCATATTGCAAACAAAGTATACTTACACAGCTATCTGGAAGAAAATGATCATGGTAGTGCTTTGGAACAGTGCATTACGAGGAGCGGATTTTCCATCGTAAGGGTGAAATATGGAATAGAAGCCAAGCATTGCAGAAGCAGCAAGAGATACAACAGATAAGAAGCCCAAAACGACAGTTGGGTCAAATGGATACTTGCATATAACAACACCTTTTCCGGTGATTGGAACACCAGATGGGGGCTGGGAGAACAAAAAACAAATAAAGGCGGCAAAAGAATGAAAACAGAGAGTACCCAATGAAAATCAACATGACAGTAATAATGAAAGAAATATCAATATGTCAAAGAGGCGTGAATCAAAAATATTACACAACTGCATGAAAATTAAATATCGACATATATTTCAAAGAGGCATGAATCAAAACTATCACACAACTGCATAAAAATTAAATATTGCCCTCCATTGCATGCAAAATCAATGCTTTTTGCTTTTAAAATGTATCATATAAATGCTAATGAATAAAATAGGTTAAAAGGTATCAAATGTAGCAAACATAAAAAGTTGAATACAATATGGAACTTTAACAACTAGGTTTAGGATATCAGTTCAACCTTCCTAACTACAAAATATATATTTTTCTATATCCCTACTTAGTATAATAGGTCAAAGGAAGAGAGCCCATACAGATCAGTCCAAGTCTACTAAAGAAGGTCCATGTATTTTGTTTATGTACTGGGAGGCACATTGACAAAATTAAAACATAAGGGGGGTTATCTGTCGACCCCCCCCCCCCCCCCTCCAAAAAAAAAAAAACCATACTTCAGGGGGGTATTTTGCAATTTACCCAAATTGTCTTGTCACAAAATTGTCAAAGGGAAAAATTACAAAGTCTGTCCCTGTAATTGGAAAATTATGTGTCACAATACATGGTCATTGAGTTGTAATTGTCATGTGTCTTGGGCTGTACTTGTTAAAGACTTTAATGTGGAAGCCTGCTCAAAACGAAGTCCTTCATGCTCAAGTCCTCTAGATCCTTATTAGGAAGGTAAGTGGACCTAGAGACCATGTGAACCATTACTCCTTGGTGGTTGGATCACTAAATTAGTCTTTCATGCTCAAGCTGCCGAATACTTAATAGGAAGGTAAGTCCTTCAAGAAAATTCATTCTTGTTTGATTGGAAGGTCAGAATTTTGCAGTGGCTCAAGCAAGGTGTCCAACAAAACTCCAAGCGAGAACTACTGTGTTTTTGGTCATTTGGTACACTCTCAAGTGGATTGTCTAGCGAGTGCCTCTGAGTAACACTCGATCGAGCAGACTAATACTCACTCGAGCTGAAGCTTGAGCGGTAAACCATTTACAAAAAAAAAAAAAACCAGATATCTGAAAATCTCATTTACCTTTATTGTTGGGTATCCTTTCCTAACTAAGGAGGGATTCGAATTGTGAGAGTTAACTTAGTTATTTCTAATAACTATTCAAGTTAGGGGGCTTAACCTAAGGACTTATCACCCCTAAACATATTGAGAGCCTCAACCCTTACCTCTAGAGAAAAATCTAAGTTTCTCTCATGTCTATGCTCCAGAGATCCCCATAAACCACAAGCCTTCTTCCTCTTATATTTTGTGAGAGGATCCAAAAGATTGTATCCATTGTGAGTCTTAGGAGGAGTCTGACGACAGAGCATCGTGGAGGTCGGTGCCAGAGTAACCCAAGATTTGGCAACAAAAGAATCCTAGAAAGGAGGTATGAGGGACTACTGGTGTCTACAAAGGGTGTACAACTGCTGAGTCGTCAATGGATTTTGAGTTTTGAGTTTTTGTAGAGTCAACCTTGATTTAGTGGATTGAGTTGCTAGACAAGGTCCCGTGGTTTTTCCCATTTAGGGTTTCCATGTAAAAATAATTTCTTATGTATTTATGAGTGGTTGCTTTATAAGTTCATTAATCGATTTGATCAAGATATATTATTGGTATATTCAGTTAAATTGATTAAGTAAACACTTTGAATTGTGTTCATTTGCATGAAAATTAATTGTAATTAATGTTTGGGAATTTCGAATAGGCTAAATTGAACTTGGTAAATACTTGGTAAATTTCACAAGGACCTAGTCAACCCCCCCACCCCTTTTTCTTCTAGTTGTGTATATCCACAAGATCGTAATTTCATTATCAGTTATCATAACTTGCTTACATGATCTTATTTTCATACTTGATCTGTGGAGCACATCAAATTAATGCTAAAATTAGCTAGCTGGTCAAAAGGCAAGAATATTATTGGCCAAAAGTTCTCTTCAAATGCCTGTCTCACAATTAAAGTGATTCAGTATGCTTGGCCAAAATAATTCATTTGAGCACTACTTTGGTAAGGCCAAGAAAATGGCCCTTTTGGCCAAGTCTTGAAAAGGAAATAGAGTTTCGGCTAGTGCAAAGTAAATTTCGGCCAGAATGGCGGAAATTACAATCATAAAGACCATAATTTATCTGTGGAGAATGAATTCTGCGAAGCATTCAAATGGCTTAAACTAATAAAACTTCTAGTGCAGTGATCAAACAAATGGCCATTTAAAATAACTCTTAAAAAATCTTCAAATTATGTAGTAGTTTTCAATTTTTGAAGAGTTTGGATGGCAATGTTTATAGGCCTAATTAAGTAATTAGTACAATAGGCCCAACAAGGAGAGCCTATGCAAATCAGTCCAAGTCTGCTAAAGAGGATCCATATATTTTGTTTATATACTGAGAAGAGTGATAGGTGGTTGACCGGTTGCATGAGCTGAAACTTGGCAAGGTATAGAAGAAAGCATGAAGTTTTTGGAAAGTGAGTAGAGAAAGGTGGCCATGTCAGCGTTGATTTATGGGATGTGGGTCACAACCTACTGAACTACCCATGATCTGAACAGGTTGTGAAGTGGGGAACAACAATGAAGAAAGTAAGCCACATGTGAAAAGAAAGAAGAATGAAGAAAGGAAGTTAAACCCATGATCCAAAGGAGTTTTACACTTGTTGCCATAAATGAGGGAGTGAAAGTTAACTATTGGCAGGAATGTCTATAAAAGCAAAGGATGGCTCAACATACAATCACAGCACCAACGCCATTTTAGCCTAGTCTAGCATATCCATGGCCTTACCCGGTATAACTTAGCATAACTTCTGATTATCAATAGTTTGTTCATAGTTGTGGCTTCTTTCTTTTTTATTCACTTTCATGGTGATTTTCTCCATTGTGTTCAGTTATTTCAATTCAATGCAAGTAAGTTTACTTAATTTATTTCATGATGTCTTCTGAAATTTACTTTATTATTTGAGAAATTCCTTTTTCATTAGAGGCGAAAGAAAGAACCTGAGAAGGGAAGAACCCCACCCCTTTACATGGTCACCTAATCTACTTACTCATTAGTGGCTTTTTTTTTTTCTTTTTCTTTTTTTTTCCATTTTTTTTTAGTCTGTCAGACAACTGTGTGACCATCCCAGCTAGGTGAACCCAGCTGAGAATGATCCTCTACAGCCTGATAGGCCTCAGCACAGTGGACCATCAAGCTGTTAATCACGCTCTGATCACACCATCCTATTTCGTCCATCAGACTTTAGTTCCTATCTCTTAGAACTTAAGGATACAGAGGTACGAGCCTATAGAACAGATCCTGTTCAAGTAAGGTCGTAGTGGCTTATTAACCAGCCAAAAGTCATTTTTTTGGTTTCGAACCGTTAATCGGCAAACTACAGGTCGAAAGGTTGATCAATTTGAAACCTTTTGGTTCTGGCATGCCCACAAACAGATTAATTGACCAACAATATTTCATCAGATATGACACCTGCATTATTGTCATTTTGCAGAAAAAATCATGATTTAATATTTATGTTTTATGCGCACACATGAGATTTATTTATCTCTAATTTATAGTCCACCTCTTAAAAATAAAACTAGGTTTAGTACACTACACTTCTACAACTATCCAAGAATGGAATTTGGAGCGACCAAGGTTCAATGGTTAAAATCATAGTTACTGATCATTCCATTCCACATACACTACTTGTATTCTTAGCCAAACTTACACGATCAAAATCAAAATAAACTTTCAGCAATTAAAGTAGGTGGAGAAAGAAACCTTTTTATTTTCAGCAATTATACCAAGTATGAACGACAACACACCAAATCCTGTCACTGCAAGAGACATCAGTTTAATGCTTAGAGCCATTGCTCCCACAGAAGTTGCAAGGATCCTTCTGCAATCAAAAGCAAAAACCAGATGATGGATATCAACTAAATGAAGAAAGAACCAAGATATGGTGCCAAGTAAATTATCAATTATAGACATCATCTTAGGGATCATTTATTATGTCTCGTGGAAACTGAATTGGCCCATTATGTTTTATTATCATTCTAACTACAAATTCGTCGTAATGAATGGGGCCATTACAGAAAAATGTCTGCCATCCCTAACAAATGATGGCTCCAATTTTCTTTAATGGCCCCATTCTAGATGATAGTTTTTTAGCTTCAAATGCTGTGCAGAAAATAATAGAGCCATTCAATTTCTTACGGTGTCCAAACATGCCTTGGAAATGCCAGTTTATGTTTGTTTCCAGAGAAATTGCAAGAAAATTTATTAATCTATGAAAAAAAAACATAAACTTCTTATAATTTTATTTCATTATTCCAAGTACAATAGGTTGTTTTAAGTGAAACAGATATTGAAAAAAAAAAAAAAAAAAAAAATACTAAACTAAGAAAGAGGAAATAACTAGAGGGGTGTCCAAAATCATTGCACCTTCATGAGAAGAAGGGTAAATAAATTTTTTTTTTTCTTTTTCAAAAGCACATTTTTTACTGTAATCAATCTATTTATAGAAAAGACATAACTGAAATAAGAAAGGTTACAACTAATGATTATCGGAACACGTGATGGATGCCGTAATGCCAAGCCCATGTTTATATCTCACAATTAATTCACTGATGTCCCCTTTATTTTCCCTTTTAGTATGATGGGGCAATATGCCAAAAAAAATTCTTATAAGCAATTGCAGCATGTTGAGCATTAAAAAGGCGGTATATTAGAGGGGGAAAAAAAATTAATTTTTCATGTACAGAGCATATATTTTATCGTACAACTTCAAAGAGTAAAGATTAAAGAACCTATCTCCAAATATAGACATATATATAGTGTGTATATATATATATATAGAGAGAGAGAGAGAGAGAGAGCGCGATACAAATAGTAAAGTAAAAAAAAGACTGATAAATAGGAGAAATTGTGGATTGGGTATGAAAATAGTGACCAAAGTAAAACTACACAACCAAATTCAAATCAGAATTTCGTCAAGCAAAGGATGAAACGTATATCATTTCATCATCTAACCCAAGAAGAAGAAGAAGAAGAAGAAGAAGAAAGAAAAAAACCAAGACGTTTACCTCTTAGGGTAGTGAAATTCGTGAAAGCCAGAAGCCCTTTTGATCAACTGAAATATAAGTGAATATTTCTATATAAAGTTGACGAGTGTGTCTAAGAAACTAGCGGACTGTAGGAGCGGGGCTTTGTCGGTGATTCAGAATCTATTTGGCCGTTTCGCCTACAGATTCCCTACCAGCGTGTTTTACCAGGAGCTTATGGGTTGTTTTATGGTGTCCAATGTTCGCCCTTTTTTTTTTTCTTTTTTCCATTTTTTTTTTTTTAATTTTTTTGGGGGGGGAAGGGGGTTGGTTTGGTATGACAGTCAGTGTTTAGCCTGCTTGTACATACTTCGACTAAATCTCAGCATCTAACTTGTATGTACTTTGATTAAATCTCTTATCAGGTGATCTTAAATGTACACTCCCCCATATGGATCTAGTGCATTTAGGAATTAATTTTTGGAATGCTCTCAGAAAAATCGAATTCAAATTGATAGAATAGAAGGATTCTCGTTTTACCAACTGAACTAACTTCCTTGGATCCAATGTTTCCTTTTTGGTTACCGTGCCAAATGTACACTCGGGATCTTATATGGATGCAACTATTATAATCACAAAAATTCCTCTATACCCCCACTCAATATATATTTTTAAAGGTTTTCATAAGAAAACTTTGTAGAAAAAAGATTTTCTAAAATTTGTCTGTTTGGGTATAGTTTTTTTTACCATTTTTCATGAAACATTCTATAAAAATGAAATAGAGATTCTAAATGATCAAAAAGTAAACTTAAATAATAGATTTTTGAAAAATTTTATTATACAAAGTTATTTAAAACAATGTTTTCTAGTGAATAATATGGTTTGCTTTTGTAGAAACCTATTACAGAGTATACTTTTTATAAAACCTTAAAAAATATAAACTAAGTTGAGGGTACAAATGAAATTTTATTGTAACAATAGTCTGCGTCATGCTAAATATATGATCTGGTATTATGGTAGAATAAATAAATTGTGAAGGCTTTAGTCCATGTATATATATATATTCATCATCTCTTTAAAATGAAGGTTCTGATGCACTTTACTAATCCTTTAGGGTTGGTTGAGTTTTTTGGGGTTCTAGTCTCTGTACATTCACACACACAAAAAATAATAATAATAAAATGAAAAAATAAAATTCTAAGTAACCACAAAAAAAATTTTGCTAGTACCAGTACAAAGTTTGCTTATAAAATTACTAAATTTTTTTTATATAAATTAAGATGAGGACAAATCATTACGAGTAGAAACGTTAATCCTCTTACTCTTCCCACCTTTGACTAGAGGTTAATTTGTAGGATTCTCAAAGCTCCAAAATTAAGATTTTTCTATGGATGATTGCTAGCAATGCGTTACTTATAGCTCAAGTTTTGAACCAACGTAATATAATATCTTCTTTTTAATTAGTGTATATTATGCCATCAACATACAGAATGAATAGAACATCTATTCATTGATTGCGCAACCTTTCAATAAGTTCAATTTCATTCTCTAAATAATCGCAAAGCTTTAAATTTTAGTTCCTTATATGCCTTAACCCTATACAGGGCATGGATCCTCTCCAGTAACTGGACATGTTCAGTTATTGGAAAAGATCTTCTCCCAGAATACACAAATCTATCCACAGCTCTTATATATGAACTTCCCACTCACGTTTGGTGTGGTAATCTGCTTTAGTTTATATGAAAGAGTACAAATCAGGCTATTTTTTACAATAGTTGATCAATTACTCTTACAACATTATCAAACAAACCAATCATATGACTATGACTGCTTCAATGATACTAAGACCAATAATGAAGTTTCTCAAGCTCAAGCAAATATATATTACTTCTAAAAGTGGCTTAACGGGAAAAACTTTTAAATTCTTATTTACCCTTATAAAAAATGATAAAAACATTATTAAACGTAGAAATTTATAATCAAATGTATATACATCGTATAAATAGAATAATACCAAAAGAAATAAGAAAACAGTAGAATAATACATTGTACCATCATAAAAACCTTTTTGTTCTCTCTTCCTTCCTTAACCCGAATAAATTTCTTGTTTTGTTAAATGTGAAAACTCTTCTTCTTCACATTGTTTTTAATCTTCTCCAAGTTCTTTATAATATATATGGGTAGGGATCAACTTACACCCAGTATAAAACTTTTACTCTTACTCTCCTCAATATTTTTATAGGAATCATATTTTGCCAATCTAATCATTGGATTAGATACTCCACATACACATGCACATCATGCATGTTAAATGTCAAGTTAATCGAAGATTAGGAACTAGGCCATCCATAAATTGCGCAAAATCATAGTTTTATTTATAAAAGAAAATGTAAGTTTATAGATCAAAAGTGTGAGGACCTATTTTCTTTATAGGAATTATTACGGTTTAATATATGATTAGCGTATTTAATTCCTTAATTTGTTGGATAACCTCATATATGGGTAGTCCATGTGTATGATAATGTGATATTATATGTGTTTTGATGTTTGTTTTTATGTATCGAGTATCCTAAGTGAGTGTTGGGCCTTATTTTGCAGTTTCGGGTTTAAATTGCTGAAATTTGGCTAAATGTTGGGAAAAAATGAATTTTCGTAAATCTTCGTTTTTAAAGATAATTTTGTGGCAGTAATGGAAGTTTATAATATTATAAGACTTCTGTGATTTTATAGGATTTTATTAGCATGTTTGGATTAGGTTTTTAACATGTTTGTTGTAGAAAAATCTGTCAGGAGACGGATTTTATACTAAAACTTAGAAATGAGATTTTGATATACTTGGAATTTGATTTTTCTGATATTTTATTTAGATTCAAATGGGGGGTTATTTGCTTATTTGCTTATTTTCATTAAAAGAATGAGGACATTTATTTAAATGTTTTTAATGAATATAAGGCTGATGTCTGTACTGATGAGGTGTAGCCTGACTGACTGTCAATTTTCAACTTTCTGTGTGTTTCAGACGTCTTAAACACATTTTAGACGTCTGAAAGTGACATTTCAGACATTTGAAAATTATAGAGAGCGATGTTTTCTGGAGTATAGTTTTAGACATCTGAAACTATATTTCAAACGTCTGAAATCCTCGACTGGCAATTTTTAAAAAGGTATAAATAACGCATATGCCCCTGCCCTTATGGTTTAAAACCCTTTTGGCCGACCCTTAGGCCCTATTTGGCTAAACTTTTAAATGGTCCAAAATCACTTTTAAAGCTTAAAATCACTTTTGGTTCTGTTTGGTAGTCTAAATCATAATCACTTTTAAGCTTCAAAAAGTGATTTTATAATAAGCAGATTGCCCTTAGCTTTTAATCAGAAGCTGGTGTTAGCTTTTTTCGGAGAATTTTAACAACTTTTCATATTTCCAAAACTACCCTTAATGCTTGAGTATGGAAACAATTTTTTTCACCCATATCTTTTAACAAAACGATAATAGCCCACCTTAGACCCAAGTCCTCCCATCTTCTTCATCTATGCTCCTCTCTCCTGCTGGCATCAATGTCTTGGTAAGTTCAATCAACTTGGACTAGTAGGATCCTAATTTAAACTTCAATTTTTTTTTTCTCCCTTCATACATTCATTGATTTATACTTAGTTGGAATTTTTTCAAGAATTGATTCCATAAAATTTGGATTTGTAATAATTTTTTTTAATAAAAAATATCAATTCATACTCTCTTTTTTTTTCTTTGTTTTAAGAAATGAAAAAATAAAATAAAATAAAAATGTAAGCAAAATCCCTAGTAATTCACTTTTGTGGGGTTAGTCGAGAGGTCAAGTCTTGTGTGTGTTTTTCAAAGGTTATCATTTTGATGCCTCGTCGGTTTCGTTGTTTGTGTGGTTATGGGACATCTCATCTAAGCTGTTAAGGGAATAGTCTAAGTTCAAATTTCGATAAGAGTATGGCATAGGGTACCCCCAATTATTAATATTTAAAAAAAAAAAATCACTACTAATACCAAATAGAGCAAAAAAAAAATATATATATATATATATATATATACATATATACAGAGGTGATCCTATCAGCACGTGCTGATATAAGTTACATCAGCACTATGCATTGGGGGTTGTACCCCTTACATTGATTCAATGCATCTCACATCTCACTAATGCACAAGGTACAACTCCCAATTGAGGTTTTGATATAAGATATATCAGCACATGCTTACTTGATCATTATCCTATATATATATATATTATAAAGGACGGTTCAGTCAATTTAGGGTTATAACAATTACAAGAAATGTTCTTCTTAAACAGACAAAAAATCACTTTCAGCTCTAACAGCACTTTTGAATACAGTTACCAAACAAGAATGATTCGCTTCTGCTACTCGTAATTTCTGATTCTCTTCTACTTTTGCCTAAAAGAAAAGGTTATAGTTTTCCCAAACAGGGCTTTAAACCTCATTTTAGGCCCCCCAACTTAAGAGAGAGGGATAGAGAGAAAATGAGAGAGAGAGAGAGAGAGAGAGTGTGACGGGGGAGGTCGACGGTGACTCGCTAAAGCACCGGAGCTCGCTAGAGCACTGGAGCTTTGATCCGACACCGGCAAGCGCGGATCTTTCATTACTTGGCCCGATCTACATGTCTACGATAGTAGTTTTGTATTTTCATTACTCATCAATGAGGTAGGGGATATTTCTTATTTTAAACCATTGATGCATGGGGGTTTGGGTATAAATCATGTAGTTTTACATGTGTTTGGTAATTGTTACATAAATATCATACATGGGAGTATCTTATGGGTTTTAATAAATTTTGGAAAATCTAGTGTTGATTTACATACCTCGCCCCTTTTGTTATATTCTTGTTATTTATGAAACTCTTATATGTTTAAGAGTTTAAATGGGTTGGTTTTAAAACCTATTGGACTATTTTTGTGTGGTCGAAATATTGGGGGTCACTTTTAGATATATGTTTTTGAAACTATTATTTTGAAAAATGGTTGGGAAATGATTACTATGATTTATAGAGTTATTTCATATGGTTTTCAAAGCGCATACCTATTATGTGGTTTTTGGAAAATTTATATATAATTTTCTGGTTTATGTGGGAATTATGAAATTAATAAATGAAAAGAAAGTGGTGATGATATGGATATGGTGATAAGAGTTACTGGAGACAGGATTACTGTTATCCCAAAGGAACGGGACGTTGTGCTAGTGTCTTCCTATCCTTTAGTCCTAGGCTACGTGCCCGAATTGAGGTTACTTTCTGAACCCAAGTAAGAATTCATAGTATTTTTTCAGAATAAGGTTGCTTTTTGGACCCAAGTAGGGATCTATAGTATTTCTTCTTATTTCCGCGCGCGAGGGCCCCACATGACTTGGGGAGGATTTATCAGTTTGAAAGATTGATGTTATGGATTGCCAGATATGGCGGATGATAATTATTGACTTATAAGGCCGTGATATGGAATTTGGAAAGAATGATGATGAATCATAAATAACTTGAGGTATTTCTTACATTTTTAAAAGAAAAAGGGACATTGGTATCAAATGATTTAACTTCCGCAGTTTATTTCATTATATCCAGTATCAGTTTTATTTAATGAAAATTTATATTGCAAATTAATCAATGATTTTGCAGGACTCTTTGAAAAATAGATAAATTATGACTTTTAAAACCTTGAGTTATTTTGATAAATTTTTTCCTACTGAGTGTGTAGCTCATACCTCCATAGTTTTCTTGCAGGTCATATTTTCAACGCTAAGTTGACCTTGGTTTTGGGAGCATGTCGGCATGTTTGCATTCATGTAGAGAATATTTGAGATAAGGTTTTGAGCTTAGGCATGTATTAATTTTAATTTCATGCCTGTAATAATTAATTGAATAGTGGATGCATATCTGAATGAGATCTATGTGACTACGATACAACTTGTAGATTTTTTATTTTTGGAATATTGTGTGGATGACTGGAAATGCTTATAAATGTGTTTTCTATAGGTTTTATGACTAGTCGATAACTTGATATGTCCTATTTTCAGACAGGACTATGTCGGATTTTCTAAAAAGGTTTTCAAAATAAATATTTTTAATAAACATCCACCAAAATTGGTTTAAAATTTATTTTTTTTACTACTTAACTAACGGCCCCCATTTCAGGTTGTTACAAAAATATTATTTTTACAAAAAGAAATTGAAGGGTATAAGACTAAAAAGTCTTACATCGGGTGTAAACGGATCCCTCTCCTATATATAATACTCTATATCTAAATTTATTATTTCCTTAAGTTTTTCTTTACTCTATCCCCATTTGATTTTATAATTTCCTTTAACTCCCTTGATAGTTTGGCTCTTTGAAGGTTTTCTCTCTCTTTCTCTCTCTACATAGGCATTGTAACTCCATTAATGTTTTCATGTTTATGTTGAATGATGAGATGATTTTTATATTAGCCAACGCCAAATGTACTATATATATTATTCATCTTTGGTATTAACTAGTATAATTTAAGGAAGAAACTAAGCGATGGATATCATGGAGAAAAAAAAAAAAAAAAACTGTAACTTTGTAAACAAATAAATGATTAAAAATTAGGCAACCTAAGAGAGTAGAAGACATCATCATAAACTGTATTGAGAAATCTAATGTAACGACCCGAAATTGGGTCCGTTAGTTAAGTAGTAATAAAATCATTTTTAAAGCCAAGTTTGGTGGATGTTTAATAAAAATAATTCTTTTGAAAATATTTTTAGAAAATCCATCATGGTCCCGTCTGTAAATAGGACATATCAAGTTATCGACTAGTTATAAAACCTGTAGAAAACACATTTAGAAGCATTTTGAGCCATCCACACAATATTCCAAAAATAAAGAAATATACAGGCTATATCGTAGTCACATGGGTCCCATTCAGATATACATCCACTACTCAATTAATTATTACAGGCCATGAAATTAAAATTAATACATGCCTAGGCTTAAAACCTATCTCAAATATTTCCTTATATGGATGCAAGCATGCCGATGTGCTCCCAAAACCCAGGTCAACTTAGTTTTAAAAATATGACCTGCAAGAAAACTGTGGGGGTATGAGGTACATGCTCAGTAGGAAAACATTTCAAGTAACCCTACAAAACCATTGATTAGTTTTTAATATAATCTTTCAGTAAATAAAACTAACACAAGTAAAATGAAATAAACTACGAAAGTTAAATCATTTAATACTAATGCATCTTTTTCCTTTTTGAAAGAGGTAATAAATAACTCAAGTTATTTGTTATCAAAGTCATCATTTTATAAATGAATTATCTATCATTATCTGATATCATATCACGGCCTTATAAGCCTAATCATCATCATCCGCCATATCTGGCAATCCATAACATCAGTCTTTCAAACTGATAAATCCTCCCCAGGTCATGCAGAGCCCTCGAGTGCGGAATAAGAGGAAGCACGGCAAGACATTTCTATTTGGGACCTACAGTAACCTCAAGAGGAAACACGATAAGACATCCCTACCTGGGACCACAGTAACCTCTATTTGGGCACGTAGCCTTAGGACTAAAGGATAGGAAAATACGGCAAGACGTCCCGTTCTTTTGGGACCGCAGTAATCCTGTCTCCAATAGCCCTCATCACCATATCTATATCTTCACCACTTGTTTGTTCATTTATCAATTTCATAATTCCCACATAATCCAAAAATTATATATAAATTTTCCAAAAACCACATAATAGGTTTGTGTCTTGAAAACCATCTGAAATAATTCCATAATTTTCATATAAATCAGAAAATTGTATATATAAATTTTCCAAGAAAAACATATGACAGATGGGTTCATAAAAAGCACAATAAATAACCCCCATAAATCATTTATAAAGAATGATTTCAAAACAACATTTTTATAACAAAATGATGTGAATCAAACCCTTAGGTTTTCCACAATTTGTAAAACCTAGAAAATATATATACCCCATGCATGATATATATATATGCAAAAACTACCAAATACATGTAAATCTACATGATTTGTACTCAAACCCCCATGCAACAAGGGTTTAAAAATGAGAAAATGTCTTCTACCTCAGAAATGAGTGATGCAAATGCCAAACCATCCCTACACGCACGTAGATCGGCCAAACTATGATGAATCCGAGCTTGCCGGCGTCGGATTGGAGCCTCTAGTGCTCCGGCGAGTCACCGTCGACCTCCCACGGCACACTCTCTCTCTTCTCCTCTTTTTCTCCCTCTTTCCTAAGTTAGGAGACCTAAAAAAATGGGCCTAAGGGTCGAGTGAAAGGGGTTTTAAAACATATGGAAGGGACACATGCGTCATTTATCCCTTTATAAAAACTGCCAGTCGAGTGTTTCAGACGTATGAAAGTTAGTTTCAGACGTTTGAAACTAAATCTCAGAAATTATTGTTCTCTGGAATTTTCAGACGTCTGAATGTAATTTTCAGACGTCTGAAACACACAGACAGCTTGAAAATTGACAGTCAGTCAGGTTACACCTCATCAGCACAGACATCAGTCCTTATTTCATTAAAAACATTTAAGTAAAATTTCTCCATTCTTTATTCTCCCTTTTACTTTAAGTTATTTAATGAAAATAAGCAAATAACTCTCCATTTGAATTCAAATAAAATATCAAAAAAATCAAATTCCTAATATATCAAAATCTCATTTTCAAGTTTTAGTACAAAATCCGTCTCCTCACAGATTTTCCTAAAACAAACATGTGTGGAACCCAATCCAAACATGCTAATAAAATCCCATAAAATCACCAATGTCTTATAATATTATAAACTCCCATTACTGCCAAAAATTATCCTTTAAAACGAAGATTTACGAAAATTCATTTTTCTCCTACACTTAGCCAAATTTCAGCAGCTTAAGCCCCAAAGCTGTAAATAAGGCCAAACACACACTAAGGATACTCAATGCATCAAAAAAAGTATCAAAACACATATAATATCACATTATCATATATATGGATTACCTATACATGAGGTTATCTAACAAATCAAGGGATTAACCTACGCTAATCATACATTAAACCGTAATAATCCCTATTAAGAAAACAGGTCCTCACATCTAAAATAGGAGCAATTTATCAATAGACATCTTCACTCAATTTTCTTTATTATCTTTAATGCCATGTTTGGTAGAGAGAAAAAATGAATGGAATGAAAAGGAAGGAGGGACATATGAAAGGAATGAGACATATTCTCTGTTTGGTTAAGAAAGAAAAGTGGAGGGATGAGCTTTCGACCCTATTCCACCAAAATCTTTCCCACAAAAAAAGAGAGGAAAAGTAGAGAGAGAGGTGATTGTTACACGTTGTGACAAAAAATATATAAGAAATACAAAAAATTACTTAGGTTCAAGGTAAATGAAGTATTATGTCGGTCCTAGGGGAGAGAGAGAGTTTTATGAGTGTCCATAAATGTAAATTTGTACGAAGGTAAAATTATTATTAATTTTAATTTTAATTTCTTTTATGTTTGATCGATGATTAGAGGTTACAAAGGTAAAATTGTAGTGAGTAAAAAATTTCATTAAATTTAAGGGTGGAAAGCAAATTATGGGGTGCCAATAATGCCCCTCAACATTATTCATTCGGGGCCGCTGTTGCCATCACAAAAATTCGATTGTACGTCTCATTTAGTTTACAAATTTTAAGGTTTTATATAAAATATAAAACATTTTCATAAAAATAGGCATGTTGTTTATTAAAAAATATCATTTTGAACAATTTTGTAAAAGAAAGTTTATTCAAAATTTATCGTTTAAATAAAATTTTTAACTATTTAATTATGAAATATTTTGTAAAAGTGAAACAAACTATAAAGCATAAAAAAATTCATTTAAACGATAGATTTTAGAAAAAATTTATTATATAAAATTGTTTAGAATAATGTTTTCTAATGAACTACACAATAAATTTTTATAATTTTTTTTAATATTTTTCAGTAAATCTTTAAAAAAAATATTAAAAAGTACCCAGAAAGAAAAAATTTGTAGTCACAATAACCAACCTCTAATCGGACTCGGATTTGATACAATTTTGCCCTTTAATTGCACCGTACAGTAGTCGTCGGATGAGTGACACGTTGCAAGAGGAAGACAAAAACGATTGGAATTTGTTTCATTAGTAGATTTCAGCATTGCGTAGCTCATATAGTAAATTCCTCTCTCAAATCCCAACCATTATTGCTTTTCCCTTATAATATGTTGCTCATTCACAACTGCTGTATGGGACAATTAAATTGAAAAACTACACCGAATCCAAATCCCCTCTAGTCTATTTTCATTCCAGTCAGGGCCAAGTGCCAACACACACGTGACGGCATTACAAGGAGGAGGGTGCAGAGGTCAAAAAGACGTTATCATTATACTCTCTTAACAAGGAAAGAAAAAATAAGACATGTGAAAAAGGCAATAGCCTCTCTCATAGTTAAATCTGTAAAAATTGTACGTACACACACATACAGCTCCAAAGACTCAAAAGTCGTCTGCATCCGTGGAGTGATTCTCCCCTTCGTGCACCGCCGTTCTTTCGGTCACCACCATCTTTACCCTCTCAATTTAATTACTATATATATTAAATGCAATATATATATATATATATATATATATAACTGAGACATCAGAAAGCCAGAATTAAAAAGCAGAAAGTGCTTTTCTACTTTCTGCAACATATATAGCTATAGATAGATTGATACATTGAGAGTAGTTAGGTTATATATACTCCTATATATAGAGAGAGAGAGAGAGAGAGAGAGAGAGAAGATACTCTTTTCTTAGATTCTCGTGCCCGTTTTCTAGATCTTTGATTCATGGCGGCAACCCATCAGAGTCCGGATCGTACCATCTCCGCATCTGGTATGTCTTACAATTTCTGATTTTCATATACTCTCTCTCTCTCTCTCTCTCTCTCCCCCCTCGCTCTCTCTCTATATATCTTCAGTATGATATTTGAATTGGGTTTGGTTGGATACATGGGTTTCAGTTTGTATGAATTGAAGTAGATCTTTTATGAGATTATACATAGGGATCGCTCGGTTTGGATTGCAGCTGTTTGTTTCTGATATAATTCGAAAATTGTGTGTTTTTATTTTATTTTATATTTCATACGATTTAGCTGTTGTTAATTTTTAATTTTTAATTTTTTTTGTTCGAATTGTTGTCAAAAATTTGCGGAAGCATGTATGGGGATATAGCTGGAGATATTGATGCTTCCATAGGATAAAAGCCTGTTTTGCATATGTGGATCGATTGGAGTCTGTTTTGCTTATATGGGTCGATTTGACTCTGGAAGTCGCGTCTTGATCTGTGCTGTAGGGGCGTTAATGGGTGGTAATTGTGTTGAGATCTACGATTAGGGTAACATGAACTGTTCCATCTTACATGTTCAGACACTTCTTATACCCATTAAAATAAAAACCGCTCTTATGTTGGGAATTGGGTATTTTTATTTGAGATAGTTTTTTCCAATTATCTCAAAGAACGAATCTTTTCAACTTGCAATATTTGAATGCATCATGTTTTTGTGTGGGATATATATTAATCTAGTAATTTGTAGCAATTTATTTATGACTTTATGAGTGACCCTCCTGGACAAAATAGTATGCACCATTGTGTTCTGCCATATTGGTTACTGAGAGACTGGTTATTTTCTTGTGCAATGAGCGGGACTGTGGGAATTTGTTTTATAAAAGTGCTGGTAAGCTTTAGGAATAGTAGGGAGACTTGGAAGTAAAGATGGAGAAAAGGTGTTGAATGTTATTATGTTTCCAATGAATCCTAGTTCTATTAAAAATGAAAAAAGAAGGGCCATTACCCAGTGCTGCTCCTGCTAAGCGGTGTCTTGGGTGTGGTGAGGTGACTTGGATATGGTCCTAATTTTGTTTTTTAGTACAAAGCGGCTGCTCTCAAGAACAGAGACCATAATAGTCGATTGAGTTTGAAGAATTAAAACAGACCTCGAATGGAATTCAACCATGTCAAGGTCCACAATGTTAATATTTTTATTCCTGGTTTGTTAATAAGAATATTGCCTCCATTGTGTCATGGAAAGTTCTGCAAGAAGAAAATAATTGGGAAACAAAGAGTGGGAAGGAAGGTGAGGAACAACATGTCACCTTTCGACAAATTTTTTAGGTTACCGACCAAGCAACTCTTATAGCAATATATATCTCTTTATTGTAAATTTTCTGCGTCTTGAAGGAATAACTTCCCCTGAGAATGAATTAAGATTGCTCTTTCCTACATCTGTTATTGGATTCCTAACAGATTTCAAAGCATAACAACATGGCAACATAGGTAGATGCTTGTATTCCATTTTGTGCCTTTTTTGCATTTATTGGGTTGCTCCTAGAAGCTCAATGAACTTTTTCCAATGGTGGATGCATAGTTTAAAGTATCTGTCTCAGACTTGAAGCACGTGGTACCCAATGGAAATTTCTATAATAATAAGTAGATTTGGAGATTCGCACAGCTTGTGGATGTCGGACTCTTTGTCAAATGGATCACAATGATGCTTTGGGCACTACTCTGTAGTTGGTGTCCCTGGCCTGGTTGTTGTTTTCCTCTGGTTGTTGAGTCACGGGTTACAACCAATAACGAGTGAGAACATCATGCTCTTCAGTGGCAGATTTGGAGAGAGAGCCCTGGGGTTCTAAGGATTAAAAGAGGAGTTTGATGCTGTGGTTGAAACAGTAAGTTGTTGACTCTGCTTATGATGAGTTGTGTGTGTGAGGAAGTGGCAGGTAGTGGATTTCTAGCAGGTTGTCATTGCTTGGAAATATGATGTGATATATGCTTTCAAATGGTGAAGGTCAGTGGGGTAGGTAATCTGGGGGTGGTGTGGTGAGGTTGCCAGCTTTAATCACTGCATAGTGCATAGCCATGGGGAAGCTTCTGAACGATTTTGGGAATGCTGGAGGATGGGTTTATGCTCTAGGAGTGTGGGTGTCCCCTCACGTGGTGGTGGAATTGTGAGAGTTATTGAGTTGGTGGTTAACAGAAGTACAGCTTTGTTATTTTGTTTGTAGGTCATTCCTCACGGATAGAATGTCATATCCCTGCCTCTTCTTTTTTCCATATTTGGGATCTTTAAATTAATGAAAAAAATTGTTTCAGATGGATTTCTGTTGCTATTAAGTGACTAACTCAGTAATTTGTGTTGTTTCGGGTATGGACTTTGTCTCTTATCATCTTAATTATACTATTCTTCTTTGGAAAAAATGATACTAAACGTACTAATGTATATGTAAATTCTGAATTTTCTTAATTATACTATTCTTATTTGGGAAAAAAGATACTGAACATAATAGTGTATATGTGAATACTATGTGCTTATAAATATATTCATGTTCTTCTATTTATCATGTGTGCATAGGTGTGCACGTGTGGAACTGTGCGCACATATTCATTGCTACAGCTTTTCCTATCACCGAATTTTTGCTTTCGTTGGTCAATAATTTGTTCTACCTGTGTTTCTAAGACTCTACTAAGTCACTGAGCATACTGATCATGGATGCAGACGAGAAATCTGCTGAACTGGATAACATGAAGGAACAGGTAGTTGTGGATCCACTGCAATGTTTTTCTATTTTATTTATTGCCTATATGTATTTGGCTAGGTTGAAATGAATTATGCAATGACCCTTTGTTTGGTGATCTGTTATCAGCCTATTTCAGCCAACAATGAGAGGTCAGTTTCACCAAATTCTTCTCAGGATGCTGCTGCTGTAGGTCATTCAAGGGACACTGCAGGTCAATCGGGATCTTTTGGTTCAGGTGGAGATCGAACCGTCTACCCACCTAATTTCTATGCCCCTCAGGCACATGCACATGCACAGGCACAGGCACAGGCACAGGCACAGGCACAGGCTTTCTACTATAGAGGTTAGTTTTTCAGTACTATCATGCTTATGGGACGTATAAGTAATTGGATTGGACCACTTTCATATGGTGCTATATAAGGTTTTAGAATTTGACTTTTGGTTAAAATTTATAGTTTAGACCGTCAAAGTGCTCGTAATCATGGACTCCATAGCTATTTGTGGTAAACATACCTATAAAACCTTTGAAATTTAGACTTCAGGTTGAGTTTTGCCCCTTTGTGCTGTGGAATGAAGTTTATGAATGTTTGCATGTTACAAACCACAGTGCTATGACATTTTGTGCTAGGGTTCTCTGTCTCTGTCTCTGTCTCTGTGTGTGTGTGTGTGTGTGTGTGATGATGATGCACTTTGGGATTCCTTGCCATCTTCGGGGCATGTGATTTAAGTGTAGGCCCCTGCCTTTCTTGTCCCCTTTGTCTCTGAATGATTAAAAGGAGATGACTTGAACCATCTGAAATTGATATTATTCTTGGTTCTTGGTAGATTATATATTGAATAGGACTGCTTATTTAAAAGAAGGATTACTCAGATGTAGGAGGTGGCCGGTTTATTAAACCCAGGATAGCAATCTATTGCAGTATTCTTCTAGTAATGCAGTGTATTTTTTTATTTTTTTATTTTAATTTGAGCTGTTTTCTCTTTAAAGGGTATTGTTTTCTTATTTTTTATGCGACTTTAGGTTATGACAATGCCACTGGGGAATGGGATGAATATCCTCAGTTTGTTAACGCTGAAGGAATGGAAATCGGATCTTCTGTAAGTAAGATCTCCTTACCTTTCATCTTTATGCACTTTCTTTTGCAGATAGGACTCACATTATTTTCTTTGTTAATATTTGATTTTATATAGGGCATCTACAATGAGAATCCTTCTCTCGTGTTTCATCCTGGTTATGGCTACAGTCCACAAATGCCATATGGACCATATTCCCCAGTCACAACACCTTTGCCTTCTGTAGGGGGAGATGCCCAGTTATATTCCCCCCAGCAATTTCCATTCTCAGGGCCACCTTATTACCAGCAGTTAGTTTCTCCTACCATGCCTTATCTTACTTCACCAGCTCCAGTTTCACAGCCAGAGCTCAGCTCGTTGGTGAGCGTTGACCAACAAGGTGATGGAATGCTATTTGGGCCAAGACCTGGTTATGCCCCTCCATTGGGATCCTTTGGTAGAGGCAACTTTCCTGGAAATTCTGCCACTATTGGTTTTCATGATATGCCGCAAGGTTTTGATGGATTTAGATCTGGTGGACTTTGGTCAGATTGGTCCAAACCCACAGACAGGCAGAGGTCCTTGACTCCCTTATCACCAGCAGTATCTCCACAGCCAATTGGCACACTTGGTTCATTTGGACAAAATGTTGGAATGGTTTGTTCTTTAAACTTTGTATGCCTCTTAGTGAATTATGGCACATATTTTGAGCTCTCAAGGTCTTCTATTTATTTATGTTTACAAGTAAATAGTGCTTTTGAGTATATCTGAATCTGTTTCCCTTGCTGGCACCAAAGACGGGGAAAAGGCATAACTATTATGTTCGTCTAGGTGTAGATTTTTTTCTTTGACAAGTGATTAATTGAAACGTTAATCTATGCTTTATGAAAAATTTTGTAGTAATTTTTATTTTTTGATTTTATCGAAATCTTTCTATACCAAGCTACATTGTGATTTTGGGGTTTGTCATTTATGTGACATTTTATCATCTCTAACCAGTGTTATGAAAATTTCTTGTTAAGTTTATGCTTGTAGTATTAGAAAGCAAGTTGGTGGGTTACTGAAGCAGGCAGCATTTGATTCATCAAACCCCTTAGAAAACTCTGCTCTCATGGATGGCAAAGACTCACAGGAATATGATAGTGTCCTGTAAATTGAAATGTATCATGAATTGCAATGAGATTTAGGGAGCTTGTAATGCTCTGATTTCCATAGAACTGAATAAAAAGTTTTCATCAATAGTAGTTTGTTTAAAATACAAATAGGATATCCATTATCTTTTTAGTTCACAGCTAATGCTACTGATTATACCTTTTGACTTGATAGATTTCACATGCCTCTAGGACATACGTAGCATGATTCTCTTCGTTAAGTTTGTGGGGTCTGACCATTTAACTTGGTTTCAGTTGTCTCTTGTGTGAAATTGTGAGAATCCCTGCCTTTTTTTGTGAAGCATATTTGCTGGGTTTTATTTATTTATTTATAAAGTCAAAATGACAAAATTATTATTAATAAGTGAAAGAATATACTAGAAGTATAAACCCCAAGGGGTAGCTAAGTTGGTTCAGGTACCTACACCTTAGGAAGCGGAAGGTACCTGTTTCAACTCCTCGTACTCCCAAGGGGCTAGCCACCCACCTGGGTTTTCCCGGCTGATTACGCGCTCTAGTGGGCAGTGGACTTGCTTGAGACCGGGGAATAGTTGGGCCAAAGGTACAGACACCCCGGGGCAATAGGAAAGAATAAAAAAAAAAAAAATAATACAATTAGGATGAGAAGTTTAAAGTGCTGACAATGATATGATTATTTTCTCAGAAAAGTATTGGAACCATTGTTACAGAAACACACTTCCTGGGAGGTACATTGAGAAGCCTGTTTCGAAACCATTGGAAAACTTATCTGAAAATTAGAGGGAAACCTGTTTTCATTTTCCTCGGTTACCTTTCAAATGCTTTTTAAAAGTTCTTACAAGAAGCCATATTTTCCCACAGTAAAAGTTTTGGAAACTTTTAAACTCTGTAAATTTTAATGATCATTTAAGATGCAGATAAATTGATAAAATCTCTTAATTGTTGGTGTTTTTTTTATATTTCTTTAATGCTTCGGATCCATTCCGAACTTTTTCCCTGATTGCATGTATACACTTATTTTAGGTCATGTTTCCTGTTCTGTTTCCAATATGACTCCCATTTCCATTTTAAGTCAACTGTGATATATTGATTGGTCACACTTCTCATTTTGGTCACTTGAAGAAGAATTTATCGATTCATTTCTCAATGATTTTCATTTTATCAAACTATGAGTTGTCATTAACATGGGAGTATTTTTTTAATGCTTTGGATGCATTCCGAACTTTTTCCCTGATTGCATGTATACACTTATTTTAGGTCATGTTTACTGTTCTGTTTCCCATATGACTCCCATTTCCATTTTAAGTCAACTGTGATATATTGATTGGTCACACTCCTCATTTTGGTCACTTGAAGAAGAATTTATTGACTCATTTCTCAATGATTTTCATTTTATCAAACTAGGAGTTGTCATTAACATGGGAGTCTTAAGTGACTCTTTTGGGTTAGTATCATTGTCTGTCTTTGACCTTTATGACTACATAACCCACAGCTGTGCTGTAAGTGACAGTCAATAGGAATTGACCATCAGTGATTGTTGTCTGGATGAAACTCAAGGAGACTCATCTTTTATTTTTAATGCTCAATATTGTATCTTTTGCAGGCTTCTCAACAACAAAGGTCATTATATGGGTTTGGATCTGGTTCAAATTCCTATAATAGAGGCTACTTGCACAGTGGTTTTAATCAGGGCTCTAGTTTTGGAAGTGCGTCCATTTCTAGTTTGGGAACAAATGGACGGGGTTGGCTTGCACTTGACAACAGCAGACGGCGTGGAAGGGGCTCTGGCTCTCTATGCAGTTGTAATGGCACGCTTGACATACTCAGTGAGCAAAACCGAGGACCGAGAGCTTCAAAGCCTAAAAGCCAGATCTCCGCCGATCATAGTTCTTCCATTGATAATAATAAACATAGCTCATCTACTGTCAAGACCCATGATGAGTTATACAACCAACCGGATTTTGTCGCAGAGTACAGGGATGCGAAATTCTTTATCATCAAATCTTATAGTGAAGATAACGTTCACAAGAGTATCAAATATAATGTCTGGGCCAGTACACCAAACGGAAACAGAAAATTGGATGCTGCTTATCGTGAGGCAAAGGAGAAGCAAGGCACCTGCCCAGTCTTTCTCTTGTTTTCGGTTAGTTTTGTAATCCTCAAATCTTATATAGGCAAGAAGATTACTAAAAACTGGTCTTTGGTTTCATTTTTTCTGTTCTGCAACTACAACAATTATTAAAGTGACAAAAATAATGATATCAGCAATAATAGGAAGAACACATGAGTAGTGATGTTCAAAATTGAACTGGGAAAAAGCAATGCAGGTTAAAAAATAGAAGCATATGTTATCTTATAATTATTAAGAACTGTTTGAAGATTTTTTAAATAATTTGGTAACGAGTAATAAAGTTTGATAATGTTGCAAATGATAGATGAATTATTGAATTTTATGGAACATATTGGTTTTATGTGACACTTGATGGAAAAGTTAGGTATTATTTGGTTTATTTGTTTATTGCATGATTAGGGGTCTCTCTCTCTCTCTCTCGCTCTGTGTGTGCGCGCACTTCCAAGGCAAGTAGTTTTTGGTAAAGCTTATAAATCTGAGATGGTCACCTCTTTTGATATGCTGTTTCATTCTAAGGATTGCATCTTGTATTTGTTTCACATGAAAAATCATTTCCAAATGATGTCATGTTTTATGAAATTTTGAAGGAAATACTGGTTAATAATTGGGTGAAGGGGTTTTTTTTTTTTATCACTTTTTTCTGCCTCAAGCTGGGGCCATTGTTTGGTGCAATGGTAAAAGTCTTTGGCTACCAGCGCGAATGTGCAGGTTTGAGTCTTGAGAGCAGCCACTTTTTTTATTATAAAAAAAACAAAGGTTAGAATTGTATCCAACTCACCTGCCCAAGGACCTCGTTTTAGCGGGACCAACACTGGGCAATGGCCTTTTTTCCCAAGAGGGTAGGACACTTGCCAATATAGTTGTTATTAGTTGAACCCACAGCTGTAATATCTCTATTTCACGTCTAATTTAGTTCCACTATGATAAATGGTACTTTAAGGATTGCTTAATTTTTGTCTTTCAAGTAGACATTGGATTTGGCACATCAACTCTTGAGTGCATACAGCAATATCAATCTGAGGTCTATCCTAGCCACGTTAGCTAGTAATTAAACATGGTCAATTATTCTAGATGGATTCATATGGTCTATTTTCATCCTTATTAGATGTCATTTTCTCCGCCAAACTTATTACGTTATCAATGAAGATTTGAAGGTCTTGGAAGAGTGCTTTGACCTATATTTGCTCTATATGAAGAATTCTTTAGAACTCTTCCTTATTTGTATCTACTACACTGACAGGAGTCACAAGATGTTGAAATACCTTAAGCATGATCACAACTCCTAACTGACACTACTAGAAAATCATAGTTCCTTCTATTATTGTTGTTGTTCTTCTTGCTGCTGCCGTTGCTATATTTCCCAGTATGTTCTTACTTTACATTGTTGCCTCATATTTCGGATTTTCATTTTACAATTATGTACAGGTGAATGCCAGTGCTCAATTCTGTGGAGTGGCTGAAATGGTTGGACCTGTGGATTTTGACAAGAGTGTGGATTATTGGCAACAAGATAAATGGAGTGGGCAGTTCCCTGTCAAATGGCATATTATCAAAGATGTCCCAAACAGTCAGTTCCGTCACATTGTACTCGAAAATAATGACAATAAACCCGTAACCAACAGTCGAGATACTCAAGAGGTAGGACTTCGTATGGAAATCCTGAAGTGACTAAAATCTTTGTAGAGTTAATTTAATATTTTGGGAATGGCGGGTTTAAGAACATTGGTACATTTTTTTTCAGTTCCACAACAATTTAAACCCAGGCGAGACCTAGGTTTTTAGTTTCTGTCACCTGAATTGAATGCATTGGCTTGTTATGAGGGTCAATTGCTTTATTCTACCTCTAAACTGTTGAATCTGCCTCATTTTTTAAGGAAAAATTTTGTGACTGTTCTACAAACTTGTGACTGTGCCCAGGTCTAGGTGTTATATGAATATGACGCCTCCTTTGGCTTCTTGATAAGTTGCTTTGCCCCAAACCCATGTCCTATTTTTCTCAAATCTGAGGTTTTGAATAATTATCTGTTGCTTTGTTTTTTTTTTAATAAAAAAAAAAGGTTTTGAACAATTGTGTTTGCAGCCGTCTTACCTTTCCTATGTTTTTTATTTCATTTTGCTGAGTATTCAGATGTGATCTGTTTGAAAAGATAAGGAATTACAAACAAGGCCGTACTTGTGCATTTTTGTTTTGGATTGCCAGATTGAGTTATAAACCTCTTGGCTTTTTCATTTGAGAGGACTAGATACACATGCTATGCATGTCTTTAATTAGCAGACAAATAATTTTGATTCAAATTTATCACGAGATTATTGTAATTAATATCTTGATTCTTGAAGGTTGATTGTATACTTCAAAAAGCATGTGGTGAAGCCAAGTTATGAATTTTTTTATTAATCTGAAAGAAAAAAAAAAATTAAACATATTGAGTCTATTGTTATGCAATAATTATAGCTTGGAGAACTTTACATGAGAGCAAAAGACTCCCTAAATCTCCGCTCATGTTGTGGTATTAAATGTGAAAAAAATGTAAACTTGGCATTCTTTTGGGCTTCTTAAGTTGTATCTAAGTTGGGATTGTATTACACTTAGTTGCAAGAATAACTGTTGTTCATATAGATATGAATATAGTTTGATGATCGAACATAAAATCATTTTTAACATGACATGCTAAAATGGTGGTGTCAATATATATGATTGGAATTTGAAAGGTTATCCATCATCTTTAAAATTTAGAGAGATTTGTGTAATCATAAATTTTAGATTCTTGTAATCATGAAATTTGATCAATGCGAGAGACTCTTCTCCCTTCCTATTATTAAAGCTATTCATTTATTTTTTGTATGATTAATTATAAAATTGTTAAAACATTGAAAAAATATAGTGATTTGTTTTATGTATAATGGCATACGTTTTTATAAATATATTGAGAGAGAGAGAGAGAGAGAGAGAGAGAGGAGACATTTAGACTAAACCTCGTTTAGGGTTAGTGGTATACTGGTATTTTAGGTATTACCAAAATCATTCTTATATGATGAGCAAAAAGTCCTGCTTTCTTCAGTACTAGTAGAATAGTAGAATTGGTTAGGTCAAACATTGTGTTCTTTATACAATTTGTCTTGTTTACTTTAAATTGGATTTAATCTTGGGTACAGTTCAGTACAAATTCCTACTAATTTCCTAATAAAAGACTACTAACTTAACTAAGAATGACTACTAACTGTAATTATTTTCCCGATACCCAACCAATCTAAAATTCCTCATTTAATCTTTGGTTGTTTTTCAGTAATATTGTTAGCAATCATAATTTTCAATTATTTTGACAGTTTTTACTCAGATTGTTGTTTTTGCTGTCTTACGCTTGATTCATAACATTGCAGGTAAATTTAGAGCAGGGCATTGAGATGTTGAACATTTTCAAGAGTTATGAAACTGATATGTCCATCCTAGATGATTTTGAATTCTATGAAGACCGGCAGAAAGCCATGCAAGAAAGGAAGGCAAGACAGCAAGCCAGTTTGATGGCTGTTGGGGTAGTTGGAGGAAATGAGCACAGAAATTCTGTTACATTATCCAATGATTTCATTAAGCAGATGTCTAAGAGTTTTGCTCAAGTTGTTCGCTTGGATGAGAGTGGTAAAGAAGGCCCAGTGACTGACAGAGCTGTTCCTGCCACTGATGCTTCAATAGGCACCAGAGTTAAACTTGAAGATTCTATGACGACAGCAGTGTCTTCTGCTCAGACCAGTTAGGTAGTTATCACAATGCCAGGCATCTCATGCAGGCTTGCTGTAGTGTATGTGACACAACCTTTGGTTTTACTTATTTAGTTCTAAGTTATTTTGTGAGAAGGTAGGTGTCATATGTCTCAATATTCATTGGAGTGCATCAGTATTCGGATGAAAGGTCTTATAAGGTATAGAGGGTTGATGTGCTTCATGTATAATATATGCCTGCTTAATGCCGCCTTTCAATTGTAACTTCTAGTTTTCTTGTTCCTTTGTTCTTTAATTTTTCCTTTTGGGTTGGGTAGTTATGTGAAGATACTGGTTGAAGTTTTGAGTTTGTAAAGTGCTCCATATTTTCAGGCAGTTTAATAAAGGAATGCAGCAAAAGACCTTGGAAGGGAAAATCTTGTTTACTCCATGATGCATATATACATTTCATCACAAAGACAGGCAACTCTCTCTCTCTCTCTTCACCTTGGAAGCGAAAATCTTGTTTACTCCATTATGCATATATGCATTTCATCACAAAGACAGGCAAATCTCTCTCTCTCTCTCTCTCTCTCTCTCACACCGCGCGCATGCACCCAATTTTATTCAGTTTCCTATATTGGTGTGTATAAAGTTAGTGTTGTTGTTTTTTTTTTTTTTTTTTTTTTTTTTTTTTTTTTCTTTTTGTGACTGAAAATGAATTACACACACACACACGTGCGCATGCACCCAATTTTATTCAGTTTCCTATATTGGTGTGTATAAAGTTAGTGTTGTTTTTTTTTTTTTTTTTTGTGACTGAAAATGAATCAAGGGCATGGAATATTGGAGTGTATCAGAGTTTCTGGATGAGGCATTTGTCATTAATGTGGTTAGTTTAGCATACTATATCATCTAATATGGAATGAAAAGGGACGCATTTGGATTTTTGGATGAGGCATTTGTGCTCTGGCTGTCTTTGCAAGAGGCATTCTTGCTTGTTTTCTGCGGAGTGAGGACATCAACTCGTAATGTTTGCTTTCAATTGTTATTTTAATGTTTGATCAAGTCCATCTGGTCCCCTAAGAAATCCCAACCTTTTCACGTTCACACTATTATTTCAAAGAGCGTTTCATCTCGTGAGTGGCTGAGCGCAATGAGCAGCACCATTCCTGGCTTTCTCAGGACGGATCCAAGTCTTGTGAACTCATTTATTATCTAGCAGGTTAGGCGGGTTGACATGAATGTGACTTGAACCTGATGAAGGCATACTAAACCCACTAACTTTTTGTTTAAGTCTTAGTGTGCGTTTGGGGTATTGTTTCAAAATAATAAGGCATGTGGGAGGAAGGCATTTTCAAAACATCATTTTTAAAAAGGCATTTGGAGGAAAATGGATGTTTGGTGAGCAAGTATCTTAGAAGTCCTTGTGTTAAAAATGGATAAACATCAAGCTTTTTTAGATTTATCACTTGCACTCTTTTGCTTTTTTCGCAAACATCACTTTGAAAAGCCACCATGGCTTTTGCTAAACTGTCTTTTGGAGTAAATGATGTTTTCTAAAAAAGCAGTTTGAGTAGGCTCACCAAACATTTGTAGAATAATGAAACTGACTTTTACCCTTCAAAAGGTCTTTTGAGACCTCTCAAACGGTGCGTGAAATGCCCACTTAGTCAATTTCACCTATCAGAATGATGCGTCATGTATCATGTTTGCTACCCCTACTTGGGCTCAATGGTATCGGCGCTAAAATTCGAGACCAAGCTCTTTGGCAATAAAACCAACCGGAGTCCACTTGGCTGTGCATGGCTGCATGTTGCACTATGTTTTAAACTTCTCATGCTCTCTGTCTCTCTGTCTCTGTCTCTCTCTCTCACATCAATTATGAAAATAGTGCCAGTCACATGGTTGCAATTTCAACTTACAATTGTCACATGGCTCTTTGTGATTAGGCAGGAGTTTATCCCTCTCATTTTTTTATTTTTATTTTTATTATCATCTTATATTAGCCGTTCATTATTATTATTATTTTTTTTTTTGGGGTGTGGGTATCCAAGAAGAGGCATTTACCAAGTTTATCCATACCTGACAGCGACAACCGGCACCTCCATTTAAGAGTATGGTGGATACTCATATGATGATGATTGGGACATCCTTTTGATCCTCCACCAAGTGAATTGACTGGATTCAAATAATTTGCTTATATTACTTTATTTGCCTCCCCAAAATATTTTAAATTTAGTTATCAAATTGAAAATTTTATTTAATATTAAATTGATAACCAATGGAATAAAGAAAAACAAATTTTGAACTGAAAAATAAAATAAATAAGATATAAAATAATATTTGTTCATAAAATTTCTCTTTAGATTTTTATGGTGAGTCTTGATTTGAATTGCCTTATTTATAAAGATGAATTAGTTGGGTTGGATTTTTTTTTTCTTGGTTAAAAGAAAAATGTCGAATTTAATAGAGAGTCGAATTATTGTTGACAATCTTTCCATAGAAAATCTGCCACTCTGTTAGCTTTTTCTAGAAATATCGCTAACCCTAATATTCATACTCTAATATAATCATTCTTTATAAAAAAAAACAAAATGCAAAGAACACTAATATAATCATTTATAACACCATACTCTTAGAATTTTTTATTTTTTATTTTTAAATTGGAAAAGCTATTTATTACAATCTTAGCACAATAGCATCCCATAGCATCACTTAAATTCCTATTACTAACAAGAATATTTCTCAGTAACATCATCGATCCAAATAGTTTAAGGAACCGAAAAAACATCTTGAATTTAAACAGATTACATGATAATTTGCTTACCACAATCATCCCTAAAAATACTTATCAGAAATTGCTTTCTTTCTCTCTCTCTCTCTCTCTCTTTTATTATTATTTTTATTAATTAAATCATTAAAATTTAATCCAATTCCTATGGGTGGATATTTAAACTAACAAATTTAGCAATGGGGTTAGGATTTTAAAATTCGTTGGTTTTGTAGACACTTAGGACTTGGTTGAATGACTAATTCGAAATCAAATAATTCAACAAATTTTACATAGTGTTAAAAGAACAATTTTCTAATTAGATACTCTAACATGCGTTTTTTTATTTTAGATTGACAATTAGAGACATATCACATTTTACTCTAAGAAGTTAAAATAATGACCTCTGTGAGCATAACAAGAAGCTGATTGTCTCTTACAAACACACCCAAAACTTACAGCACAACCATCCCCTCAAGGGCCCACTCAAGCTAGCTCTCAATGACTATTTTGTGCCAAATCTAAACAGTCGGTCAGCTATGTGGTATCCACCTGGGATGTTGTGTTATCCGCCTGCAGTGACCATCTGGCACACTAAGCTAGGGACACTATCTAACATCTTCCAAGATAACAATCAAAAGATGCAATAAGTAAATTTTCTTGGGAGAGGTTCCCGCTTCGGTGTTCGACCGTATTTCGAAAGAGTAGTCTTGGATAAAGCCTGGGCACACTTTAAGAAACCAAAAAAAAAAAAAACGCAAGAAGCACTGTGTTCTAAAGTATTTCCATATTTTTTTAAGTAATTTTCATCATTTATAATATATTTTTATAATTTTTAATGTAATAATTGAATTATTAATTATATGTGTATTATTTGTATTAAGACCCACGAAAATCCATAATAAAATGCGGAGGAAACGTAGAGTTCACCACTATATATATACGAAATTGTGAGTGAGGAAGCGAGGCATCTGCAAGAAATCTCTACGCAGAAAGCGATACACACAGAGAGAGGATGAGCGGAATCTGGATTTCATCAGAGGAATTTTGGAGGGAAAACGTATATGGTGGGTGGGCTACCGTCATAGCCCTGGTAATTATATTGGTCTGGCAATCAGCCAGGACCAGGTTCTTCCTCCGCGCTCGGCTCTGCTTCCAAACCCACCTTCTCTCCCTCTCCCTCTCCCTCTCCATCTCCATCTCCATCTCCATCTCCAAATTCCCATATCCGGTAATTTTCATCTCCATCTCCAAATTCCCATATCCGGTAATTTTCAATTTTTCTTCTTCTGTGTCTTCTATCTTAAATTGGGTAGCCTTTGAAATTTGAAAGAAGTTTACATGTGGGTGTTGAATCATTCGCTTTTCAGAACACAATTCAGTGCCCAATTTTCAATTTTTTTTTCTTTTTAAAAATTTAAATTTTTGATTGGACCTACTTCAATTCAAGCCTCCTCTAGTATTACTACATAGTTTGTGGGTTTGGAATTCCAGACCATAGTTCTCTTTATTCTACGCATTTCATAGTTATATATGCAGGTATATATATGTATGTATATTGGGAATTTAGGTTTGTTGCTTCTTGCCCAAACTGATTTGTGTTGCCTTGTCCGTACATCTGGGAATTGTGGCGGTTGTTTATGCAGAATATCTGGGATCGTAACAGATGCTGATTTAAAGAGTTTAATCGACAGTCTGAATGAGAAGGTGAATGAGAATGAGAAATGGGAAAACGTTATTGACAAAAGAAACAACCTTCTATCATACAAAGCAAAATGCTGCAAGCCAAAGGTTATAACTCTTATGCGTACTCTATGTCAAATCTATACATGTTATAATGTTAATTTTTGTTTAAATTATTAGGAATTGCCTTTTTAAGTCACTAGGTTGTAGAATATTTATGTTCCGTAGACGGCATTTGTAGGCTTATTAAATTGAACTATTCTCTTTTTCTCTTTAGTATTGTGGATGGCAGGTTCTTCTCTATGCATGCTGACATATGTCGGCAACTGCTAACCATGCTGATTTGGACTGTTAGTGATCAGTTTAGTTTGCAAGAGATCACGTTGTGTGATGATAGCAATGTAGCCTTTCTGAATACTTCTAGCCTTAAAAAGACTTGAGATGGCAATAGATTGCCTGTACTAAGGAGGAAGAGTAAGGCAGCTCTGGGAAAAAGCCAATAGTGGGTGACACTAGCAAACAATTAGTACTCGACCATCTTTCAAGCCTCTGACTTTAAAGGTTTTGGACCAATCTTTCAGGCCTCAAACTTTCACTTCTAAAGATAGCATTGGACCGTATTTCATGACTCAGGCTCGAGATGGTTTGGATAGACAATGTAGCCTAGTGATGGGATTACTTGAATAGGATCGTAGTGTAACAATAAGAGAATAGCTAGGATAATGACTTGCACTTAGTTTTAGTTGGGTATTTTTATGGTGATCCTTCTTCTGGGGATAGATTGAGTTATGTATAGCAGAAGATTGATTGGGGGGTTGAATATGGTGATGAGACATGTCATAAATGTTTTAAGATCTTAATTGGACCAGAAAATGGACCAATGTATGTAAGACAAGTTTTTGAATGAGAAGCTGAGTCCATGTGTCCTGATTTGGACATGTCGCGTCAAATAATCTAGCGATTTGAAGCTTTAGCAAAATCTTGACACATGTAAGAATATGTGTCTAGAAGGTATTTCTGGGTTTGAAGGTCCAATAGGGTTTTAATAAATCACCAATAAATGGTAGGAGGAGGACTTGACACATGTGGCTAAGTTGTTTGCTATTCATTTTTTCAACAAAATACTAAGGCAGAAGATAACTCACCTCAGTTATGTTAGGAAGGGTGCACAACTTCCTCAGTTAGCTTTCATTTTTTCCCCATGTCAAGAGTCGAAAGACCTTTCGGGCCATCCCAGAAGGGCAAGTAAGGAAACACAATGTGACCCTTTGATTGCATAAACTAACATCAAGCCCTAGCCTACTTTTGGGATGACGTGGTTCTGTCATAGGCCAGGTAGGCGATAAAGCATTGAGGTGTACAGATCATGGAAAAGGAGTACCCATGAAGCAGGGATACAGATATAGGATACAGATATGATGTGATACATATACACCGATTCAGCAATTTTCAAAACATGTAGGATACGATATGGTGGGGATACGTTAATAAATAAATATATTAATATTAATATTTGGTTTAAAGCATCAAGACATAAAAAAGTTTGAAACATCTACAAAATCAATTAGTATGCAAGAATAAATATACAAAGAGCACATCCATAAGCATCAACCATGTTCATCATTCATAGAAAATGACATTAACATTACGAAATATCCATTTAGCTCTATTGCTCTACAATGGTTTCCCTAGGAGAGAGATGAAATGGGAAGAGAACAAAGATGAGAGAACTAAAATGGGTTTATCATTTCAATTGAAGTATGGGTATTATGTATTTTTAAATTTACCCTTATTTATTTAATCAATAAATAATTACAAACTAGCCCTAAAAGAATCCCAAATGTATGCGAGGTGTATCCGATGATGTGGCAATGCATATTACTATTCCGATACGTACGGAGAGTATTAGATACGTATTGGGGAGTATCCTAGGTGTATTGGTATCCAATATAGATTTCATGGGGGGTTTTGAAGTATCCGTGCTTTGTAGAGGAGTACATAGGACGACTTTTGATTGAAATGAAGATTTTTTGGAGCGAAGGAACAATTTATCGGATTTCTTTTTGCTTGGGGAAACTGTAGAAAACCCAAGTTCATATTGCCATTAGCTTTTTTAGTAGTTTGAATTTGTGATGTAGCCCTAATTTTGGGGTTCTTTTTGTAGCCTTGGCTATGAGAGTTTTGTATACATTGCGTGTACTAGGGCTTTTGCCTTCTTTTTTAATATAATATCTTTACTTTATCAAAAAAACAAGCAAGCATTAAATTGTCGGGACGTGTGCCAATTATGGAAAAGGAGTATGCACTAACCTTGGAGGGAGGAAAAACCTCTGTTATAAGGGACCTCAATGATGCATGTTAAGTTTCCAACTTAAAAGCCTAAGCTTGTAAGTGGAGGGCCCAAACAAGTATATATGAAGCCATGTCAAGATTTATAATTAACCAATGTGGGATGTGATATATTTCCAAAACTCCCCCTCATGTGCAGGCCTAACAAGATAGAAACGAGCCTGTCACGTGGACAACAAAGATGGGCTTACAAATGAACGGCCCAAGAACGACATGCTCTGATACCATGTTAAGTTTCTAACTTAATAGCCTAAGCTTGTAAGTGGAGAGCCTAAATAGGTATATATGAAGCCATATTGAGATTTATAATTAATCAATGTGGGATGTGGTATATTTCCAACAATGCATACTAAGTACTTTGCAATATAGCATTGTAGTAAGAGATTCTAGGCTTTTTCACATCTTCAATTGGATGTTCTCAAAGGGAGAATTCTGAAACCATTGAAACGAAGTATTATTGTCATGGGAGATACCTTAACCACTAGAATATACATATTGGGAGGAATGCTCAACCATTGGAGTTGATTTCTTTTCTGTGAGTGCCATGAAGGTTAATTTTGCATTAGGGAAATTCTAATTCTCTAAAGCTCGAAGAAGTTGAATAGGAGTGGATCATGGTCCATGTAGTTCCCTTTTTTGAAAGAAATTTAGATGGAATAGCCTTTGAAGGCATTATGATTTCATTCTCTTTTCATTTTTTTTAATCTCTAGAAATGCAAGGGTATGCTCAAAAGACTAAGTACTTAGCCTTATTTATTTATTTCCTTGATAATGGAGGAACCATTCCACAGCAAGGCCCTTTGAACCCACTTATGGAACCTAAACCTTCGAGGAGACTAGCACAGCAACCCACTGCTATGGCCCCCCACTTAACTATTGGGTTGTCCTAGCGAGGAATCGAACCGTGACCGTGTGCCTAACCACACAATCACAAGTTTACCCTTACCAACTGGGCTACCCAAGGGTGGGTTTCTTCATTTTCCTCTTTGTTTCCCTCTTTCTTTTATTTTTTTTCACATTGTAGGACAAAAAACACCCTTTTTAGTCACTTAAGAACCAGAATGAAACTCTCAGAAGTATGATGTAGCATCACAAGATGTTTTAGAAGCGCACTATAAGGAAGAGGCATCCTAGCATAGGGGCCCTAGGGGGTTTATTTTGCAGGCTAGGTGCCTGTCTCCCTCTTTTCTTCTCTTCTTTTGCTTGGTGTTGTATGATAGCTCCCATATTTTAACTCTTAGAGCACAATGTAACAGAATGCATCAAAATGTAGTATTTCTAGAGGGATAAAAGAAGACACCATAGAGGATATACCCAGGGGATGCGCCCTAGGGTGTTCCCCATGTATGGTTGTCCTTTTTTTCCTTCTTTTTCATTTTTCCTCCAATGGCTATGACAAGGGCAAGCTAATGACTTAGTATTAAAATTTACCTTAAGTAGGACATGATAGGGTTACATGCATCAAGTGTAGCTTCAGTGGGACATGGTTGTCACACAATTCTTGCCAGGTGGCAATTTATCGAGGTGTATCAACAATTACTTGGGCTTTATTTGCAAATAATATATTAGTCGGTAAGCAAAGGCTAAAGATCTATATTGTCTATTAAGGTTCATCAACACATTGGAATGCTTATTTTTTAGTTCAAAGTGTATTGGAATCTCTCCCTCTTCCTCACACACATGCATGAATGCACATCCCAAATTTTTGCACACAATTTCATACTCATCAACATTGAGGGATGATAAACCAAGGGTAATAGATTTTGTTCCTGTAAGCTTATATTATTCCCCTTCAGCCATGTGATTATAATTACAGCTCAAATTAAAGCTCAAAACTTTGATCTGAATCACGATGCGTATGATTTTTCAAGACTATACTTCGCTGACACTTTGTTTTGAATCTGTTCATACTGGTTGTTGTGGTGTGGTTTTATTTTACTGGCTCAGCATGAATTAGCTCATTATTTATAGTTGGTGTTTTTATCTTGTTTCTTGCAGGATAGCCCTTTGAAATATTTGAGTGTGACAGTATTTGAGAATTGCTCTGCTGAGATGCTACGAGATTTTTACATGGACAATGATTATAGAAAGCAGTGGGACAGGATGCTGGTTGAGCATGTGCAGTTGCATGTGGATGAAACCAGTGGAACTGAAATTGGTCGGACAATAAAAAAGTTCCCACTCTTGACATCTAGAGAATACATATTGGCTTGGAGAGTGTGGGAAGGAAAAGATAAAACCTTCTACTGTTTTATCAGGGTAAGTGTCACCAAAATCCAGTTTGACTGGACAACTAATTTCTTTTTGCATTCCAAAGCTCCATGTAGCTTTTAGGATGTATGTGGTAGTGCTATAGATTTTCTTGTTGACACTTTTATATGCATCCATATATGATTTTGTGGTATAGATGTTCTTGACTACATTATACGCATCTATAAATTTTTTCTGTCACAAGATAAAGAAATATCAGCCAGATTAGAGAGAGAAAGAGATAGAGAGAGAATCATCCATATATGATTTTGTGGTACAGATGTTCTTGACTTCATTATACGTATCTATATATTATTTTCTCTCTCTCCCTCTATCTCTCTATAATCTGGCCGATATTCTTTATCTTGTGACAGGAAAAATATGGTAAAAAAGAGTATATTAGAACAGTTCTTGATTGAGAAATTTGAGATTTTTAACATTAGAAGATACCCTTGTTTGCCTGTACTACCTTGTACTAAGATCTACTAAGTCTTTTTCCCCCCCTTGATTCCTTGGATGTTAATTTTATGAGGCATGATTTTTAAGTTTTGGCTAATTTGATATTTCACCACATCTAATCCAAAGATATATTCAGTATGATATTTGAATGAAATTGCAAGGGATCATCCTATACATGTTGGCTTTGGTGAGCTTTCATGCATCTTGGTGAGTGTCACAATATAGGGTTAATTACTTTTTTGTACCTTCAACTTTAGGGGTAGTTTCAATTTAGTCTACAAACTTCAAATTTTCTCAATTTATTGACAACTTATGACTTTTTGTTGCAATGTGGTCTAGAGGCTGACGTTCGTTAGGGTTTTTGACGGAAATGGCATGTTCTGCACACATGATGCTTACGTGCAGCCTATGTGGCATCCACTTGGCATCCATCTGTGTTATAGTCGACTATAAGTTGTTATAGTTGACTATAACATTTCAAGAAAAACCCAATTCTTTTCTTTTCCTTCACTTTCTCGACAATCAAATAGGACGTGGAAGAAAAACCCAATTCAAGAAACAATACGAGAAACAAAAGGAGCTCACTGCCGGCGAACCACCATCTTTTCTTTTCTTTTCCTTCTTTTCTTCTCCTTCATCGTCTCTCAATTCCTTTGTCGAACCACCACCAAACTTCTTCCATTCCAAGGCTGAGTTTATGGGACTAATTACCGTAATCGCCTATGCTTCTTCGGTCGCTAGGCACAAAGAAGCTCACCGCCGGCGAAGCATTCTCCATCACAGCCAAAGCTCGCTCACCACTCATTGCGGGCCTCTTCTCACCGCCCCTCCTCCTCTTACCGGTTGTAGATCTAAAAACACGAGAAGAGGGTGTGCCACCTTTCCTTTCTTCTTGGATCACATCTCGCTCTGGTTTCAGATCGAAAAACGCCAAGCTCCTCGCCAAGCTCCTCGCACACGAGAAGAGGGTGTGCCACCTTTCCTTTTTTTTTTTTTTTTTTGTTTACTTTTCTTTCCCTTTCCTCACTCTCTTTAAGCTCAAGAAACCCACACTAGTTTGCTAAACTGGTAAGGCTGTAATGGGGCAGTCGACAATGAGCTTCTTTGCGGCTGTGAGAGGGTGAAGATGAGGGAATCCCTCTTCCTCACTGGCGGTGAGGGGTTTGGATGTGATCTCTATTTCTGGGGTTTGTATTCACTGTCTAGTAAGTTTATTGTTTCTCTTGAATTGTGTTTGGTTGCTGAGAAATGGTGAGAAGAGAGAACAAAATTAATATTTAGAATCTTATAATTTTTGTTCTGATTTTTAAGAAAATAAAAAATCACTTGTACTGGGTTTGTTCCGGTGAGTTTATAGTTTCTCCTGAACACATTTTTTTTTTTTTTTTTTCAAACAACTTATAGTCGACTATAACACAGGTAGATTCTACATAGTCTTCACGTAAGCATCATGTGCGTGGCACATGCCATTTCCATAAAAATCTCTAACGGACGTCAGCTTCTGGACCACATTGCAACAAAAAGTTATAAGTTGTCACTAAATTGAGATAATTTGAAGTATGTGGACTAAATTGAAACTACCCCTAAAGTTGAAGGTACAAAAAAGTAATTAACCCCACAATATATATATCACAAGTATGGTGTTGTGATGATCCAAATTTTTGTAACTTGTTGTAAAACTCATTTGTGCTCATACAAGCATTCGCGTGTATGGTTAAGACACAACATCAATTAGGCCTCTGAAAATCATTACACTCCATTGGTAAAGATTTGGAGATGTTACGAAGGATTCAAATTGTTGATAATGTAGTTGATTTACTCTTAATTTACCAGTCTTCTTAGAATTTTAGGAAATTTGCATATTGTTTTAGTTCTTCTATTTGTTTTTCCCTATCATTGTTTGAATTTTTGGTTTCTTGAGAGGGGAAAAAGATGAAATGGCATTTGTTATGAGATGTATTAGTGTAGGCGTATTTTGGTTATGGTGTGGGCTGAACAGGAGTCAAATGGGCTTCGTCTGGAGTGATAGGAGTTTGCTGGGTATCAGAGAGGACTCGCCGGAGGTCGCTGGAGGGTATGGGAGGTGTGTTTAGGTCATCACGCCCTGATACCATGTCATAACAATGGTTTAGGGTTTGATTTTCAACCCAAGGGGCGGACCTACACTCATCCTTGGGGGGGCCATGGCACCCCCAAAATTTTTTAAACCATTTACAACATGTTTAATTTCATGAAGTGGTATTCTCAAATTTGATAAAGTGGCACCTCCAAATTTAATTATGCACTCCCAAATAATACCTTTTTATACTTGCACACATACAGTATATGTGTATATGTGCTTATATATGTATGTTAGAGCGTAGGTGGTAACCCCAAACGAAAAATTCTAGCTCAGCCCCTGATTAACCCAAACCCAAAGTGTTAGTTATATAAAAAAATAAAACAATTACATAAAAGACCAAAAGTATCCCTACACTAATACATGTCATAACGGTATTGAAGTAGCCTAGATTTACATAATGTTTTGGAAACATGGATTTGGAATGATCTCCATGGATTAAACCATTTTCTCATTATAATTTGAGATTTTTCTAAATTTTCTGCTTGTTTCCAGTTTTTGGATTTTTTTTAATAGAAAAGAAAAATATTAAAAGGCAGTGAACCTGTATAGATCTACAAATTGTTGTAGATGATGGATTTGGAACCCAATTCATGGATTTAAATATATTCTTGTTTAAAGTTTTCACCATTTTTGAATTTTTTTTTCTTCATTGCTAATTATTGAAGTTCTCCAAAAACAAAAATGCTTGAGCATGGATGGGCCCCACTCTGGATCGACAATATATTTTTGATTCTTTCACGATTTTTAAGGATTTTTATTTATTTACTTAATACTTAATTGCTCATTGCTGCATTGCATGTATTTGTATCACCAATAGTAAGAGTTGATGCCCACCGATACCAGGACCAAAACTGATACCTGAGACTGCTTTGTTTTACCTGGTGGGTTTTTTGACTCATGGTGGTTCTGTGTGGCAAACGCTCTGCACTGTTTGTCCTGAAATTTGCTCTATATGAACCTTTTTAAAAGGTATTTGTTGGGGTTGTGCCAAGAAATTGGTATGCCCAATTCATCGTGCCAAACTTCTTATCTTTTCCTTGTTCTTTCAGAACCCCCACCCCCACACGGCCCAAAAAAAAAGAAGAAGTGATGTAGAATCATATTCTATATGTGCCTAATTCAATTTGTCCCTTCCTATTTTCCATTTCATTTAGCAACCAGCATTTTATTTGTCACCATACATGTGCCTCTCTCTCTCTCTCTTTGGTTGCAGTACCAGCAAGGTGAGCTTATAGTCCAGTTTTTGGGGTTTATCAACATTGTAGATATCAGAGAAGGATGTTTATGGTAGTTTAAATTTAATGTTAAGATTGACTGAGGGTTGAATCAATGACCAGAAGATACTTGTGAAAAGACTAGAACTTGTGTGGTTGTGATTTGCAAGATTCGCTGTGTTCTTATTTTGAGTTTAATTGCAATGATGATCAGAAAGAAATTTGATGCTCTTGAACTTGCTGAATTAGTTTCTGAATTCGTATACCCCTTTTTTTCCTTTTTGCTTCAAGTATATATTATATTCTTCCCAGCTTTTGATGCACTTGATCCTTCCAGATGCCTTCAGAAACTGTAATTATTACCAGATTTTGATATTGAATTTTTTTAAATAATTTTAAAATAAAAAATTTAATGTTGTATTCACCATGGTTTAGGAATGTGAACATCCTTCGGCACCGCGACAGAAGAAGTATGTTCGTGTTGGGTTCTTTAGATCTGGTTGGCGAATCAGTAAAGGCAAGCGCTCAAGTTTCCCTTTTTATTAATCTTCTTATAAAAGGTGCTGACAGTTCTATCTCATTAGCTGCTTTTTGTAGTTGTTCAGAAAGTATGTTACTAAATTGAACTGCTTAATGTGAACTCCTTTAATTTCATTGCAAGGGTAGTGTGTATAAATTTTGACCTTATAAAAAAATCACGTATTACATAGTCTACTACAGTTCAGTTTGTATTCCATTTGTTCCGTCTGCTTGTTGCTGAGAATTTTTTTTTCCCATACTGTCTGAGCTTTTATCAATGTTTTTAATGGTGAGAACATAAAGTGAGGTGTAAGCCTCAAGGTTTAAGGCATAACCCTTTCAATATGCATTTAAAAAATGGAGTATTAAAATTATGAAAATTAATGAATACAACAAAGTTTAAAAAAAATATGCAAACAATATTTGGGATGGGAATAGTAGCATAGTTAATCAAAGCAAACAGGTTCATACTGGAGCATGGATTAACTTACAAGAAGATTGTACATAGAGTTGTAAAGAAAAGGCTGAATGCAGTTCTACCAAGAGATATGTTTCCATATATAATGTATAAAAATAAAAGAAACATGATTGGAAGTATTAAATGCAATCAAATAACAAAAGAAATATATGATAGGTCACTTTAATAGATTAAAAATGTGCAAAAAGTTGAGCTTTGGCCATGCCTTGGCTGGTGAGGTGTATGCCTAATGAGACCCTTGCTTAAATTTTTTAAGCCTTGATGCATTTTTGAATTGCCCTGCCCAAATGTGAGTCCTCAAAAAAGGATTTTTAAACCATGGCTTCGAATATTCTAAAGTTAGATTATTTTGGTCCAAAATGTGGCAAATTAGGTGCATGCATCCTTAGAATTGATGTTTGATTTTTTTTTTTTTGGAAGGGAAATTGAGACCAATTTTGTGCAATATACGTATGATTCTGACTCATCTAATTACAGTACCTGGTAGAAATGCCTGTGAGATCAAAATGGTGCACCAAGAAGATGCTGGTTTACATGTGGAGATGGCAAAGCTTTGTTTTGCGAAGGGTATATGGAGTTATGTGTGTAAGATGGATAATGCATTGCGGAAGTACCCTGCAATCAGCCGTCCTCAACCAAGTTCAGTTGTTACTGCGGTCACTTCTATGCAGAAGGTCAGGACTAATTGTTTATTTATTCTTTTTTGTAACTGCTGTTTATAACCTTTTGTCAGCATCAAACCATTTTTTGATTTGAGAAGTTGGTCAACTGCACTTTGCTGTGACCCTTAAAAGGTGTTAAAATCCGTAAGCCTTTTTTTTAGCTAAGAGTTAGAATCCATAAGCTAAAATTACACAAAAATAGGTTGAGGTAAATAATTTTTCTTGTTGAAAGGTAGTTTCTGCATTTATGTATGTGGAGTAGTTGGATTTGGACTAACTCCATTGCTTGTTAAGACTTTTCATGATGAGGGTTTGTACTTTGGCAAAATTCGTGGACAGTGTGTAAAATCCCAACTCCTTGGATTTGAAATGACAGATGAAAAGTGTTGAGTTAAGATCCTTACTAATTGGGATTTAGGATCCTACATCTGAGTCCAGGTCTCCAAACAGAGTCATGGATTATCTCTTGATGGTTAATGGTGTCCAAATATAACTTTGTCAGAAACAAGTCTCCCTCCAATTTTGTGATCTTATGCGAGGATGTACTGTTTTCTTATTGTCACCTGCAGCACTTTGAAGTTGAGAAATAATGGATGCAGATCATTCTTGTGCATTTCATACCTTTACCGACCTGGGTTCGTTCAATCTCTTGACTAGGTTTTGGATAAGACTGGTGTGAACTAGTAGTAATATATGATCTAGTGCAGCCTGGATGTCCTTAATCATTTTAACTGCTAGGTGAACTCGCGGTCTCCTTCGTCATACAATGTTTAAAAAGTAGACAAGCCAGACTGACCCGGGCAAAAAGTAGTCGCCTGCCTTGTCAAAGCAGTTAGTAGTCAGGTTCTCAGAATGTTGATTCATTACTCTTGATAAAGCTGCAAGTCTGTAACTTGTCTTTACCTTCCTAGAAGATAACCTGGTGTCTTTAAATTTTCACGAGATTATCGTACATTCATTTCTCCATGGCATGCTGTTTTTTTTTAATAGATATTGTTTTGATAAATGACATTTTCCTTGGAACATAGGTCCCACCCGAGTTAGATACCATAAACAGCATGCCCTGCCCAGCTCATCCAGCGGCCTCTTCAGCAAGTGCCATTCGTGGAAGAACTACTGTTGAAGACAATAACGGGAAATTGTCAAGAAGGCCATCAAGAATAGTGATAGCTAAAGGTTTGCTACTTCTTGGGGGTGTGATCTGCCTGTCTCGTGGTCACTCCTCTCTAGGTGCTAAGGTTGCCATGGCATATATCTTGACGAAGCTGGGTAAGCGTGGTGCTTCACCAAGTGAAAGCATGCAAAGTTGAGACAGGAGTTTGTTGCCGTCCCTTTACAGCTGATTTTAGTGCTTCTCATAAAAGCTTACAATACACTGTTTTCCTTAGCATGTAGTGTAGATTCAGTAACACCCTTTTTTTTTTGGTTGCTAAGAGTAGATTCATTAACTTGTACACAGTTTGCTCATTTTGTCTCCCATATATATAAGGGTAAATATCTGAAACCTCCAGAAAAATAAGTTCATATCCAAAAGCCCCATTGAGTAAATTATCTATCCATTTAATCCAATAAATAAAATATCATATCCAATAATCCCATTCAATTAACTTGCCATCTATTGCTGTTAAAAAAATAATGAGCGGACTAAAATACTCCTTTGATATTAAAAAAAATATAATAATAATTATTCTAATAATATTCCGAGCCATATGTTTGATCAGCTCGTTTTGATTGGGAGGCAAATTACTGATTTCCAAGATGACGATGTGATAGAACCAAATGCATGGTGCTGATGCTGTGCAAATGGGTGATGATATGCAAGAGGCAAAAGAGGGCATGACTTTAAATATTCAAAATATTGATGCACAGTAGAGTAATATGGAGGCAACTCGCCAGTTGAAGGATGAGAGCCACGGGGATTGGAACAGAGATAGGAGAGGGGTTGATAACAGAATTGCAAATAGTGACGGTGAGTGGAGTAATTGGATTTGATTATTTATTGGATTAAATTATTTAATGGGGTTTTTAGATATTATTTTATATTTTAGGGAGGTTTTAGATATTTTAATTAGTGTGTTTGCACACATTTCATACTCGACTCAGTTCACTTTAACTGAATCTTTGGTCTCTTTGTGTGTGTGTGTTTGTAGAGAGGGAGATATCCCTAGTTATTTGTAGTAAATTGTGCTTGGCTGGATTTACACACGTGAATGTCCTCTAGAGACGATCTACCCTTTAGAGAGACAGAGATCCCCCTTTACCCCCGAAAAAAAAAAAAAAAAAAAAAAAAAAAAAAACGAGAGATAGATAGAGATCCCTAGTTATATGTAGTAAATTGTGCTAGGCTAGGTATACATACGTGAATGTCCTTTAGAGACAATTTGCTCATTTGCCGTGACGATCTTAAGCATATCAACTGATCACAAACTAATTCAGTTTGATGCAGGATTTTTTACTCTAACATCTTTTAATATTTTTCTGTAAATTGTCAATTTAACCGTTGGATTTGATATTCTCTTCAAATAAGTCATAGATGTTGAATTTCAAGTTAATTGGGTAGTAAGAGCTATGTCATCCATAAAGTATTCCAATTTATGGTTTTATTTATAAAAAGAAATGTTGGTTTATAGATCAAATGCTTTTCATTATTCAATTAATTTGAAATTTGATACGTGGCATGTATGAGTAGAGTATCTAATCTAATGGTTGGTTTGATGAAATTTGTTTTCCACTTAAAAACATTGACATGTGTAAGAGTAAAAAATCTTACATCATTTGTTAACAGATCTATTTTCATATACATATATAGTTTTGATCAAGTGAGAACGTGTTTACCTAACTTATATCATCACCATGTATTAGGGGTTGTACCTTATGCATTTGCCCAATGTATTTCATAAAACCATAACTTACTAATATACGAGGTACAACTCTTAATGCGAAAGTTGATATTAGCATGTGCTCATCTGATAGACTGATATATATAATAATAATAATAATAATAATAATAATAATAATAGGTGAAAATATATTGATATAAGTTATATCAACACCTGCATGAGGGGTTTTACTTTGTGCATTAATGAGTTATGAGATATTGGGCTAATGCACTCTTAATGTATGATACTGATATAACTTATATCAATATGTGCTGACGTGATCAGGACAATATACAGCAGCAGAGGCATGAGCCTCTACTGACTTAATTTTTTTTTTTTTGGACGGACAATCGACTAGTAATAGTGCCTTCATTGAAGATAACTCTTTACTCCACCGTGACTATATGTAATAGTATAGATTTGGTATGTGAGATCATTGGATGGGAGTTTATCCAACTATGCCTCATGTCTCCACATACCTACAATATTTTTATGAAAAGGGGGCACAGTTTATCAATACCACCATTAGAGTGCCCTTATATTGGCTTCTGTCACCACGATTTTATGGCCAAATGCAAATTACACTAGAGATAGTCACTAGATTATATGGAGAATCACCACGTGCAACATTGCGGCAATATAGTATATAATAATAATAATAATAATAATAATAAGAGAAAATTACACTTTGCCCCCTCAATCTTTGGGCTGAAATCACTTTTTATCATTCATCTACAAAATTCTACAAATACCTTCCCAAACTACTAGAAGACGACACTTTTCATCAAACTGATAAGCTACCGTGATAAATTTAACAAAAAAAGTCATGTGCGATACACATGATATAAGATCAACACATTTTATACCCAAAATGCCCTTTTATAAGGGTTCACGTGTTATTCCTCACCCTTACACACTCATTTTCTCTCTCTACCCATACAAATCAGATTTCTCCTCTCTTCCTTCAACTTTACACCCGCCCACTGATATTTTCTCTCTCTTTTACAAATTTTTGAACCACATCCATAGCGGTGGAAGATCGACAAGGACGAAGGTTTCTGCTCAAAGATCGTGATGATTGTGATGATAGTGCAACTGTGAAGCCATGGAGAAGGCAGACGAAAAGGCAAAGAAATGCTCTCGAATTTTCCTTGGGAAGCCTTTATATGAGTGCTCTCGAATCTTCCTTGGGAAGCCTTTATATAGGCTGGAAGTAGCACAGTGGGAAAACACGATAGGTATTTATGTCATTTTGCTTCTCTACCTATAAGGGCATTATTGTCATTTCATTCATTCCGTTAATGCTATCAGCCCATAATCGTCTTCCAGTAATTCGGGGGTATTTGTAAGATTTTATAGATGAGGGGTGAAAAGTGATTTTTGTCCAAAGATTGAGTGGGCAAAGTGTAATTTTCCCCAATAATAATAATTAATAATACATAATATATAATATATATACTGACTCCGTATATGTTTTGAAAACTGTTAAAACAGGCGGGGGGAACGCTGCCCAGCGTGCTTCTGTTGAATCCGGAAAACAATGGAAGGCTCTCCCAAGTTTCGGCCGAAGCTCTCGCTTTTCACCTCCACTCCGGTCAATGCCAATGCTTCCCTCTCTCTCTCTATCCCTCCTCCATTTTTAGCTCTCACGATTCCCTCTCTAATTATAGCCACCCCCATTTCCCCAAAACTGGAAAAAATTCAACGGATTTTCAAAACCCCACAGCTCAAAAATCCACATTCATTCATTCATTCATTCATGGCGGAATGGAGACGATGATCATCATCTAGCCGTTCTCCCCCCCAGGATCATTTTTGTAGAATTAGAGAGAAAGAAACCCTTCTCTTCACTTCAATTTCTTTGAGGGTATGTTTATTTGCTGAAGAAAATGTTCCCTCATTTTGTGGGGTTCTCCATTGTTTTCTTCGCGATCCTTGACACATCCCTTGTTCTTTCCAAAACCGATGCCCCTGATGGTATGCACTTTCCATCTCCTTGTTGAATCCTGCTCCTGTTTTTCATGTATATAAATATTTATTTATTTATGTTTGTACCTATGTTTGCTAGGTTTACAGAATCATAAATAAAAACGGTTGTTCTGTTTACCTGGATTAATGGTGGATTAAAATTTATGTCTATCGGCACAAGCAAAGTAGTAATAAGGAAGAGGATTGGATGTTGTTTAAGGCTTCTTTTTAGCATTAACAAAACAACTCATATATCTTAACCAAAAGGAAAAAAAAAAAAAACCTTATTTAGTTTTGTCCTTACCAATGCTTTATGCCTGCGCAGATTAAATATATTCGTCACTGATATATATCAGTTGATAATATTTGAAATCTAAGCCTAACCCATTCTTTAAACAGTTACCAATGGTTGTCAGGAGGGTGCCGAACCTTTTCTTATGTGATCTTCAGTTGTCATGGCTGCGCTTGTTTAGTTTTAGTTCCTTGCTTTCTCTCTTAGAGTTGATATGCCTTAATACCCTTTTAAGTCAAGAAGGTTACATGTGAAGTTTTCTCTATGCGTGCTAGTGTGCGGACTCAGGGCAAGTTTGTTCACTTTATAAAGAAATGGGTACATGTATTTTTATTGCATCTGATTTTTTCTAATTGTCTTTGCAGTCTCTGCCCTCAGAGTGATGTATGGCAGCTTAAATTCTCCTTCACAACTGACTGGTTGGAAATCCAGTGGAGGTGACCCCTGTGGCCAATCCTGGAAAGGAATTAAATGCTCAGGCTCATCCGTAACTGAAATGTAATGATTTTTGTTTTATCTACATTGGTACTTATATGTGTACAAATCTATTTCATGAATTGTACACACATCCCCAAGGCTTCCAGTTCACGTTTCGTTAGAGGCTACATGTCCTTATTTTCTAAATTGCATCTTGTGTCTGTTAAAATTTTTGCAGAAGATTATCCGACCTTGGACTTACTGGATCAATGGGCTACCAGCTATCAAGCTTGACATCTGTCACGTATTTGTGAGGCTCATGTTTTGAAGATTGGCACATTTTTATGTTTTATTTTTCTCTGCTGAACGAACTTAACCTCAAGGAAATGCTTTTGCTTGTCATAGTACAGTGATCTCAGTAATAACAACCTCAAGGGTGATATACCTTATCAACTTCCTCCTAACACACTCCACATGTAAGTCACCTGAAATTCACTTTATATTATCAAGATGGAATAAGTAATTCAGCACAAAAGGTTATATATATATATATATATATATATATATATATTGTGTGTGTGTGACAGCATAAAAGATCATCTTACCTTCATAGCAATACATGTATGGAACATATTTGCCTAAAATAGTACTTTTTGTGAGAATTAAGCACCGTATTATTAGCTCAATATTATTGCTTGAATTTTCTTCAATTACTAGATTTCCTTTGATTAAACTAAATATCTGAGATAACAATATTATGGGCATGCTGGGCAGAGATCTTTCTGGGAATGGCTTCACTGGTGGTGTGCCTTATTCAATTTCTCAGATGACTGACCTTAAGTACCTGTAAGCAGTGCTTGTTTCTCTGTGGGCATAACTTTATTAGCAGTCATACGGTCATACCCTTTTCTCAATAATTTGTGGTCTGGTGCAGAAATCTTGGTCAGAATCAGCTCAGTGGACAGTTGAGTGATATGTTTGGACAACTTCCTAAACTCACTGAGATGTAAGTACTATCATCATGGCAGCAGATCTTTATTTTTAGTTTTTGGATTTTCTTGTCTGTTGAAAATGAATCTAAGGATTAATAAGAGCTGTTTGTCTTGGGTTTGAGTTGAGCTAAGCTGGCTACTAGCTTTTAAGGGAGGCAACAGCATTAGCCTGTGCTTGATTTTTCTTTCATGTATATATATATATTTTTTTTCCCCCACTCTTTTTATTTTATTTTATTTATTTTTATGCTTGTAAAACCCTTAGTGAAATTTTGTGCATTGTGGTGTTCATACAAATGTTATATTATATTCTCAATGCCCTTCTAAGCTATCCAAATGCTATATATACAAAAATTAAACAGATAATAACAGACAAGGGCATTTTGGGGTACATATTTTCTAACATTGAAGTGAATTTTCAAGTTCCCAACAAGACTGCTATAATCCATATGAAAAGGAGGAAAAAAACTTCTTTAACCTTTCAGGACTAGGAAAACAGTAGAGAATAAACCTCCATGCACAAATATAGTGATATTGCAAAAGCCATTAGAGCAAAGGTGCTTCAATTGTGCATCATCCAATGTTTATACTTTATAATCCTTGGCTGTATAATTTTTTGGAGCTCTATGTTGAACTGGAGGTGAAAGTGAACCCTTAAATGTCTTATGTATCAACATAATGTTGTTTTGGTGCTCCATACTTTAACATCTTTACTTAACTTTCAAAGCCCCAGCTCGAGGAAAGATATCGGGTTGCCAGTTGGACACCCCCCAAACTGATACATATTGGTTGTCATATATCGGATGTGGCCGTGAATCTAAATTATATTCGGCCAACGTCCAAGAACTTCAGAGATGTGGATGTTTAAAACTTACATTTTTACATACTACTATCTCCAAAAAGTTTTAATGTGATTTTTTATTTTTATTTTTTGGGGGTGATAAACGAATGAGCTTTATTCATCAATATACATGATTTACCACATGTCCTACATTTTATAGCAAATTGTATTTTAACCTCTTATATTATTACATAAACCATGCTATGAATATTTTGTGGCTTCCATCTTTCTAATTTTCTGCAATAAGTTTTATATAATAATTTGTATTAATATGTTAAATAAATTTACCAAAATGAGAAAAGAACAAGAACAAGAACAAGAACAAGAACAAGGACAACTAAACTTCATATCCCAACTGCTTGGGGTTGGCTACATGTCTTTTTTGTAGATCCAATCATTTTGTACGTCTCTTTCTTATCTTGACCTATGTTTTGCAACCTCTATTTTTTCACTAGTTTTTTTTTTCTTTCTTACTTTATTTTTTCTCGCATTACTAATGCATTTTAACATCATTACTTCAACTGCACTCATCTTGTAAGCATGTTGTCCATTAATCTAGTGCCACTAAGTAGAAGGAAGAAGGGTCTCTGAACCAAAGATGTTTTGATACCATCTTAGGACAAAGGAAATACTAGGAAGAAGGAAATACTGAAAAATTACATTAACTATATGGGTCGCGGTCTCAAAATGGAAGTTTTTTGCCTTTCTGCTTTAAGATAGCGCAGTAAGGTCAGTCTGGCAGCAAGACTGGCTTAGTTAGCTACCGGCCTCAGGTTTAGACATTCTAGAACCAAACGTAGCTACATACAACTACAGGAACAAGAACTGCAAACTCATCTATTCTTATCTTTCCTAGCTTGCTCTAAACATACAGTAGGAAGAGAGCTCCCATCTGACTAATTGATTCTAAATAGGGTTTAACTAGATGATAGGCCTTTTTAAGATTTGGGGATATTAATCGTATATACTTTAACCTAATCTAACCCTAATAGGATCTAAGGAAACAAATAAAAAAAAAAAAAAAATCCAGGAAATGGAAAACTAAATCGATCAATTTGTAATGAAGTGCTGAGTGAAACTCTCATTAGTGCAGGTAATCCTATTAGCAAGGTTATCTGTTTCTTCATTTGCCGAGTGATAGACCCAACTGTAGTGAACCCACCTTATGAAGCCAAGGCATGTATCTCTCTCATCCAATGCCAATCAACCCAGCTCCCTTGATTCCTCTCTTCAGCCCATGAAATAACCACGAGTCTCAAACTGAGGTCTTTGGTGTTTCTAATACCCATAACAGGAGCGCCAACACTCCTCCCAAAAGGTGAAAAGAACACAAACATAATGTCCGAATCATGCTTTATGAAAATGCCTCCAATCCATTTAGTTTCCGGGTTTAAAGAACAAACATCAATGTTCAGCTTAATTTTCCTAAAGGAATGATTCTAAGTTTTGATAATGGCAAAATGAAGAGGCCTCGTGGAACGGAATGCTTTCCAATCTTTAATAATAAGTAAAATGGGTATCCCTTTGAACTACTTCGTAACAAAAACCAACAAGAAACAATGGCTTGGATCTTCACAAAAGTTGATGTCACATCATTTCTCTCTCTTTTTATTTATTTATATTTTTTTTAATTGAAAGGAGCTTAAGCATCAAAGAGAAGACCTAACATCCCAACTAGGTTGGCACATTAGGCACTCCAAATCATGTGCTATCAGCTTGATTTATGAATAGAAAAAGAGAATACAAAATGAAACAAAGAAAGACAAAAACTGGTTAAGGTGACTTATAATTTGGTCACAATCCAGTTCACAAAGGAAAATAATGAAATGACCTATAAGAAATGAAGTTATAACCTTAAGGCTTAAACCTATAGCGAGGCAAGCTGTACATGTCATGACATAAATCAGATAGAACCTCTTTGGGTGCACTCCACCACCATTGAAGACCTTGATGCTTTAACCCAAGATTTGCACATTTATCTGCCACCACATTACCTTCGAGAAAAATGTGTGGGCAAACTGAAGGTCTTCAAACCGAAAATTCCACCACCTAGTGCATAATTTGACAACATATATATTATCACACTCAAGCCATATTTTCTTCCAACCCTTAGTCCAAGCTTGTTCAATCCCAACCATAGTTGCCATAAGTTCAGCAAAGAAAGCAGTTTGAACTCCAATACTAAGCAGAAGGCGCCTTGAACAAACCCTCTACAGTTATAAAAAACACCCCCAGATGCTGCTTGCCTGGGATTTCATTTGGCCAAGCCATCAGTATTAAGTTTAAGCCAAGATAGTAAAGGGGGGTGCCAACAAACCTCGGTGATGGTAGAAGCTTTACTAGAATGCCCACGAATGCCAAGGGAGTGCAAGGAAATCAAATCAGCAATATTATTTCCCATATTACCCTTACTACTTACCAATATCAAAAAGCAGAGAAGAAATATGATGGCAAACCCTTTCTGAAACAAGGCTTCTTCCCCTCAAATCTACAAACATTCCTTGAATGGCAAATAGAATGGAAAGTAAGCATAGAAGCTGATATCCAAAGATTAAATAATTGGGAACTCATCTTCTTTGAAGTGATGACCTGCCAAAGCTCCATAACAGATTGAATATTACTGGGAAGGACAATGTGAAACAGAGAAGAAACCCAACTCCAAAGATCCTTCGCAAATTCATATTGAATAAAAAGATGAACCATGGTTTCTGTATGGGAAGGAGAACACAAGCTACAACAGGAAACCAAATGCCAACCTCGACTTTGAAGTGTGACATCGGTAGGAATTTTACCCCACAATAATCTCCACATCATAGTTGAAACTTTAGGTGGAATAAAAGCTTTCCACAAGTAGGCAGACCCAGAAACTAAGGGCTGTTTAGGCCTACAGAAGGAATACGCTTCTGAAAAACTTAAGCAACCTGTAGAACAATAGGGCCAAATGATACTATCTTTAGTGTCTTCGAGAGGCAAAACAACTTGCTTTATATCTGCTGCAATATCGGAGAATTTGGAAGTGAAATTATGAGGAATGACCCATGCTTTGTCCCTTAAAAAAGTAGCCACAGTACAATTAAGATTCAAAGCCATAGGAGAAGAAATCTGAAGTTTTTGCACAATAGGTAAACCCAACCAAAAATCTGAAGTTTTTGCACAATAGGTAAATCCAACCAATTATCATGCCAAAAATCAATGTCAAGACCATTACCAACTACACATTGAGCATGAAGAGAAATTTCCCGAAGGATGGGCTTCAAGCAAGGCCAAATAGGAGAAATCTTATAAGAAGCAGCAGAAGATGGAAACTTGATCTTAAATCATGCTCGCGTAAACGAGCACCAATCAGAATTTTGAGTTTGAATATCCCAGCAGAACTTAAATATACCAGATCTATTCAGAGCTTTCACTTAAGCCCAAGCCACCCTCATCTCTGGGACAGCAAAGTTTATCCCAGGAAACAGTTATAAGTTTTCTTGGCCACATCATTTCTCTTATCCTCAAAGAGCCTCTTATTTCTTTCCATCCAAATGCACCACATGATAGCTTAAGAGGTACATATCCAAAGAAATTTGCCTTTGCTCCTACTAAAGTTAATTGCATTCCTCCTCCATGTTTGTATAAATGACAAGCCATTTCCTTTAAATTCTCCAAGAATCTATTTTGCTTTTTTTGTTTTTTTGTTTCCCTAATGCATTGAGCTATATCATTTCACATATTTGTTTAAATTCATTTTTCCATCTTTATCTAACTTTGGATAGTAAAACTACTATTTCCCCTATCAAGTTCCATATCATACATATCATAAACCTTTTTTTTTCTTACTATTTTTCTTCCATCTCCTACTATGTGCATCTAAATAGTGCTATCCATGTCTCCTTGTCACTGTCTTGGTATAACTTTCATTACTTACTTGAAATGTCCCTATTAAGGAAAGGTTATGTCACTATTATTAAATCCACCTGCAAAATTTTAAAAGTTTTATTTTCTCTACTTAAAGTGAGCTATTACAAGATCATTTGTCATTGCTAATTCTAAGATTGTAGTTTTTTGCCCGATTCTTCTCATTAAATCTATAACCCCGTGTGTCCTTTAATATCCTCAAAGGCCATTTAAGTGTTCTTTATTGTATGCATTTTCTCTTCCTTGAGGATTCTTTAGATTAATCTACCCATATCTTCCAAAAATTATTGTTTTAATGCGTTCATCTGAGGGGTTCATGTATGCAAATTATTTTAAATAGGTCAATACTATCCATTCTCTATTATCTTAATGTTACATTCTATGTTGCTAAGCAAGCCTACTCTCTTGGAGTAACTTCTTTACTCTCAGCTAGCTACATGTGGGAATCTTAGTCTACTTCTCACAGCACATGCCAATTCAAAGGAAAACCTTAATAAAATTCATTTCTCACCGCACTGAAGGTTCGATATAGCACGTCAATTTTGGGAACAGCCATTCATAGGACTGTCAATTTAATTGATTTTATATGCATGATCAGTGGTGCAGGTTATCTAGTGTATGTGTGTGTGTGTGTGTGTGTGTGTTCAACTTGCTCACAACATTGTAGAAATGATAAGTACTGTTCCCTATTGTGAGACTAGCTGCACAATGATTTCAGTTTTCACTGGGTAAGAAGTATTGGTCCCTTTGATGTAGGACTGTACTTACTCGACTTTATTTTTGGATTTTCCCACAATCCATTATGCTAAAAGGAAAAAATGTCTATTAAGGATTTATTATGTATATGACATTTGGTGATGTTATTGGAATGTGCTGGAGTGCTGCTTTTTTCTGTTTTCAATATCTTAATATTTAACGGAAATGGTGCCTCTAGGCATAAAGGTTGAGTTTATGAACTTACTCATGATATGACATACAGGGATCTCTCCTCCAACTCACTCTCAGGAAATTTGCCTCAAAGTTTTGGATCCCTCTCAAGCCTCACTACATTGTAAGAGACAAACACATTTACTTAAATCTGAGAGTTCCTTGTTGCTAACTGTGTTTTATGTCTTTATACAGGTATTTGCAGAACAATCAATTCACTGGTCCAATAAATGTCCTTGCCAACCTTTCTCTCGATGACTTGTAAGTAGATCCCCAGATCAAATTTCACCATGTAAAATGATTGTTTTTCTTCCAACCATTAAAGAAATGATACCCATTCTATTTCATTCTTCTGTTTGGTATATCCATTTTGTTACGTAGAGTGTATCTAGAATAATGCCTTTAGAAAAATCAGAATATATGTCTCCTTACCTAATTTTGTGTTTATTATTTTCTCCTAAAGTTTGTTATTGTAACCCAGTGGGTTGGTCTAGTGGTTGGGCATTTGGCCCCAAAGTGGTTGTCTCAAGTGGAGGTGAAAGATCCCGAGTTTGAGTCCCAATACTTTGGAAAAAATCCCTGGGCTAGCGATTTACCATTGCCCACCCGTCGTGACAGTGATTAGTCCCTTGGTTGTTAGCTTTGGGGATACACTGGGTCAAAGACCAAACAAAAAAAAAAAAAAAAAAAAAAAGAGTTTGTTATTGTTTGAAAAGTACTGCATCTCACATTGATTAATTATAAAATCTGACACGACTTCATATACTTGTTTGGGCCTTCTACGGCTCTACCTAATAGCTTAGACTTTTAGGTTAGAAACTTAACATGGTATCAGAGCATGTTGTTCTTGGGCCGTCTCATTTGTGAGCCTGTCTTTGTTGTCCACATGACAGGCCCGTTTGTGTCTTGTTAGGCTTGCATATGAGGAGGAGTGTTGGGAAGTCCCATGTCCTACATCGATTAAATATCAAGTTTAATATAACTTCATATACCTGTTTGGGCCCTCCACCAAATAACTTAGGATTTTAGAGTTTAGGGAGGGGAGGGAGAAAGAGAGAGAGAGAGAGAGATCGATCTGAAAAATGAGAGAGCTACAACCAACTAGGGCCAACTCCTCTATTTTATTTATTATAAGGAGTGTAAAGATCATATTACCCTTATTACAATAATACCCACACATTAATTCTCCCCATAAAGCTGGAGTATAGATATCGATCATGCCCAGCTTGTTACATAACTTAGAAAATTGACTATGTCCTAGAGCTTTAGTAAATACATCCCTTAATTGATCTCCTAGATCTCACATATATTGTAGCAATTTGCTTACTCATCACCAATTGTTTGATAAAATGTCAATCAACTTCTTTGTGTTTTGTTCCCTCATGAAACACGAGATTAGAAGCAACATGCATAGTAGCTTGATTATCACAAAACATCCTTATAGGTTTCTCAATTGAAATACACATTTCTTGTAAAAGAGACTTCACCCACATCATCTCACGTGATGTATGAGCCATGACTCTATATTATGCTTTTGCACTCGATCTTGCCACAACATTCTGCTTCTTACTTTTCCACGTCACTAAATTCTCACCAATAAAAGTAAAATACCTAGAAATCAATCTCCTATCAATGTTATCTCCAGCCCACTTAACATCAGAGAACCCAGCTACATCAAGTGAGCTAGAAGCTTTAAACATTATCCCCTTCTAGGATCACTTTAAAGATACCTCAAAATTGTGCAAACAGCTTCCCAGTGTTCTAACCTTAGACTCTCCATAAATTGACTGACAACACTCACAACAAAAGAAATATTAGGCGGGGTCACTATTAAAGGGATAGGCTTACCCACCAACCGTCTATATCTTCATAGATCATTAAAAATTTCACCATTCTCTATATTAAATTTCATATTAAGCTATATTGGAGTATCAACCGGCTTAGTTCCCAATAATCTAGTCTCTTCAAGAAGATCTATAACATATTTTCGTTGTGAAAGAACAATACCTTTATTAGATTTGGCAACTTCAATACCCAAGAAATACATTAAAGTCCCAAGATCCTTTGTGTGAAAATGTTTGCCCAAATGTTGTTTGAGCTTTGTAATATCATCTTTATCATTCCCTATAATCACAATATCATCTACATATACTGCAAGAATGATAGAACCATTCTGACTATGAGGAACAAAAACCGAGTGATCAATATAGTCCTTCTCATACCATAATCCCCAACGACCCTAATAAACTTATCAAACCACGCTCGTAGAGATTGTTTAAGCCCATAAATAGCCTTTTTGAGCTTACAAACCTTCGAAGACTCCCCTTGAACAACATACCTAGAGGTTGTTCCATGTATATTTCATCCCGTAAATCCCTATGGAGAAAAGCATTCTTGACATCAAGTTGATAAAGTGGCCAATTCTTATTACTAGTAATAGATAATAAAATCCAAACAAAAGAAAGACGAGCAACTAGAGAAAAGGTCTCGAAGTAATTAATGTCAAAAGTTTGAGTGTAGCCTTTGGCTACAAGTCTTGCCTTTAGACATTCAACGTTAAACCAAACCATTTGGCTAATATTTCACTGTATATACGTAACTACAACCAACAACTTGTTTACCAGGTGTAGGGGAAATTCCCTATGATTGGATACCACTAGAATTTCCTTTGTGAGGTTGCTGATGTGTCATACTGGAAATTCGAGTCTCTTCTTTCCTTGGGTTGGACCAGGGGGTGTTGGACCTACAAAAGGTTCTCCAATGCCTGAGTTAGGAAAGGCCCAATAAGAGAGGAATTTATGATGGATTATGCATACCTTTGCCTTTCGATGATGAGGGTATTTATATCCCATCATTAGGGATTTTAGGAGATTCCAGCCAGATGTCATCCTTCCTAGGATTCTTTGTGCCTCTCCTTTATCCAGAAATTTTGTCTGTATTAGATGACAAACATTCTGACATGTGGAGCCCTTTCCTAGGACCTTTAGGTTATGTTCAAGTGATGGTTGCCCTAGGTAGTGGAGGCTACCAGTTTCGCAGACATCGCTGTTATGTTGGAGAATGTTAGTACTTTAGAGCTTGTCTGCTGATTAGACTATTTTCCCAAGCACATATGGTGGGTAGGAGCTCGAATTTATTCTTCCGTGTAGGTGTGCTTTTGCTGCGATGGCCTATAACTCTATTGGCCATATTCGAGTGCATGCCGTGCTCCAGGAAGTTTCCGTTTAAGTGGTCTACTGGAGTATAGCTCTTATTGAGCTTGGCTTGTTGGTGACCTAGCCTTGGAGTGGAGAATATGTATTATCCAAGGATGTTTCCCTAGCTTGGATCGTGGCCATACTCGAGTGGGCTGGCTGACAGGTTGGATTGTATACATTTTGTCCTTACCCTCATTAATGATTGGGGCGTTTCATGTTGTTTCACTCTTCAAAGGGGTTAATGTGTCTGCAATTGTCACGTCTGCTGTCATTAATTGACAACTGTTGTCATTAACCCCAATAAATGCTTGTTCTGCTGAGTTAGCCCTAAAGAAGTACTTTCCTAGTTATACCTTTGTAAATGGGGCACATGGCATCGTGGGGATTTTTATCCCCCACACCAGGGGTAAAGTAGTGAGCTCTCAAGTGTGATTTTTTTGTAGGGCCGCCATTTCCTTGTCCATTGCATGGACCCAACCAGGAGAAGACAATGCTTCAACATGATTTCTATAAACCACCATAAAAGACAATGTGGAAATAAAAGAATGATAACTAGAAGATAAGAAAGACATAGAAACTACATTTTGAATGGGATGAGCAGTGCTAGAATGTTTTTTCTTCATAAAATCAATAGGAAGATCATTAGATGTAGAAATTGAAGTTACCTGTGGAAGTGTATTAGAATTAGAGGAATTAGGAGCCTTAAGCGAAGTATACAATGGTGGTGCAATCATAGAAGGATCTACTTGAGTATCTTTGGACCTCCTGCGATAGACCTGTGAAGGCTTAGAAGGTGGAGCTACATTCATATAACATGGAAGAGGGAGAGGGACTGGAACAATGTCATTAGTCATATCAACACTTGAAGAAGAAAAGAATGGCATATTCTTAAAGGAAGTAACATCAGCACTCACAAAATAGCATTGAAATTGAGGATCCCAACCCTTGTATCCCTTCCGAGTCTAAGACTATCCCATAAAAACACATTTAACAGTTTTAGGATAAAGTTTATCACCACCATGAGTAAAATTCTATGCAAAACATACCCAACTAAAGACTCAGGGAGGACAAAACAAAGAAAGGAAGCTGTGGAAATTAAACAGAAAAAGGAGTTGATCCCTTAACAACTGAGGAAGGCATACAATTAATTAAATAACAAACAGGAAGAACTAAATCTTAGGCACATGCATATGTATCCTCAAAGTTAGAGAAATTTCAATTAAATGCTTAATTTTCCTTTCTGCAACCCCATTTTGTTGAGGGGTGTAACCATATGAAGTTTGCTGAATAATACCATGAGAGTCACAATAAGATTGTAAAGCACCTGTACTATATTCCAAAGCATTATCAGAACACAGGGTATGAATAGAATAACCAAATTGAGTCTCAATTTCTTTATGAAACAACTGAAAAATTGAAGGAAGCTTAGATCGATTTTTCATTAAAATAACCATGTCATTCGAGAATAATCATCCAAAAACAAAACAAAATACGGAAAACCCAAAAACTTTTCTATCTAGCAGGACCCTAAACATCAGTGTGGCCAACTCAAAAGGAGTGGACCGACGATTATTATCCCTAGGAACAAAAGACACTCTGCCTAATTGACAAGCCTCGCAATCTAAACTAGAAACTGACTCTAACGAAGATGCTACTTGTGGCAACAATTTTAAAGATTAGACAATAATGCCATTGTAATGGAGAAACACTAGCCTGAAATGCAACAGAAGATGCATGAGGCACATCAAGATAGTACAGTCCATCCATGCCCTCCACCAATCGTCTTATTGCTCTTGAGATTATGAAAGACACAGCCAGATGGAGAAAATGTTACTCAGCAATTAAGAGATTTGGTAATTTTACTAATAGATAGAATATTAAAGGGAAACTAAGGTATTTACTAAAACAATGTTAAACTAAGAGTGAAAATGGGATTGACAGTCCCACTACCAACTACCTCACAGGAGTGACCATCAGCAAGAGTGACAGACGATTTTGTGGAAAGCATATCTAAATAACTAAACATAGTAGACTAACCAGACATGTGAGCAGACGGTCTTTAATCAATAACCTAGGAGTGTGGACTAGATAATGCTAAACATGCAACATTACCTGGATGGGCAAAAGTAGCAACAGTAGAAGTAGACTTTTGTAAAGTCTTTTGAACTAAAGCATTGTATTCTTTTCTGGTAAGGTCACATGGTAGGTGACTGACTAGACACTATATGAGAGGCTCCCACATCATTATTCTGTACAATGTTAGGCTAAGATGAATACGTAGCTTGACCAGACTGATTTTCCTTAGGCTTTCCGTGCAAGTCAAAACATTGATCAATAATTTGGTTCTCACCACCCCAAAAGGTACATCTCTGAAATGTGTCTCTACCATGACCACAACTAAAGTTACGGCCTCTACCACTGATCTCTACCACCCTCAAACATAGGGTTTTGACACCTGAAACCACCATGGAAACCTCCTCAATTATTATTGTTATAAAAAACACCTCTATTACTGGTAGCACGACTTCCAGAAGAACCTTGGAAATTTCCTGAACTGACTAATGCAGAATTATCACTCCTTGATAAGCTTGATGATTAAAATGAACTCGAAGAAGTATGAAGTAGTTAAGTATAGACACTACTCAAGGAGGGAACATCAGCATGACCAGGTAAAATATGATCTTTCAAGTCTCAAAGAAGGAATCAAGTCCAAAAAGAAATTTCAAAACATAAAACTCTTCTTTTTGTTCCTTTAAAGTATTGATATCACTAGTAAGAGGATGATACTGATTCAACTCATCTAGCAACCCCTTAAATGTACTAAAATACTCCAATAATGGTTTTTCATCTCACTTAAACAAGAAGAGATTCTCATTTAAATCATATAATCTAGACACATTTTTCTCCGTAGAATACATATCATGAACTGACTCCCAATGTCATGGCCGACTTATCATCATGCTTCTAACCTGTATCAATTCAACATTTCATACAATAAAATCAAACCACACACACACTTTCACTATTTTTATATTGTTTTGTATAGCTACATTACAGCACACATCACAACTCTGTTCTTCTCACACATAATTTACAAATTTACACAAAATTTTCAAAATATTTAGACTATTTAGGATTTCTCATCATGATTCCATAGTCTTTCTTATCATTCTCTTACCTGAAAATGTTATATAAATAACATTATGAGTTACACAGCTCAGTGAGAAAATCACCAAACAAGCTTTATATCAATTCAATACATCATTAATGATATCATGATCTATATAAAATGACATAATCAGAACATTATTCCTATTGTGGCACTAAATCAATACCTCACTACCAATATAATTAAAATTCTCATACCTATGAACTTGTTACATCTCACATCTTGCAAACTACAAATAAAAAATAACACAAATAGACTCTCTTAGCCACAAGTATGCTATTGAAAACACACATTGGTCCTAAGGCCATATGTCATAGCCTCAGCATATATACCACACGCATCTATGTGTATACTGCCATTGGCTTTAAGCCAACCGATGCAATATATTAGTACATAACTGTAAGGGTAATTTGAGTCCCGGCTGTCACTCTCCACATCATTAGTATCACAATATATCAAATAAAACATTTATCAAGAGTAATCAGGTGCCACAATATAACATAAAGTTATTTTAATGTTTTAAGAGATAAATCATCAATTATGCATATCATGAGAATCACATACATCTCAAATTCCACATGTAAGAGTAACATTAGAATTTTAATAAAGTTTAGGACTATGTTAAAACATTACAAAAATCTTAAAACTTGCATTTATCGAATTCAAGTAATCATTGTAACTCCTATATATATCACTAACCCTTCATTATAAGTTATGATATGATGGATAACGTTAATTTTCACTATATAATCATGTTTAAATTTTCATTAACAATTAGTGAGTATTTAAAAGCTTTAACCCTAAAACCCTATTTTTGTTTTTTATTTTTTATTTTAATTTTTAAATTTTATATTGTTTCTCATTGTTAATTTACAAAACAGTACAGTTTTCAATTTTATTTACAAAACAGTTTACTTTCTGTTTTATTTACGAATCAGTCCCTTAAAAATTTAAAAAAAAAAAATCGTCTTCTTCACAGTATTTACAGTTCAGACCATGAATTTGCAGAGAAAATTTCAGTTCTGCCCCCAGATTTCAAATCCACAATATTCTCATACGATAACGAAATCGAGTGAAACAAGCGTCAAATCGAAGCTTATGATGTCTACTTTCACTTAGTATTGGTGATTTTGATTGAATCTTGCTCAGTTAATACCAGAATTTAAAATGAATGTTCAGTTTTAAAACATAACCCTAGAACTTTAAGTTTGTAATTCTCTCTCTACACTTAACCAATCAATCTCACAATTTAGATGTATAAACTAGGCAACCATAGGAATAAAACCCACTTTATAGCACATCAAATGATTGAGTATAAGTAAAGAAATAAGCTTTTGAAACTAGAACACCATTAAAGCTAAACCTAAGCTTTAAAATTTGAAAATTCGTAAACTAACAGTAAAATTAAAGCTCCAAAATATTATAAAACAATATTAGGATCAGTTTCTCACCTTAAATATTCAAAGATTGATGCTCAATTTCTCTCCTAATCAAAACCCCCAATTTCTCCTTTTCTTTTCTCTTATTTATTTATTTTTTGTTTTTTTATAAATTATCTCTCAATTCTGTTTTTCTTTCTTACCAAACAGCTCAATAAAAATTCTGGAACCTTATATATGTCCAAAGAGCAGAAATAATATTTTTATTTTAAATTTTATATGCTGCCATGTGTTTATTTTTCATGCAAAATTCAATTTTTTGATTCTTGAGATAATGCCACTTAATAATTTGCATGCAAATATGCCAACCAAACCCACATTTTGACACCTCCTACTTAGCCAGCAGAAAATAATATTATTTTATTCAGTTTCCTGATTTTTAAAAATTTTCTATAATTTTCAGGAATTTTCCAACATTTTACACATTATTCTAAAAAATATCCCCATTTAATTTAATAAATACCTAATGTCCAAATTTGTCATTTTCTTATTTTAATATCATTTTTACACCTTAATCACCATATTATAATTTTCTTAACCTTAATTACCCACATTAGGCATTTTTAGTAATTGTTTAAGCTAATTAATGATAAATTACTCTAATTAAGTGAAAATTAAGAAAATTTCCAAAAATTACAGAAATTTACAATAATTATTATAAAAATTCCACAATTATACCTTCTTATCCATATCCACATATGCATATATACAACAACAACAACAACAACAACAATTATAATAGAGGAGGGAAGCACACATTGCGAGGACCAAAAACCAGCATGTCCATAAAAGTGTACAGACTGTATGGATTTTTGTTTTGTTTTTTCCTTATTCCTCTTGTTCCCTACTTCAATTTGTCCAACTGTGATTCAGTCATCAGAGATTTGGTTTGTGAAGAAATAAATATAGGGCGCAAATGAAGAGTTTAGAGTATGGCTCTGATACCATGTTTGAGTTTAAGGTTAGAGTTTGGGTAGGGAGAGAGAGAGAGAGAGAGAGAGAGAGAGAGAGAGAGAGGGATCTGAAAAATGAGAAAGCTACAACCAACTAGGGCTGGCTGTATTTTATATATTATAAGGAGTGTAAAGACCATAAAGACCATATTACCCTTATTACAATAATACCCACAGATTAATAACTCTCTCTACCTTGAAGCAAATATAATAGAAAAATACTCTGTTCCATTTCAGAAAAGATTATGAAAATTTATTATTAATACTATGATGAATCATACTTCCATTTTCAAGTTTAAAATGAAGTAGCATATAGCATTGGGTATTTGGTGGCATATCTTGGAGATGTGTTGGACCTTAATAATTTTTCTTAAAAAGATGAGAAAGAAAAAAGAGTCAGGACCTTTTTTTTGCTTAAGGATTAGGAGAAGCATGGAGCTTGATAAATGCATTACAAGGAAATAAATTTACACGGCTTTGTTCCCTACTACATGAAACTTGGTTAAAGATAAAAATGAAGCATTAATGGCCCTGTTTCCTTGTGTCATTCTAAAATGTACAAAAAAGAAACAACTCAACAACTTGACAATGTCAAGGCACTCGCTAACATCTTAAAGACAGGGTTTAGGGGCTACCTTATTGAATGAGAACTTTAACTAGTTCTTTGATCAGAGAGGATGAGATTTGGGAGCAGTGATCAGGTGATTAGTGCAAATGATTTGAAGAGCGCCATCATAACTTGGGTGAATCACCTTTGTTGGCTCACCATCCATGTTTTTCTTCCCTCTAGTTTCCTCAATTTAAAACCCTAGTTTATTTATATATGAAGCTAGGATTTACAACCTAGGTTTCAGATCAAATGAAGTTAACTCAGAGGTTATGGAAGTTTTCAGTTGCAATAATAAATATTTTAACTATGTCTCTTATGATAGTTGGGATAAGGCTTAGTTGACCACTTCAGTAAGTATGCTAAAACTCGAGACCTCACTCAACCTCTATTTTTCTTAAAACAACTAAGCTTTAACTCTTTGGTTTTATTTCGCTTCTTATAGGCCTAAAAGAATCATATTCTTCCCGATCCCCTTTTATTATATTGAAATCTTTTAAAGCTTTTCTTGTACTTGCTTAAAATGTTGAAGAATGTAAAGAACCTTGCACAACGAGTTCAATGTTGTACTTGCAGGAATGTTAAAAACAATCAATTTACTGGCTGGATCCCTAGTGAGTTAGAGAATATAAATAATCTGCAGTGAGTATCCTATTAGAACAGTATTTTCTTGAAGATGCAGTGTTTTTAGTTTTGTCTGCCTGACTTTGCGATTATCTTCTTTGAAGGACTGGTGGAAATTCTTGGTCATCTGGGCCAGCTCCTCCTCCTCCCCCTGGTGCACCTAGTGCCCACGCTAGTAGGCACTCAACAAAAGGTGGAAAAGAAGGTAAGAGGTCTGCTCTGAGTGGAGCAGTTATAGCTGGGATAGTTTTGGGCATTTTGGTGGTAGTTGCGATTCTGATTGCTCTATTGTCAAGAAAATCTTCATCTGCCTCTTCACATTATCTGGATGAAGTGAGGCTTAGCCAGCGTAGACCATTTACCCCCCTTTCATCCCAGGAATTATCCAATGACTTACGGTCTGACATATGCAAGGACTATAAAGGTAATACTTTATTTACCAACATCTTTTTGTGCATATATTAATCAGAATCATTATGATAATGTTGTCGCCTGTTAGTTTCTGAATAAGCCTGCTGGCTTGCGCTTTGCTTTATATTAACAGATGTTCTGGAACATCTGTAGTATAAGTATTTAACCTTTGTTGACCAAGAAAAAAAGGAGGTTCTGGTATAGGAAGTATTTGTTTAGGGAACATGAATTATTGTAGGAGTGCATTTTTAATAATGCAATTGTCTTTCTTTCTGGTACATTTCCTTGGTCTATGAGCTTTGAGATTCAGCTTTTATGGTTTCTCTTTTTTTTTTTTTTTTGGGTGTGATAAGTTCAGCTTTTAAGTTATTGAATTGCCAATAGTTATTCTGATTTCTGAAAATATTTCTTATGGATCTTGGTCCATCATGTCCTATAAATTCGCAACCAGATGCTTCTCTCCCCACTCTCCTTCTCCAACTAGAATCTGGAATCCTGCAGTTGTTCATGTGATTTAATATATGTTTTCAACTTTCTGTCAATTTTTACTTCATTACACTTCTGACTTGAATTCTTTCATGACCATTTTGTACCTTGGAATGACCTATGGTTTATTTGGACTGCCCATTGTTATATTACTGATTAGATGCGACTGATGACAGAACTCAAGTCATTGGATTCGTCTTCGGCAATTGACGTAAGGGCATTGCAAACATCTCCTTCGATTGGTCTTAAGCCTCCACCTTCTGATCGTATCAACTCTTTTAATGATGCTGAGTTTGAAAACCGTCTGAAAGTGAAAAAAAGTACTTCCATTCGTGCTACATGCCATTCTTTGGCAGATCTGCAGACTGCCACAGGTAATTTTGCAACGGGCCGACTTCTTGGTGAGGGATCAATTGGACGTGTTTATAGGGCCAAATATGCTGATGGGAAGGTATGCTTTGCTTGGTCCTTATTGCTCGCTACTTTGTTTGGACAATTTTTATTTATTTATTTATTTATTTTATTATTATTTATAAATAGGAAGCTACTTTGTTCACGTACTGTTGCCCAAATTGGTGTATTTTTTGTTTGGTAAACCTTGAGTATGGTGACATGTAATGGCATGTACATCTCCAGCAGGCGAGTCATATACACCACTTGAATATAAAATATAATTTGGTTTAAGAGTTTTACCAGCTTGGTGATCATTTGATCCTTTGTACATAACCTTTCTTCCCTTCTTTTTATTCTAGTCATGGAAGTCATGTCCAAGCTTATCAATAGAGCCACTAAGGAGAATATGTTGGAAGGCTTTGTGGTTGGTGGAAGGGGATGGGAGATGGAAAGGTTTCACATCTTCTTTTTGCCAATTATGCCCTTATCTTTTGTGGTGTGAGTGAAGACCAAATTAGAAATCTTCGGGTGGTGCTATTAAGCTTTGAGGCGGTTTTGGGCTTAAAAGTTAATGCTTGCATATCCCATATGCTCTTAGTTTCACTATGAAAGTTTATCTTAGACAACTTAAAAAATTTCTAAATATTGAAAGCTAGATTTTCTGATTTTTTCAAAGGCAAAGGCTTCTTCAATAAACTCCCAAAATGCCAATTATTCTTTGCAAAACTACTCCTGCCTATCCCATTGTAACCTTCTGGTATGATTATGAACCTGTTTCTGCCTACTCTTTGCAATTTTAGTTAAGCTAGAAAATTACCATTTTTGACTCCCTTTTAATTTTAGCAGCAATATATATTTGTTGCCCCTAAATCTCCTAACCCATCCACCGTCGTTTCCCAAGTTTCCCATCTCTTTTAAACCTGTCTAGAGTAAGATGATTCGACCTTTTTAAAATAAAGGGAGATCCTGATTCCTCTATGATTTTCAGAAAACCTCTCTTTGGATTGTCAAACAGAAAAAAGTAAAAGGATTAGTTTTTGATGCTCAAAAACTTACTTGCCATCTCAGAAGGGAGAAGGATTCCATATATGCAAACACCTTTCCTTATGCTTCAACCTTTAAAAAACATTATTTAATATTCTTTCTTAATTTTTTGTTTTGTCAGATATATATATAGTAAAATAGAAGCTACTAAAATGATTAATTGTATATCTCTCTATATATCTTTTTAAAAATTATTTGTTTTTTTAAGTCCTATTAGTTTTTATGATTTTTTTATTTCTTCAAATTATTTACATATATTTTTTGGATATAAGAATGCAGAATTAGATAAATTATGCTGCCTCTAGGGTGTTAAAACACTTCACTAGTTGTTCTCATTTAACAACTAAGGATTTAAAGTCATTTTCTATTAAATTTGAACCTTCATTGTTTGGATTTTGCACTATTATTTTGCACAGAATACTTTATTCAAAATTCTGATTATAAATCCACATATGTATGTTTGTGTGCATAGACATTTGATCACATTCCATTTTTTTTATTTCCATCCCAGATAAGATAATATCTAATTAGGCTTTATTTGTTCTATTGTTTTCTTTACCAATTCTTATACAGTGTTTCTGGTTGTCCACATTGTGCTTAGTTAGCAACTTTGTTTTCAGTTTTCCCATTCTGCTCGTTTATTGTTTGCCTATAATTCATTACCTTCTTTTGTTACTTAACTGTTGTTGCTGAAGATGGTGAACTATCATGAGATTCAACAATGTATTGTGGTGTGCATTGTCACTAGTTAGTAACTAAGTACATTTTATTAGGTTAAGCTAGGTTAGATGAGATTTGGTAAATTCCAAAACTTTTATTTCCACATCTGTTTTATTTCTGTGCTTTATTTAAACCCAATTTAGGTCATCATTAACTTAATTCAGTCTTCATATATTTTTATGTTGAATTATCATAAATATCTTAATGAACTTGGAACTGTATTTCATGCTAATGCATTTTGCTAATTTTCTGGGCTCTTGCTCCGTGTCCTTATTTTGGCCTTCACCTGCTTAGAGCTTGTATAAAATGCTTTGTTTCGTTAGTTGTGTTTTTATCATTGTCGTACATTTCCAACCTCTCTTAGGCATTCTAGTTTATTTTATTATTCATCTGGCTATTTTGCTTACTGCTGAATTCTTGCACTCAGATATTAGTAATTACCGAGATTTTGACCTTATGGCACTTCATATTTTAATTATAACTGTAATTGCAGACTCTTCACACTAATTAGCTCTGTGCCATTTGCTTCTCAGGTTTTAGCTGTGAAAAAGATAGACTCCTCACTTTTTCAACGCGGTGAACTAGGAAATTTTACGGCAATTATTTCAAACATCTCCAAGCTTCACCATCCGAACATTGCTGAACTTGTTGGTTATTGTTCAGAACAAGGGCATAACATGTTAATGTATGAGTATTTCAGGAATGGTTCACTTCATGAGTTCCTACACCTCTCAGATGATTACAGCAAACCACTTACTTGGAACACCAGAGTCAGAATTGCTTTAGGCACGGCCAGGGCTGTTGAGTGAGTCAATATTTACAGTTTTTTTCATTTTGTTTTTTTTTTTTTTTTTTTGGAGTGGGGGGGGGGGGGGGGTTTGGGAATAAATGGTATCTCTCTATGATAGTTCATTAGAATGAACATATCACTTGGTTATTCATATGTGGGCACTGGGTGTTTGTGTCGCTCATCAATGGTGAGTTTGAATCCCTTTTGCATATTGGGTGTTTGTGTGGCTCATCAATGGTGAGTTTGGAATCACTTTTGCATGTTGGTGCACAGACATTTAGCCAACATTGATCTAGGTAGCCAAGTCACATCTGGCCTTTCTAATTTTTTTTTTTCAATACTAAGTGACCTAGTCAGATTTTGCATTTTAAAATATAGATACCCTTCCTATGCTCATTTTCTCATGAATGCTTCATTTGCATTTCTTTGTGGACCTACGGTGCTTACTCAGTTTGGGTTGGTCAGGACATCAAACTTAAACAAAATGAGGGGCTAAAGCATTAAATGAGAACTGACCCAATTCAAAGCCCCAAAACTAAGTCAACCTCTACAGTAAACTCGAGAACTAAACTGACCCAACTGAAGTTTGTAATTTTACCTTGGAATATTTTGGGTTAGGACTGTTTAAGCCAAAGTTTTCATCATAATCTCATTAAACTATAATTATATTTGTAATTTACACTTATATAATGCGTATATGTGACTAGTTGTTGCTTCTTTGGTCGGATTAGTTTCCTTGAAAGCTGGACCCAACATCAATCTGCTCTCATCTTAGGTTCTAATATGTCAAACTATAACCAACCCAATATCAAAAGAAACCAGCCCAATCGAACGAAGGTTGGGTTGGTCATTCTTGTAATGGTTAGGATCGATCCAAGTTGCATTCTCAGTTTGCAGTGCATGTATATTTGTATTCCTGTTTATAACTTTATATGTGCCACGGAGTCAATATAAGCATGATGTTCATAAGCCTGAATAGGAAGGGTGAATTACATAACAGTAATTGCGAGTTGATCTATATGGTTGGGTAAAACATTATGATAGTCAGAATATTCTCCTTTACTGCTTTTGAATTTGAACTATACGTTCACCATTATCACCAATGATTGTTTCCAATCAATTCTTTGGTCATATTTCCATTTTCAGGTACCTCCATGAAGGTTGTTCCCCGTCCTCAGTTCATAAGAACATAAAGTCTTCTAATATTTTGCTTGACATGGAACTCAATCCTCATCTTTCTGACTGCGGTTTGGCAAACTTTCACCAGGTTTCCATTTTTTGAGATATAATAAATCTCTTTATTGCATGCATTGTTAGAAGAGGAGTTTCTATGGTTTGCAATGGTACATCAGGAATTCTAATAATTTTTCATAGGAAACATATTTAATTACATAAATTCCCTTCAAAGTTTACATTGTTCTAAAGAAAATCATTTTTCATATTTGTTTGATCATAAAATATGGTTTCCATACCATTGGATCTTATGGTTTGATCATAAAATATGGTTTCCATACTTCTTACACTTCAAAGTTTTATTCTTTAGAACATAATTTTAAACGGGTTTTGAGGCTTGTCTCAAGGCAGGGCTTAAGAAAATTGTGTTGGGGCATAACCTTAGGGCCTAATTAATTGGAGACCCACTCTTGGGTAGCCCAGTTGGTAAGGGCGAAGTTGTAATTGTGTGGTTAGGAACACGGTCATGGGTTTGATTCCCTGCTAGGACAACCCATTATTTAAGTGAGGGGTCGTGGTGGTGGGTTATTACGCTAGTCTCCCCGGGGGTTTAGGTTCCATGGGTGGGTTGAAAGAGCCTTGTTGTGGGATGGTTCCACCGTTATTAAAAGAAAATATATATCTATATCTATATCTATCTACATATATATATATATATATCTATATATATATAGAGGGCTGATCATGTGCGAGATATCTTGGAGTATCCCATTCAATCATGGCTGTCCGTGGATGACACGTGTGCATTCACGCGCCCACGCGTGTTGCTCACGGATGGCCGTAATCGAATTGGATATCCAAGATATCCCGCACATGATCAAAGCTTTATCTATATATATATATATATATATATATATATATATCAAATTGGGGGCTCATACCCTAAGACGTGTTACTTTCATGAGACAATCATCTTAAACCTTGAAACTCTCCTTTTGTCTAAAATATGTGTCTTGTGCACTAACAAAATATATTCCTATAATAATTGACAATTGATTATGAATTTCTTTGAGACTTTATACCTTAATGTTCACAATTTTTTTTTTCTTCAAAATTAGAGTCATTGGTTGAGTTGGTTTTGTGTAAGGATTGAGAGATAAACAAAGAAGAAAGAGAAGAAGAAGAAAAGAATAAGAGAGAGATTGGGTTTACTTGTAGTTTATTATTTATACCATTTTTAGGCAAATTACGTAAAATACCCTTTGACATAATAATAATAAAGACATAACATTCAACATTCCCCCTCAAGCTGGTGTGAAGATATCACACATGCTAAGCTTGTCCAAGTTGGTATAAAAGGTTCTACTTGACACTCCCTTTGGCCAAATGTTTGTAAGTTGGTCTTTGGTCTTCACATAGGGTGTGCAAATTTCCCTTAGGATTTTGCTTCTTTTTGATCAATTGTCAATTTAAATGGTTGCTACCTTATCATTACAATACAACTGCATAAGATCCTTGTAATCAAAACCAAGTTCTTCAACAGAATCTTTGATCGAAACAACTCACAAACTCTATGTGCCATACCTTTAGAGTTCAACCTCTGCATTGGATCTAGCCACCACTGATTGCTTCTTGCTATGCCATATCACAAGAGTTCCCGCCACAAAGGTACAATAACCAAATGTCGACCTCCTATCAATAATAGAACCAGCCAAATCAACATCTATATATGACTCTATTCTCTAATGATGATATCTTGAGAACAGTAGCCCTTTTTTAGAAGCAAATTCCAAGTAGTAGAGAATTTGATAGATAGCTTCCATGTGAGACTCACATGTATTAACTCACAACACTGATAGCATAAGCTATGTCTCAACAAATATGAGATAGATAAATCAACTTTCCAAGCAATCGTTGATAGCTACCCTTATCTATCAAGACTCCTTTACTGTGTTTCCTGATTTGTGATTCTACTCTATGAAGTGTCATTAGCTTTGCATGCAAGCATCCCTATCTCATTAAGAATATCCAAAACATATTTCTTTGTGAAATATAGATAGCTTTCTGAGATCTAGCAACTTAAATGCCCATGGAGTACTTGAAACTTTCCTAGATCTTTTATTTTAAACTTCATTGCTAGATAGTTTTTTGACTTTTGCATATCCTTAAATTGTCTCCAGTTATGACAGTATCACAAAAAAGGATATACACAATGAGGGCTGTTACCATGCCTTGGGATGAATGCTAGATAAATAAATTATGGTCTGTTTGGCTCCGTCTATAGTCACATTTCAACATAGTTCAGGCGAACCTCTCAAACCATGCTCTAGGTGACTATTTTAGCCTATATAGAGATTTCCTCAACTTGCACACTTTGCCACTGATAGAAGATTCCTTAAAGCTTGATGTGACATCTATATACACTTCTTCCACTATGTGTCCATAGAGAATGGAATTCTTCACATCAAGTTGTTAAAGAGACCAACCAAAGTTCACTTATAAGGAAAATAAAACACTAAGAGCCTCTTTGGATAAACTTCCACTTCTTGTTTTTTACTTTTAGAAGAAAAAAAAACAAAGAAAGAAAGTTTTGAGTGTGAAAAATTTTGGAAGTTACTTTTAAAAGTTAAGGAGTTGAGGTAGTAAGAAATTTCTGCTACCTCAACTTTTAAAAGTAACTACCAAAATTTTGCACCATAAAAAACTATAAAAAATTTTCATTTATTTACTTTTAAAAGTAAAAAATAGGAAGTGGAAGCTCATTCAAATGGACCCAAATGAATTCATCTTTACGATTGGAGCGAACATCTCTTGATAGTCAGTCCCATAAGTTTGTGTGAAGCATTTTGCCACCAATCCTCTACACCGAGCCATTTGCCTTATGTTTCACTATGAAAACCCCTTTGCAACCCGCTGTCGTTTTCTTTCCACGTAGCTTAACCAATTCCCAAGTATTATTTTTCTAAAAGGCTCTTATTTCTTTACTCATTGCTTCCTTCCATTTCTAATCACTAAGTGCATCTTGTAGACTTTGACGAATAGAGCCAGACGACAATTGAGAAACAAAAGCACGATAAGATAGTGAGAGATTATGATAAGGGACAAAGTTGGATATAAGATGTTGGGTACATGACCTAACTCCTTTTCGAAGAGTAATGGGAACATTATAATCATGATGGTAAGCATCAAATATATTAGTGGAATAGATAGTCAACAATAGTGACATTAAGAAGGACAATGGTTGACAGAATGGAGGAGCACTAGTCTTATCCTTCTGTCTCCTTGACTAAACTTGCAGATCCTTAATAGGCTACTTCTGTTCTTCAACAACCGAAACAATGGGAGCAACTGTAGTAGAGGCAACTTTAGGTAATACCAAGGAAGGCTCTCCACGTTTTTTCTCCTATTGAAGAGAAGTCTTGGGATGAGAAAAATAGGCCATAGACTTAAACAATGTCAAATCCATGGAAATAAACCTCTTCTTAGACATAAGACGCTAGAACTTGTACCCCTTTTGAGTATACGAGTAGCGTACCAAAGGGCTTTGAGGTCCAATTTACTTTTGACTTGACCCAAAACATAAATTGAATAGAAACAATCATAACACGTAGGGGAAAGATAGAAGGATCAGACGAAGAAAAAGGCCAAGGCAATACCTTAACATGTGCCTTAAAGTTTAGTACTCTAGAAGGTATTCGTTTTATATGGTATGCTATAGTGAGGTGGGGCATCACCCCAATAAGACTTAGGAACATTTATGGAGAACATTAAGGCTTTAGAAACCTCTATAAGATGACGATTCTTTTGCTCTATAACTCCTTTCTATTGAGGTGTACTAGAGCCGGTAGTTTAATGGCATATCCCGTGGTAAAAAAAAAAAAAAAAAAGGACTCAAAATTACTGTTAAGGTATTCACTTCCATTGCTAGATTGAAATATCTTAATGGATGTATTGGATTGTGTTAAACCATTTGTGGAAAGTTTGGAAATAAAAGACATAACTTTTATAGTTTTATGTTTTAATAGATCCATCTACGTTCCAAAAAATCATCAATAAAAGTAAGCAACTAGTAAAATCCACATAAAGCTTCAACTTGGAAAAAACACCATATTAGTTTGCACAAATAGCAAAAGGTTCTAAAATTTTATTATTATTAGAATGAAAAGCCACATGATGGTGTGTAGCAACTTCACACATATCACAATTAAAGTTAAAAGAAATTGACTCTGAAAAAAAAAAGAAAAATGCACTATAACAAAAGAGAGGATAGATGTCCCAATTGTCCCATAGATAGATCTTCTCCATAGAATCATGAACAATGATGTGCTTGTTGTAGCTTCCCCGTGTCACTAAATGAGGATCTAGAAGGTAAAGACCATCTGTCACACTACCATTGCCAATCATCTTTAAAAAAGAACCCAAGAAAGGGGTCTTTGATTAACCTTAGTAATTAAGCTTAGGATTAATTATAACCCTAGGTCACCACAAAGCTAACCCAGTTTTAATCTTGATTAATTAGGTGCATCTACAAGAAAAGCACTCCCAATATATATATCTCCTCCTTCACTAACTCTAACTCTCCAAGGAAACAACACAAAAACTTTAATAGTCATCCACATCCATTCAATATAAAACAACAATACAAATGGAATGTAATAAAAGGATGAACATAAGATTTACGTGGAAACCCCAACATGGGAGAAAACCACGGCCAACCTAAATCACAAATCCACTATATGAAGAAAGACTTACAAGACAAAGTTCAAAATACATTACAACCCCTATCATGGGCGATTGACTTCGTACTTCTACTTCAACCTTGTAAACCAAGCTTTATTCTTAAGCTTAGTCCACAAATGTTATGTGGATTCAAAGAGTACCATCTTAAACAACTTCCTTAAGGTGTGTGTGGGTAGAAGGCAAACCAACCACAACCTTAACCTAGGTGAGAAAGGAATATGGGAACAATATAGAGAATTAATTTCAATGTATTTCAATGGAGCTCTCTTTAGAAGAGCAAGCACACACCTATGGAGGTCTTTCTCATAATCTTGCTTCTTAATGGTACAAAACTCTCTCTAGGCTTGCCTCTATGTTCCTTACTCAAGAAGATGACATAAGGATTTTTTATATTTAGGGTTTAAGTGTGCGTAGGGTTTTTAAAAAGGGCAAGCGAGTCCTCTTGGCATCCTCTTTCCTCTCCCACTCGGTTCTCAACATCAACCCTATGATCCCTATGGGTCATCTCATGGGTATTTCTCTTCCTAGGCATCCTAGGGGTATTCTCATTCCATCATTTACTTCTCCTATTTTGGCTCCTCTTAGCATGACCTCTATACCTATTACCACCATGGGTGGGAGGGGGGGGGGGGGTCTCCTATAGCCTTTCTTAGGTACAAAGGGAGTGTCTTGTACCCTATGTGTCCATAATTTTTGGATATGAATCTTCATTTGTTTTTTAAAGTTAAAGGTATGGGTATAAGACAACCATGTTGACAATAATCCCATTTAGCATGTTGACAATAATCCCATTTAGCATTTTTAGGTTTGCATATTGAAATTATTCTTTATACTATATAGCCTCCAACTACATGATTTTTGCCCATATGTTCTAATAAAGATCAACGGGAATCGAGTTGAGAAGCCTTAAGTGTCCTATAGGCTTAAATTCCACAATCACAAGTGGTGGTTTCCGTGTTCATTGTCAGCCATCAGACTAGTTGAAAGGTAAAACATAACACCTCACTCTGATACCAACTCAAGTATCGTATTGAGAAGCATGGATAGGAGATCACCATTGTTAACAAAATTATTCTTTCAATGAATGAAAAGTCTCGAATCAATAGAGAGAATTAAAGAAAATTAGGAATATCATTAATTAATCAGTAATATCAATTTTGTTCATAACTGTTGTGTCATGTTTTAAGATCTGTAAAATCTAAATAACATCTGGAAACCTTCAAAAAATCATACTACCTAATATAGTTACCACATTGCCCATATATTGGGTTTGATATGATTTCATATATCTATTTAGGCCCTCAACCTAATAGCTTAAAATTTAAGGTTGGAAACTTTACATAGTATCAAACATATCATTCTTGGACCTGTCTCTATTGTCCATATGACAGACCCGTTCTTTTCGTGTTAGGCTTACACGTGAGCGGGAGTGTTGGGAAGTCCCACTCCTACATGTCACATCTCACATTGTCTGAATATAAAACTTGAGATGGCGTCAAATACTTGTTTGGGGCTTTGGGTCTTCCACTTAATAGCTTAGACTCTTAGGTTGGAAACTTAACATGTTATCAGAGCTTTGGTTTCTAAGAGGCCTGGGTTCGAGTCTTTTCACCTACTCTCCCTTAATATAGTATTAGAGCTTATCGTTATTGGACCTGTTTCATTTATGAGTCTGTCTGTCTTGTACATAACAGCTCATTTTGTCTTGTTAGGCTTGCATGTAAAGAGGAGTGTTTGAAAGCACCACATCCCACATCACCAAAATATTGGGTTTGATATACTTGATATACCTGGGCCTTCTACCTAATAGCTTAGGCTTTTAGGTTGGAAACCTAACATGGTATCAGAGCATGTCATTCTTGGACCTATTTTATTCTTGAGCTTGTCTTAATTGTCTATTTGAGAGACCCATTCTTGTCTTATTAAGTCTGCATGTAATGGGGAGTGTTGAGAAGTCTCACATCCCACATCGTCTAAGCTTTATATACCTATTTCGGCCCTCCACCTAATAAGTTAGGCTTTTAGGTTAGAAACTTAATAGTTATATGCTAGTATAACTCGTTTTACATCAAGGGCATCAGGTGGGGTGTATCGAAGTGAAATGAGGTTCATCATGTCTTTAGTCTTCTACTACTAATTCCTCATGCACTATAAAGCACGGATACTTCAAAATCCCCAACGAATCCGTATCGGATACGATACGCCTAGGATACTCCCTGATACATATCAGATACTCTTCGTACGTATCGGAACAATAACACATTGCCATGTCATCGGATACATCTTAGATACACCTCGGATACATCTCACATACATTTTGGATTCCTTTAGAGTTAGTTTGTAATTATTTATTTTTTAAATAAACGGGGGTAAATTTAAAGAAACAGAATACCCATACTTTGATTGAAACAATAAACCCATTTTAATTTTTTCATCTTAGTTCTCTTTCCACTATCTATCTTTTAGGGAAACAATTGTAAAGCAATAGAGTTAAATGGCTATTTCGTAATGTTAATGTCTTTCTATGTTTTTTTCTATGAATGATGAACATGGTTGATGCTTATGGATGTGTTCTTTGTACATCTATTCTTGCATATTAATTGATTTTGTAGATGTTTCAAACTTTTTTTTTGTTTATTATATATGTTTTAGACCAAATATTAATATTAATATATTTATTTATTAACGGATCCTTGTCGTATCGTATCCTACAATTTTTTAGAATTGCCGAATCGGCATATCTGTATCACATTGTATCCATATCCCGTATCCATATTCGTGCTTCATAGCTCATGTATAGTCTCTTGAAACCTGATTATATATTTAACTCAGTGTTACTAGGATTTCTTGACCCCCCTTCGAACTGCTATCCAAGGTCTCTGACCCGAAATGCAATTCATTCGCTACTTGGATCTCCATTTTAGTGTTTGAAATATAAAGTGGGGGAGAGAGAGAGAGAGAGCCACTTAGTGAACCAACTAAGCCTACCCCTAACATACCGCATACCAAGTGAAGCATCGTACTCGTACTAGAGCGAATTGCTCTCTAGGTAACATTGATTTAACTATTGCAAAGTTGATATCGGTGTTGCAATTTAAATGGAGGGTTTTGCAAAGGCCCAACTATGGTGGTGATGTGGATGATGAAAAAGTGAAGAATTTCATTTTAACATGAGGTTGCAAGGTGGTTTGTATTTGTTGGTTTAATTGAAAATTTGCAATATTTTATTCAATGCCTTCTCATTTGCTGCATAATGACATTAAAAACCATTTCGAGATCTTAATGTGCCATTGTTCTTCAAAGATCATCTTTTGTTAATCTCAAAATAAATGCCCTTTTGGTTTTGAAAAGCAATATATATATAATGTATAAATTTTTCTTATGAAGAAGTGTTTATTTAACAGAGCACGAGCCAAAACTTGGGGGTTGGATACAATGCTCCAGAATGTACAAAGCCTTCCGCTTACACAATGAAGAGCGATGTTTACAGTTTTGGGGTGGTCATGTTGGAATTGTTGACTGGTCAGATGCCTTTTGACAGGTATGTGACATTAAAGGTTCAATATTTTTATTCATGAAGCTAGTCTATGCAAACATGATATCTGAAATTGTTTTAATACTTTGTTTTTAGTTCAAAACCGAGATCAGAACAGTCTCTTGTCCGATGGGCCACCCCACAGCTCCATGATATTGATGCATTGGCAAAAATGGTGGACCCTGCCTTGCGTGGACTGTACCCCCCCAAGTCACTCTCTCGATTCGCTGATGTCATTGCTCTATGTGTACAGGTAAGAACTGCTTTCCCCACCAACCCCACCCTACCCCAAAAATAAAAAAGATACTCGTAAAAGAAAAAACTCAATTAAAATAACAAAGAAATGCGCAAATATACTTCTTCTTTTTTCTTTTTTTTTTTTTTGGGGGGGGGGGGGGGGTTTGTTTACATATAAGAAGATTACTATATTGCATGACCCATTGACACCTAATACCACCTCTCTAAGATAACAAACCTAATACTAGGGGTGTTAATGGTTTTGGTTAAAACCGAGAACCAAACCGAACCAAACCGAACCAGGCGGTTTGGTTTGGTTTTTTTGTCATTAGGTTCGGTTATGGTTTTAATTTTAGAAAACCGAACTCAATTGGTTTGGTTTTGGTTTTTAGTTTTAAAAAACCGAACCAAACTGAAAAACCGAAAAAACCGAAAAATATATAATATATATATATATAGAAACTTAAAGTTTGTAAATTCCCAATTCTAATAAGGGTAAAATAGGTAATGGGCTTATTTTTGTTGATTTTAAGTTTCTTATTGTTTTCCTTTTTTTAGATTGGCATGTATTAAACTAGCTATTAATGTTGTGTGTATTAATGTTGTGTGTGATATTGACATATTTATATATGTTAATATGTTTCTATTTTAATACAATGTTTGTTTGTTTTAGTTTCTAATGTAATGCTTTTATTAAAAATGTTTTTATTTGGAATTTGGCATGTCATTTTTTTCATTTTCAATTATTTGTTGTTACTTGATAGGTTAAAACCGAAACCGAACCGAACCAAACCGAAATATAATGGTTTGGTTTGGTTTGGTTTTTTTATAGTATGGTTTGGTTTTGGTTTGGGAGGAACAAAACCGAAGTATAATGGTTTGGTTTGAAATCTCCCATAAAACCGAACCAAACCGAACCATTAACACCCCTACCTAATACCACCTTTATGCTCTAAGATAACAAGGGGTTCTCGAAGTCCCGAATTCTCACCTTGAGGTCACTTGGGAAGCCCACTTGATGCCATTAGAACATATCAGTGGCCACACAACTTGAATCAAAGACTCATTTTTTCAAAGCCATAACAAAGCAATCTTAGAGGATTTGATGTCATGCAAGGCCCTGGGTCTGGACTGCATGACTTTTGGGCTCACTTGGATATTTTGTCATTTGGCGAACTTATTCTCTTAAAGAAAATCTTTTCTTGTGCAATATAAGCTCCATGTCAGGTGAACATCATATCTGTCACTAAAATCTAGTTTAGATCTTATTTTTATCAAATAATTTCACCTATGATCTGTGAATTAAGCATTGGAAAATGACGAGACATTGTTGGATTAGTAATTGGTTAATTCTGCCAACAATTTTTCCTTCATTATGATTGCTCCACCATCGACCATTCTTACCTCATGTTTTAGAATTCTAATGGGTTCCTTTGCATCTTTATTTTAGTTGGAGCCCGAATTTCGGCCCCCAATGTCAGAGGTGGTGCAGGCATTAGTCCGGTTAGTTCAGCGTTCAAGCATGAACAAGAGAGGAGAGGATCTGGGGGCTTCACGTCGGATGGATGACTTTGACTATTAAGGAATTTCTTTGAATGTTTTATGTTCATGTGAAATGGATACAAGGGAATGGTCATTATCCTTTTGTTTTTCTTTTATCCTCTTCTGGTTATATCTGTTTGTAGTTACTTAGATGAATGGAATACCCTCTCATTCATAATACAATATGCAAAGGTTTGAGTAAAGGAAGACCAGCTTTACATTTTCTTGCACAACCAACCATATCTGAAGATAGTTCATCCAGGAAGAGCCTGTTTAGTTGTTCCATAAAAATTGAATGGCCCTGTTGTAGTTCAAATAGCATTGAAGCCTTGTAGGTACAAATCCATAATATTCTTTAATTATCAGGTTGTGTGGATTGTGTTTGGGTCAATAGGTATTTTTTTGGTATCGATTCATGGTTGAATCAACGTTACACGATTATTGGCTATAAAAAATAAAAAAAATAAAAAAAAAAAAGGGAAAGGAAAAAGAAAAAAGAGTCAACATTACATGATTACTGAAGAGGTTAATTCAGATGAAGCCAATTAGGAGGGTTGACACAATTATAACCTTGAATGGGATCAAGGTAAATTAAAACTTGTTAACCTCATGTTTGGTTTGAGTTGTATTTAGAGTCGTAGTTGGAATTGCCACTCCTAACAAAGTGTAAATGATGCTAAATGGATGTTTTACATTACATTACATTACATTGATTTGTTCGGCGTGCATGATCTCCATGAGAGCACTATTCAATTCAACAGTTCGTTTTGAAAAATATTAATCCTATAAAAAGTTATTGAGGGGTGTAAGACTAAAAAGTTTTATACCGAATGTAAATGGATATCTCCCTTCTATATATATATATATATATATATGGATACATGTATTTCCCTATACATATAAATACATAGTCCTTTTGTTATCAGGTGCACTTGATATTAACTAATATCAGGTAAACTCCAAAACTCTACCTAGTGATTTGTATTTTGTGAATCCAACTGTTGGAAAAATATGTTTCTCATGTAGGTGTTTCATGCCAAAAATCAAACTGATCTAAGATTGATTGTTATTCGATCTACAACGTGCATTTTTTAATAAAAAAACAATCACCCATTTATGGACATTTTGAATAAAATAATTCTTAATCTTAGATCAACTTGATTTTTGGCATACATGACCAACATATAAATCAAATTTAATCCAACGGTTGGTTTGATCGAATACGAATCGCACGTAAGAGTTTTAGAATATACTTGATGCAAAATTATATAAAGTGCACCTAATAATAGAAGGACTCTATAAATACATATTCGCACACTTTAAATCCCTATTTTACTGGTGGATATCTAGTGTTGCTTCAGCAATTGGTGATCCAATAGGGTTTCGGTGAGGGATGGTGAATGGTGAATTGTGAATTGGTGATGCTTTGGTGGATGGATGTTCGTGATCCGGTAAGGGAGAGTGGGATCGTGAGAGAGATTGGGAGTGGTGGGGTGTAGAAATCAGTTCAGATGCATGTGTGCCTTCTAAAGTGAGCATTACTCCATCATTTGGATTTTTGAACGTCATATGATTCTTGTGAATTACGCCACTATAAAAGGGGTATTGACATATTTAGGGTCACTTTTTGGTTATGGTCAAGTTTGATGAACCATCTAAAAGCCATTGGGTAAGGCATGTGGGAGACAAAACAAAGTGAAAATAGATGTGTTACTAATACTAGGGGTGCAAAATGGTTTGGGTAATTCTGAGGAATCGCTTGTTCCGAGTAATTTGGTCCCATCTGGTCAGGTCCGGTTTGCGCCAAATGGTGTTCGGTCTGGTTCTTGAGATAATTTTTCAAAAACCGAAAATTTCGATCCGGTCGATGGTTTGGGGGGGGGGGGGGGGGGGGGGGGTTTCAGTCCCAAACCGAGAATCGATACACAAAAAAAAAAAAAAAAAAGTCAAAAGCCTAAAATGCCTCCCAATCTTCCATTCTTTCTCCTTGAGCCGTTCAGCGGTTCAGCCCTCATCGCCTTACCCCCTCATCCCCAAATCCCCATTGCTGGCAGTCCAGTCCTCATCATCCCATCGTTGGCGGTCGCAGTCCTATCCCTCACTCCCTCATCCCATCTTCGGCAATTGGCAACTCAACCCCTAAAATTAATCCACTCGGAGTCTTCCCAAAGAAAATCGATGAAGACATCACCAAAGAAACCGCCAAAGACTGGAAGGGCCTTCGAGTCACCGTCAAACTCACCATCCAGAACCGCTAGGACAAAGTTTTTGTCATCCCTTTCGCCACCGGTGAACTAGCGGTCCTCACCTCACCTCTCCTCTCGCCTCTCCTCTCATGGCAACACGACGAATTTGTGATCTCTCTTTGTCGTCGAACTAGCTGCACTCTCGTCAGTGGTCGTCATCTGTTTTTTTTTTTTTTTTCAATGTAGTCCAACACCCACATAGTCTGATGTTTGGGCTTTTTTTTTCTCAGATCTAATGTAGCCCCCTCTCGGCCTCTCTCGATCTAGTATTTAACTTTTTGTTTTTGTTTTTCTTTTTTTGGGTGAAATTATTGAATATAGAATTTTGTCTGTGTTTTTTTCTTTTCTTTTGTTTTTTTGTTTGTTTTTGGGGGTGTTGGGGATGTGTTCTAGTTGTTTGGGATGTTTTGCTTGTGTTAGGATGGTTGCGACTTCACCGGAAAAAATGGAGTTGGAATGGTTGGCGTAAAATGCCATTTTACTAACGACAAAATAAAAAAAAAAAAAAAAACAAAAAAACAAAAGCCGAGAACCAGATTGGATTGAACCAAAAATTCGGTCCTATCCTAGTCCCGGTCCAAGCTTAAATCGGTCCGATTTCAAGACAAATTTTTAAATTCTAAATTAGTTCGATCCGATTCAGATATACCTCTTGCTCGATCGGCTCGGACGGATTTGCACCCCAAACTAATACCAAAATGGATGTATTTGAGCTTCTTTGACCTTTTAAATTTTGTGCAATCATTTTGGCATTATAATGAGCCTATAATTGTGGACTTTTTAGGTTCATTTTGGACACTTTTGGTGTGGTTCAAAGGCCTTTCCCAAATTTCAACCATTCTCACCGTAGAAAGTGGCAAAAGCAATTCAAGTAGCATAACACGTGAAAATCGTTTTAATGGGATTGAATTTGGTACACTAAGGATCACATTTCTTTGTGAATGTCACCTTCCTTTATTTTTATTTTATTTTGTTTTTATTTTTATTTTTTGGTTTGACGAGGAAGGTATCCAAGCTAGTTTACGTGCATCTCAACTAAATACTCCCCCATATCGGCCTAGCACATTCAGAAATTAATTTTTGGAGTATTCCCCAGAGGAATTGAATTCAGGTTGATAGAATAGAGGGTTCTCATCCTACCAACTGACTAACTCCCTTGGGTGAGAATGTCACTTTCAAAAGAGATTTTGTAAAATGCTATTTTGTATGCTATAAATTTTTAAAAAAAAAAAAAAAGAAAAAAAAAGAAGAAGGATAAATTACACTTACACCTCCTTTATTTTATGACAATCCCCTCTCATTTTTGAAATTACATTATCACCCCTTATAAGAATAGTTGACTAACGGTGTTAATAAAACTCATAAAATAATGCAAATACCTTTATATATAAAATGCACCATTTATCCTTCTTAAATGACTCGAGTTCTCTCTAACTTATATCTTCCATTATATGCATCAAGGACGGAAACAATAAGGCCCAAGGTTAGCTTGCCCACCTTTTTTTATTTTTTTTCTTATTAATCATAGATTTAGCCAGTCTCAAAATCCTTTTGGACCTTTAAATTTATTACATCCTTTATATATATCTAGCATTGATTAAGCTAGACATCTTGTATAATCACAGCCATTCGTGATCGAATGAAATAGTTTGGGATATCTTATACTTGAACAACCCTCACACATGCACACACACACACATATATATATATAGCCTTTTCATATAAACGATTTATCCCAAAATCAAGTTGATCTAGGATTGATTGTTATTCGATCCAAAACGTGTATTTTTTAATTAACAAAATTCACTCATTTATGAATGTTTTAAATAAAACAGCTCTTAATCTTAGTTCAACTTTATTTTTGGCATGTATGACCAAAATATGAATTAAATTTAATCCAGCGATTGGTTTGGCTAAAAGAGTTTTGGAGTGCACTTGATGCAATTTTGTATCAGGTGCACCTGATAATAGGAGGACTTATATATATATATATATTTTTTTTCCACCTTTTTCTTTTTATATACAAACTTTCTCGTTTTGCCCTCATTTAAATTTTATTTTCATCCCATATTTTCTTATTTTCATAATTTTCTTTTGCTCTTTTCCCATTTTAATTATTCTTTTAATTTATTTCCATACATGAGCAATGCTATATAGCCCAATTTTTTCTTTACCCAAATCTACTTACTCAAATGAGGTGGTAACTTGATAAATTAATTTTTAATTTTTTTTTTGGCAAATCAATTAAAAATTTAGTTGAAAAAATAATTGTCTCTAATGAGAAAATTTGATAACAACCAAATCAATTGGACAAAAAATTTAAGCCTTTTGCTGATATATATATATTATATTATATTATTTGTTTATCAAAAAAAAAAAAAATCTAATATACTAGATGAATGTGTTGGACTGATGAGTTATATGCATTTGACATGTGAGTTGTCATCCAAGAAGGGTAGTTAGGATATTTTAAAAAAACTGAGTTATAACATCACTTTTTTTTAACAAATTAGTTGATGGTTGTTAGAGGGAGGGGGTCCTTTTATAGTTTATTTTGTAAAATAGAGTGTATTAGTGTTATTTTAGAAATATGAGTGAGTCTATCTATAATTGTTAGATACTTGAGGGGTCTTAATGTAATTTACCCAAAACAGAAAGAAAATGTCACTTTCAAAAGAGACTTGGTAAAACACTATTTCGTCTGCCCTAGGGTGTCCACAGGGTTAGAATTGACCACCGCCATCCCATGGTAGTACCAAATTTTTTTACACTAAGGGTCATGAAAATGTTTAAATTGATAAAAATGAACCTACAAATTGAATAGTTGTGTCTCATAAAATTCAGCTGTAAGATTACTTGCTCATGTGCAACAATTTCATTTGAAAGTACAATATTACATATATACTTCGCCTTTCTTGTGTTAGAAATTCGGCTCATAAACACAAAAGCACTCTACTTGATCTTTTGAAAAGATTACAAGAATTCCTAATAGATGGTACAGTATAATACAAGACAGATGGAATGCAATGGGATGGATAGTAGGGGGCTGAATACAATGGACATCAATGCCTACACTTATGGCTCATATTGAAGGTTCTACGAGAATGCTAAAGAGATTAAGAAGGATGTGAGAAGTGATAGCCAATCATTAATTTTCTAGGGGAAAAAACACCAATATGGCTTTAATTTGCACAAAGAAAAATGATAAAATTGGCTTGCTTTATATATATATATATATATAATTTTTATCCTGTATACTTCAAATTTTAGGCTTTTCTTTATGCATTATTTAACACGTTCAAGTGGCTTGACTGGGATCAGTAGTGCTTCACCTTATCCCTTTTTTGTGGAAAAGTTTGAATAGTGCTCCACCTTATCCCTTTTTTGTGGAAAAGTTTGAATGGTATCTCTTACCCAAAACCAAATCCTTCCTACCCCACCAAAAAATAAAAACAAAAAAAAATTCAAAGGGAAAATTTCAAATGTAGGAGGTGTCCTTCCATATGTAATTATGGGATGATAACGATGATTGACTTCTTAGTATCTTTATACATCATTATTGGTCTTTGTAAGATTTTTAAACCAAAGAATCTTCCATCTCTCACACACACAAAAACAGTCAAACATACAATAAATGCAAGGCAGATTTCCATGTTAGTGGATCCACGTACCCACCAAATTTCTTCCTTGTTAAACAATAATTAATTAATACATACGTCTGCTAAATTTTGTATTTGAAATGTAAAACTATCAGGATTTATAAAAGACAGATCAATTGTTGGTTGTTTTCCACATAATTTTGTATTGAAGGGTTTTTATTTTTTTGAAAAGATCGTTGTTTTGGTTATGTTTTTTTAAAAAAAAAAAAAAAAAATTATTTGATAAGCAATTCATTAAGTAAGCAGAAGAAAGATAACATATATTTTCACCCCCTTCAACCTTATCTGCGAAGATCACAGCATCCGCTAAAGAAGTGGGTGATTGAAATGGAATCATAATAATTACAAAATACAACCCATTGGACTAGAGAGTAGGCTGCTTTTTTTGAAAATGTTCATTTGATTTCTCCGAGAATCTATAAATGATAGATCAATGTTTGGTTGCTGTCCTCAATTTATTTATTTATTTTTTATTTTGTATGAAAAAGGTCTTCTTCAATCATAAAACCTTGTTTTTTTTTTTTTTTTGGTAGATTGGGTGGGAGAACCCACAAAAGAAAGAAAAGATTACATAAAACCTTGTTTGACACCGTCACAATTGCCACTTGTTTTTGTTTTCTTCTTATGCGCTAGTCAGGGAAAAAATCAAGTTGCAAGTTTAATTTGATATATTTATTGCATGGCACTGCAAACTACCCCTCTTCTTTTATTTATTTATAAATTACATGCAAACTACCCCTCTTTTCTATATTTATTATTATTTATAAATTAGTAATTAAAATGATGGTTTCCGGCTTATCTATCCTAGTTATGAAGTGTGAATCCCGAAAAAAATTTTGATTCTCTAAAATACTTTTATTTTAAAATATAGTGACTTCAATGCCCTAGATTTAAGATAAGAACGACCTAACTATTAATACTAATATGAATTAACCATTGTTCATATCAAACACTAATCTTTTGAAGTGTTAGCTTAGAACTCATAAGCTCTTCATGGTTTACGTGTTGAAAACTATGAAGCTTTTTTCTATCTTTTTGGCCTACATATGTAAAGTGGATAAGAGGCCGGTTTGGGGCCTGATGGGCACATCAACAGATTGAGGGTTCTTCTGAATTGGTGGAGGATGCTGCTAGCATTAACAAGGAATTGGAAGAAATATTATATATCTATATAGATATAGGATGAATAGGATGATGATAAGGTAAGTACGTACTGATATAATTTATATCAATACTTGTATTGAGAATTGTACTTTGTGTATTAGTGGATTATGAGGTACATTGGACTAATGTAAAGAGTACAACCCCCTATGTATGGTGCTGATATAAATTATATCAACACGTGTTGACCTGATTAAAATTGTATATATATCTATTTATCTATCTACATCTATATATATATATATATATATATATATATATATATATATATATTTTGAATTACAAAATTTATATTTTATGAAATAAGAAAAGAAAAAAAAATTATGTATTTATCTTTTTTTATTATAATTAATATTATTTTAGAACTTTGAAAGTATAACGCGTTAACAAGTATATATAATGGTTCATATGCCCAGGGGCAAAGGCATAATATATTCCTTGTGGGCTGAAGTAGTACTTAAGTAAATTAAATTTCAAATAATATTTTTAAAATAATATAACGTTTTAGTTAAACTCTTTTGCCATTTATAGTAGTAATCGCGAATGAGAAACAATACTCCAATACATTAGATGCCTCTAAGTAACTTAGTCCCGTGAATTTACAGGTTAACATGTCAACTTTACTTGATGAGATATGATTAAATTATTTTATTTAATCATTCTCTGCTTAAATTATTCTCAAATTTATGAATATTTTTTTTATTCTTTTATTATTATTTAGAAAAAGTCCTTAAGCGCTAATGAGAGTTAAGGAATCCCAACTAGGTTGGCACCCTCAGTCCTTGTCATAATCAATTTGTGTTGACTGTGCAAGAAATTGAATAACTTTTTTGTTTTGTTTTGGGCAAGTGAAATTGAACAATTTCCACAACCACTATTACGAAACACCAAAACCAGACCCCATAAAGAGCCTTATGATAGAAGGAGCCTACTACTCTTTTTCATGGGATTGCCTCATACCAAAATCTAAAAAATTCTATCATTGTTTTTTTTTTTTCTTGGGGAAATAATTCATGCGTGGGGTGGCAGTAGAAAGAGATGTTAATCCTAATCGGGAATACAATAACTGTTTATAGAATGGTTGGCTGAATCGAATACTTAAACCACATTTCCTCCACTATTTTAGTGAAACGTATCGCACCCTTCCAAACCTAACTACGAAAACCTAATTAGCTTGATCTTCTTTGAAAACAAAAACCAAAAAAAAAAAATAAAAGGAAAAGAAAAAAAGGCAAAAAGCAAAAAGAAGGGTTCCCCATTGTTGGCGAATTCCCATTGACGCCTTTTCGGGTGGTTGAGTCTGAACAATTAAACTGCCCTCTAAAAAATAAAAAATAAAAAATAAAAAATAAAAAAACAAGAGGAAAGTTGGTGAAACCAATCTCGTCCGTAGCTCTTATACTCTAGTCGGTTTTCCTATCCCCTCAAAGGGGCTCCACGCATGGAGACAAGCTTGTTAATGAAAGGGAGTTTACCTACCGTGAAGAAAAAGTAATATGAGACAAATTTGTCGATGGGATTGTTGACAGCCTAACATCCCTTGAGAAGTACCTCAAAATTAATTATATTACAATTTCAATCATATACAGCGAAAAATAAATTACAAAAAGTGAAATTTATTATTGATTTAAAATTAATTTGCTAAGAGTCTATTCAACATGACTATTTAGTACTGACAAACATGTAGAGGCCCGAAAAAATGTCTTTTGCCTTCGTATATCAATCATTACAAAGGTTTCAATAAAATCTCACAGAAGTAATTTTTTTTTATTTGCTTGCACATTAATTAGACTTCTCCACATTTTTGCAGGCAAGTACCCATCTACGAGGATTATTTTAAATTTTAAGGGTGTGATTTGATTCCTTTCCATCTTTTTCACTGATTCTAATACAGTCCCTGTGAAAGGGCAAAATGTAATATAAATGGGTATATTATAATATGAGTTCGACCGCAATTTTCCAATCATTCAAAGGGCAAAATAGGTATAAACCTACGTACCCACTCAATCCCGTATGACCTTAAACAACGTCACTTTCTGGTTTCTTTTTCCTCACAGTTGTATATATTGACGTTTTGCCTTTCTCCGTATGCTTTCTTTCAGAAAATCTTATGAAACCGGATCTGTTGACCAAGCTTCACATGATGCTATTAAATCATGTCTACAAATTAAAGTATCCCAACACCTCTAGCCATAGCATTTCCTTCTAAAAGATCACTCCATTATTATTATTATTACTATTATTATTGGCTTTTGAGAATAGATGCTCTACTTTACCCTAAAATGAGTACTCTTACAATCAGAATCGCATTGGAACCTCGTGAATATAAATAACTTCCACATCTAGAGTTTTGTGTGTGGTTGTTTTTAGGGTTGCAACTTGGGTGGGTTGAGTCTGTCCAATCCAAACTCAACCCAACTCGGTCAATTGATGGGTTGGACAAATATCTAGTTTCCATATATTGGGTTAGGCTTGGATTGGAAAATATCAACCCGATTTAACTCGGGTTGGGCTTGGGATGGGGGTTGGGCAACCCGAACCTGACCAATATAATATATAATATATTTATATTTTTATATGTATTAAATATGACATCATTTGGTTTATACTAATAAGTTACTTAAATATATGAATTTACTTTTGAGTTATATACATCAGTTTATTATTATTTTATTCATTTGATCT